>VXBA01005217.1:469655-595411 GCA_013399895.1 Serilophus lunatus | reverse complement strand
AGTGTGGGGGATCATGAGAAAGGGGTTGAGGGTTAATGTTCATAAGACTCTGCAAGCGATGCTTTCTTTAAAGTGCAGGCTGAGCTATATATGCTTCTATCCTGAGAGCACAAGAACTGCTTGGATTTTCATAAGCACATAAGACATATGTAAACATCCAGAGATTAGGCTTGGGTAAATCTGCACCTTTGAAAACTGTTCCAATCTTATTGCACTTTGAATCATTATCATATTAACAACTTATATAGTTCTAATAAACTGAGTAATTCATGGGTTTCCAAATGTCCTTTCTGATTTCCATTAAAGTCAATGTCAGTTTTGCCTTTGAATTCAATGAGAGTGGCCAGCTATGACAGCTATTAAATATCTCTCCCACTGTTATAGTAATGAGCAAGGATACAATAAGTGAGAGCCCAGTCTTGAAGACCTAAAATGTAGAGAGAAAACACTTTAAAAAATGTCATACGCTCCCATTTCACAGATGGAGGAAAAATCAAAGAGAGATTTATAGCATGTTTACACAGATGGGTGCAGCCAGAATCAGCTGTGGTGCAGAAGCCGTATTGCTGCATTAGTTCATTGTGAGTGAGCTAATTAGGAATTTGACAGTCTTTCTTGGGTGAATCTAGTTGTGGCCTCTTCAAACTTTACTGTCACCAGCTGTCTGCTTTACACTTATACCAGAGATTACTGCCCCTACATCTGGCTCAGCAGATGTGCTCCTGCATCAGCTGCTCCATTTCAGAGTTCAGCATCTTCGTTCCAACCTCATGAAATGCAGGAATATACTGAGATATGGAAATGTGAGCTAGATGGCCAAGATACAAGTATGTGCCTCTGCACAAGTATGTGCCTCTGCACAAGTATGTGCCTTACTACTGGAACAGTGACTTCACTGGAGGAGCCAGAGAGACAAAATAATATCTGGACTCTTCTGAAGCAGAGGATGTCTGTCAGCAGAGGGACATTTGGGCATATGGGTCCCAGGTGGAAGCTTCCTCACGTCCACAGGCTCAGAGCACAGGCAGAGGAGCTCATATTTGCCTTTCTTCTGTCCCCTTGAGCACATCTAGACGTATTGTCCAAGGTGACACAGGAAGTTATGGCAGAAACCCAACTTTAATCAACCCAGTTTCCAGAATACCTTGAGCTTCTGAAAAAAAGACCACACTGAAGAGGGGGATTTCCAGGAGGAGAACAGTGTGTCTAAGATTCTCTTCTCTCCCCCGTGGGTATACATATGTTCAGTGGCTCATGTATCCATATGGTAGTGAAGCCAATCACACTTTAGTTGTACATAGTTGTATTTCCCCCATCTTTTATATGTCTAACTGTTTTTTTCTCCTAGGTTGAATTCTGAATGATGGCAAGGACAACATTGTCAAAGGAAAGTTCAGGGTCCCTAGAGAGCTCTCTTTTCTATAAGGCATTTACATTTTTGCAGGGCCAATAGTAGTATTGAGCCCTCTGGGCAAGGTTTCCATTTGTTGTCTCTTAAAATGAAACAGCAGGATTCTGAGGGTTTATAATTATGCTTTATAAATATATTGCCACAGCTTTGGTCAGAGGTATCTTCTCATTTGGAGTGAGTGCTTAATTTTTCTGCTTTCATTGCAGTCTTCCAAAGACTTGCGGCACCTCACATACCCCAATCCTCTCTCTACCTGTCTGCTTTCAAGTTAGCTACAGTCTTAGTTTTGGCTCATGATCCTTGTGGGTCCCTTCTTACATGGCCTGTTCTGTGACTTTATGATATTTCCTGCAAGAATAACAATCACTCCAGTGGTGAATGATAAATCCTCCACGGAATTTTTGTTTTCAAATCTCAAATATCCCCATTTTAGCCTGGTGTTTGCACAAAGACCTTCTTTCTCCACTTCCTTTAGGCCTTTGCATTGAAGCACTCAGTGTTGGCTCTAAGCTGCGATAGTTTGAATCCAGGCTGGGTCTCGTCAGATCACAATAAGTGTTTGGGTCTGCAGTTTTGGTCTATGTATAATGTTTTTGGACTCTACACCACCTGGAACTTTTGACATTCATTTTCATTCCTCATGTGAACCATGAGCCCCTGTTTGATATCAGGGAATTCACATGATGTTTCTGTGACTCACCTTGTCATCCTGCTTACCAATTTATAGCATAAGCCCATGGGATCAGAACCATCCCCTCTTCTGAGTATGTTACACTTTGTGTTACACTGCATCTGCAGTAATGCTGACCTGCCTTCTGCTGAAGTTAGTCTCAAGCAGGCAATAAGAGCACAAGAAGAATACGTTTACTACTTTCTTTTTTAACTGCCTTTATACCTCAGCTCCTATTTCCTCAATCCCTTCCCACAACATTATCCTTCAATTTCTTCCTGCAAGACAGTAATGTGCCTGAGTCTGTAATGCATTATCTTCTCATAAAGGGTTATGTAATATTTTATATGCAGGATGCTGTATGAAAATAAATTGCATTACTGTACTGTATTAGGAAACTTTATCATAGACAGAAGGCATACTGCATCCTGTTTTTCTTGGAGGCTGAAACAATGAAACGGTATTAGGGATGGATGTACTCATCAGATGTTTGGGGGAGGGAGTCCTGGGATATTTGTCATTTAAGTTGCTAAATTCCATCATTAATTAATATTCTAATTAATTCAGTGTAGAACCAGCATTTTTTTTTCTGTCTGGGTTGTTGTTTATTTCTTCTGAGGCCTGAGTTGTGTTGCACCAAACACAAGACAGTGTAGTTCTACTGCAAGGTAAAATACATAAGTCTAGTGATCATGTCTTGATTGCACATAGTTTACCTCACAGTAGTCCCAACGTGTCTTCTATTTCAGTGTTTTATTTTACTTCAAATTAATTCAAATATATTAGTTATCTATAGGCAATGACCCCATACTTTTTAAGAAAAGAAGATAGGGTTTGAGATTTTTCTCAGCTGCTTCTATGATGGCGTCGTTTGCACCAGGCAGTTTTGTGACTAACTGATAGAAAACACCCCAGAAAAACACCCCAGAAAAACATCTGTGTGTGGGTAGAGCATAAGACTTAGTGCAGCAAAAAATGACGAAAGCATTTTCTGAATTTGATTGTATGAAATACTGCACCATTAAAAAGCCCAAATCGATGACAGTCAGTGTTATTTAAGAGTTCCTACAGCTGAGGTAGGCCTGAAAGCCATACATCCCCCTGCCCTTGTGCCCATGTGAACATAGCATTGAAAGTCTTCAAATGTTTCTCTTTCAAACATGGCAAATGGCTATTCATAAATGAACCTTAGCCAGTTGTGCTGACTTTATTGAGAACTCAGATTTCCTATTACTATATCAGCCTCTCTCCATAATTCAGGTGGCTTATAAATACTGTCCATTCCTCCACTTCTTTTGTTCCTATGAATGCCAAAATGGCTGAAAAAGCTCTGGGTTAAATGAGTGCTGGAGTTTGGACAGGGTAAAAGGAGACCAGAAACTTCATTGTTATAGAAAGAAAAAAACCTCTGCCTGGCTCATTGCAGCTTCTTCACCTCTTCATGCATAGTAATTGTCCCTCAGTTTGTCTTTTCCCTAGACCGAACTTGCTTGGTGAAACCAATGAATTTCTAGATTAAGCATGCTATATTTGTTACAGGGTGATGATTGAGCATTGACTTGGTACTTACTTAACGGTAATATGGACTAGATGCAGCTGGGTTTCCCCCTGGATCTGAAATCCTTGCAATTCATTGGCTGTTGAACTGGTGCTTTTCGGTCTGCTGAGAATATAGGGAGACTTTAGTCAATTTTTAACTGTTCCACATGTAAACCTAACTGTTGTTTGTTTATGGGCTGGTTCTTTTCTGGGCAAGTGTGGGAACAGAGTTCTTTTTGCAGGTGCAAAATAAAGACAAATAATGTGTAAACAGATGGTCCAACATCCTTTTCCCCATCTTTGTTATAGTCAGGCATTTTCAGGCTGCTATTCTTCCCAAACAAGTTAGGGAAATGTTTTTTGTCTTGAAAATAAGCCACATACTCAGTACATACATGTAAAGCACTGATAGATTCAAACAGCAAGAGAAAAATCCTACTTCACTGAACTCTTGAAACTCTAGTTCTGAGAACATTAGCTGAAACTCTTTGTCAATGAAGATCTATCTAATCTATCTATCTATCTATCTATCTATCTATCTATCTATCTATCTATCATCTACATTGATTATTTATGCATACACATGTATATTTATACATTTTCATTGTTCTCTTTTTATAGTTTTATATTTTCATATATTTATACTTTAGAGGTAATAAAAGACCCAAACCCATCTTAATTCTGGAATTAAGGGTGACTGAACAACTGCTTCTAGTCTAAACATGTTTCTTTCTTACTCTTTTCAGTGTCTTTTTTTTGCCCCCATTCTTTCTGTTCAACTACCGTTATCCAGCTATAGCTTTTATAACCTGTTATTGTTCCTCTTTTCAGTAAATTCAGCAAAATCAGGAAAAACATCTAGAATAATGTTTCCTTTTCTTTTTCTTTGTTTGCTTGCACTCCACTTCTATCTGTGAACTGAGGTCAGGACACCATCAGCGGCTGGAGTCATGTTGTTAGTGGCATGCTGGGGGCAGAGGTATGTTCACTGTGAAGCACTAAGAATCACCATTTTATAAAAATTATCCCCCCAAAAAATGGATTCATCTGCTTTCCTCCATTTAGAAATATCATTCTGACTTTTTTAATCCAAATAGTTTCCTGCTAGATCTGAAAGGGACATGACAGTTTTCTGGGATTACAGATTTTTTTTCACAGTGTTAGAGAGCTTCTTACACTAGTTCCCTGGTGACCTCAACAGTATTTTCTGTCCTTGACTTTGAAGGGTCCTCAACTTTATAGGGTTCCTCAATTTCCTCTCTTTAACACGAATCAGAGTTTGTTTTCAGTATATACACATGTATTCATTCGGGTTTATATGGAAAAAATCATGCTATAGTTCTTCACTGTTGCAGGAAAAAACGTCACTAATGATGCCACTGCTTCTGCTTCTTTTTAGCTGTGAATTGTAGTATTGAAGGCTTCTTACTGGATGTAGTGACTTAACAAGAAAACAATGGATTATTCCAGACACTATTTCTATTAAGAAATTTTGATTTAGGAAGCTCTTCAATGCTTCTTCAATGTTCTGCACTGTAACACTATTGCACACTTTTTGAAAAACTAAAAAAAAGCATCTTTATGAAAAATAACAAAATATCGACACGTCTACTTTGTTGCACTATTTTTTAAGGTTAAGTTTTTGTTGTGGTTGTCAAAGTAGGTATATTTCAGCTTGAGACAAAAATAGTTGGGAAACCAAGTGTTTGGTATTTGTGCTACTTAATGAAAACATTATGTCATGAGAATTTTATTATTGCCTTTGTGCCTCGTTTCATTCCGAGGAAGGAAAAACATTCTCAAGGGATCTTAAAGTTAGGGAAGTGAAGTAGTTCTGCAGTATAATGTTGGTGAGTCTACATTTAAAACAGCTTTAAGTTGGATATTTTTCTCAATATCAAAAATTACCAGTGAATGAATGAGTGAGTGAGAAAAAGTCTTACATCCCTTCAAAGAGGGAGAATGTAGTTTTACAGTTATTTTATGATTAAATAACTGGATTGTTTTGCAGAGGGTTGTTCCTGCCCCCATCTCTGCTCCTGGTCGTGTGTTGCTTTTTGTCCATAACTGATGACTGTGCAGCAGGTAGGGATCCAGACAAAAAGCAGCCTACTCTTTTCATATTCCTTTTTAACAAGGTTTGTTAGATTTGTTTAAATCTGTTGTAAAAATGCATTTTCTTCATGTAAACAGCTGACATGAACATGTTTCCTAGGGACAAGAGTTTCAGGAGTTCCTCTGCAATTATTGGGGCAGACTAATTCTGCTGTGAAAGGGGGTTTGAAGCTGTTGCAACCCTGCCTGGAAAGCTCAGGTGTCCCACAGATACTATGGACATATGCACGTGTCTGTATATATACTGTATGTATAAATCATAGAATCATAGAATATCCTAATTTGGAAGGGATCCACAAGGATAGTCAAGTTCAACTCCTGGCCCTGCACAGAATAACCTGAAAATCATACCACATGCTTGAGAGTGTTCCTTCTGATGGTACTGGCGAAGATTCTGCTGCCCTGAGAGTGATTGAGCAGCAGTGACAGTAGCATCTGTAGCAATCAGAAATAAGTGGAAAGGAAATTTATTATTTCCTCCAAAAATGGGCAAAATCCAAGCGCCTCCTCTTACTTCTTATTTACCATGAAATAACCCCCCCCAAACTTGGATCTGAATGCTTTTGTTTCATTCTTAACAATTTTATTCCATTATTTATGCCAGAAATCAGGTTCTGCACTTTGTTAAAGCTGTGAAAACCTGAGATAACTTTAGATTTTCCTGTACAACTGCTCTGTCTGGATCGGGCTCTTGATACTTGACATGAACTGTCTACTTCCTATCTTGTCTAGTATATCAGATATCATCTAAAATTTATAGCGAATCATACTGTAGTTAAACCTCTAAAACACATTTCTATAATAACCAAAGCAACTAAGAGAAAGGTATGTTCAGGAATAATCTTCTTTGTGTCCTGGCTGCACCCACTCTGAAATATGCATCACTGACAGACAAAAATTTTTTATCAATCGATAACAAGAAAAAAAAAATCTGCAGGCTAATGGAAAAGAAATGAGTGTTCATGTGAGTCAGATTAAAGAAGTGTGGGCAGTGCGGGACAAGCCTTTAGTGGATTCCAGCTAGCAGCCTGGGATCAGGGAGATGTGAAGCTCATACAATGAGTGCTGCTTTGCTTCAGAATGCACGGACAGTCTGCATGCTATAGTCTAGTTTTGACTTCAGAAATCAAAATTTAGCTTTTTCATGCTTGTAATTCTCATTAAGATGGTGACTGCATAACATGTGACCTGGCTTTCAAGAAAATGTGTGAATTCTGTTCTATCTGTCAAGGTCTCTGTCTCTGTGTAATCTAAGCACGGAGCCTATTTAGTAATTCTGCTTCTGACATGCTTTGTGGCTTTGGGAACTTCACTTGGCTTTATCTTCCTCATAAAGAAGCTTATTCATCTGTAAAATGAGGATAATAATATTTCCCTACCTAAAGAGTGTTGGGAGGCTTATTTTGCTAATGTTTGTGAAGTGTTTTGAGATCCTTATATTGAAAGCTCTATAAAAATGCAAAGTATCATTTAATCCCCTGGGCCTGCTATTATTTAAATATGTCGGTTATTGTTTTGCACTATTTATCATTTTCCTTTATGTTATTTTTAATACAATGCTATTATTGCTGTTTTGCTACAATATGAATGTGACACAGGAATTAATCTTCCTCTACTGAGTATTATTTACACATAGAAATACAAGCCGGGCAAATAGGATTTACCTGGCAACTGAATAGTGACATAGTGGCAATCAATAGCAAAGCAACAGCATCTGATAATGCCAGCATAACTCAAGTTCTCGCTGCAAATCTTGTGTCCAGATTGGCTATACAAGTTCTGGTGGCAAGCTTACAACCTTTAATGTAATGGAAAATTATTAGGAAATATACAAATGTTCTGCACATATAAATGTGATTTCCTAAAAGCCTCAACCAACGCAGAATAAAAGTTCTTCCTTTTAATCTCTAATTGGAGGTTAACCTTTAGCTCACAAATCCCAGTAAAGGAAATGGCTTTTCTAATCTTATTTTCTCTTTATGGTTTTACAACATTATGTTGTTATTTCTGAATTATTTTTTATTTTTTATGTAGTTGACATTAAGAATACCAACATGACACACAAGATGAGTGATAATTTGAACTTTTAGGAGTTGACCTAAAAGGCAGACCAATTCCAATATCCTGTTACTAACAATAGCCATTAACAGATCTGTTCAAAGGCTTATATCACTAATATATTCTGTAATTTTTAACATCAAAAACAATCATTATGACCATAATATAACAGTAAGAAAAGCTGCTGCAAATGTGTGATAAAGACAACATCTCTGAAAATGCCTATTTTTTTCTAGGTGCTGTGATAAAAAACAGAATTTAGTTCTAATGTTCTAAAGTTGTAGTCTACTATTGTAACTGAATAACCCCATATTAATGGTGGAGGGAAAAACCTATTAAGCAGTGCTGCCTTTTCCACTATCTTGAATATTTGTCTCCTGTTCCTCTCACAGTCCAGAGCTGATGACTTAATGCTCTTTATTCTTCCAAGTTGTTCCGGCATTTTCTGTTGACACTACAATCTCTGAGAGTGCCTCATCATTACTGAAATAGTAGGTATGTTATGTGCAGGCATCCCTTGGTGTAAAAGGAAACCAGTGCCAAGAATTCACTTAGGTTCTTTCTTATTTATATATATATATATATATTTTACTCCTTAATTGTTCCTCAATTTCTTCATATCTTCATGGTTTATCCTTAAAAAATATATGTATTTAGTTAATCTCTTCTAATTTGCTCTCAGAGTCCTCTTGCTTTTTAAATTTTGTCATAATTTTTACACCAGAATTTAGTTGCCCTTGTTTAAGTATCTCTACGAGGAGATCACTGGGAATGCATTTCCATTCTCTGAATTGGATTCCATTCTCTGTAATTTCATGGGTTCAGAAATCTTCTTGCTCTGTATCCATAGTAGATTTCTTTCTCTTTTCATTTGTTTGTCTTATGATTACAGGAGTTTGTTCTGTGTTCAGTCCAGTTCTGCTGTTCATTATGTTGATGGGTTTCCTCTGTACCTCAGTATTGGAATTCCACAATAATTTAGAGGGACACAAAGACTTAAATCAGAAAAACCATCACACTTACATTTAAACCCCATTGACTTAATGCATGTCAGTGATTTGCTAAATCAGACCTAAGTGCAAGCAATAAGTGAATCCTAAATGGGAACAATAACATTTCTGTGACAGCACTTTCTCAGAGATGGAGGAATTCTTGTGTGGGATAATGCCTAATGGCCTTTCATCCTATTCTATCTGGATTCTCCTATTTTATGTATCTGTTTTAGGCACTGGTTGTGATTAGTACACCTCTGAAGCAACAATCCAGTGACAGATCACATATTAGGTTCTAAGACGCTGATTTGATGGTAAGTTTGACATTCCCATATTCAGTAAATTATCCCCAAATATCTAACATAGAATATAATACAAATTAAAAAAATATTAAAAGATACTACAAAAGCCCAGCAATAAGGTAATCTTAAATTTTACAGATGCTATTTAATAATGTTTTCCTCTCAAATATTGTAATCCTTTTTCCCTTTACAATTCATTGATATATAGACTTTTATACCTGATTTCTCAAATAATTTCTAGCTTGATGCTCACAACTATTAAACTGACAGATGTGAAGTAGTAAGACTTGTGCTTGTTACAGATATTTTCAAGATCAATACTTAAGACTGTGCATGGTTAAACAGAACAAGATCCCAAATTCTTTGCAAGGGGAGCCGGGACAGTTCTCATTTGGTGCCAGTATGTCCTTTATTTTCTGTTCCTGACTTTGCCAGGGATATGTTGAGCAAATTGGTTTTGTCTTTTTGGTGTTTTTCTTCCTTGTTCTTCCCTCTTCCTCCTTTGCACTGCACCTCTGTTAGAGCTCCATAGCGGAGGTATTCCTAACTTAACTTGCTGGAGGCAAGGTCAGTGTTTAGCCAAGCATATTAAGCCAATTACATGTAGCATAGACCTGATTTACCCTTATGCAAATGAGAAGAACTAGTTTTGGTTTTTTATTTATGTTTACTGAGTGAAATTATGCCAGTTTTCAAAAACTGAAGATTTGACTCTTACTGTTTCATGCATTATGTGCTATGATCAGTGTATGTGAGATGAAAGAGGCAACGTCACTGTCTGACCACGAAGATTCTCAGTGGTGCTATTATGGAACATAGGTAGACTCATTAGTTATTAAAGTAATCGTAATATAACCATACACAAAGCAGCCAAAGTACCTGCAGTCAATACCACGAATTATATTTAATCCCTCTGTCTTTTAACAAACCCAAGACCTCGGCACAGCTAATAACACAGAAAGCACAAACCTAGTAATGCATGAACAATGACCAAAAAAACCAGACCTGCTTGATGGAGGTAAAATGTGAGCTACCAAAATTATGTTGCTGAGATTGTGATGAGTGCTAGCTATGTGTAGGATCCTGCATAAAGTGAGTTTACTCACTTTACCTGGAGGAAGTAATCTCCCTCCTCCAGGACTTTTTGTTACTTTCCTTCTGAGGACCTATGGTCATGTTTTTGACAATTAATGGATAGCTCTTAGTACATCAAGCATTTTGACAGAACTGGATTTAAAGGACCGGAAAACCATTGTGCCATTTACTGTCAAGGATAAGGATTTCTGAAACTTTAACCTGATAGGTGACCCCATATTTACTTTGCAACTGACAATTCGATTTTAGGCAAATAATTTAATTCCTTTCCAGCTTCTACATCCATTATATAGTAGATATACAATGATATCAGAGTTGGCAAATTTCCCATACTAAATGAGCTGACAAAATCCTCATCTCACCAAGAACTCCAAGACAAGGAAAGGAAGAGCTTGGAGGAAAAATCACAAGAAGATGATAACAAGAATTTGCTGGAGGTTTCACTTCTCTTAGTTTGTACAGTGTGAACATGAATAGGAGTCCCAGAGCAACCCTGAAATTTCAGTGGCAACCTTACCTGCCAGCTTGTCCCTCTATCCACCAGCCAATGCAATTCTACCATTGATGGGATGTCAGAGTCATTGGAAAGCTGCCTGGGGGCCAGGAATAACCTTTGAGGTTCTCCTCTGGATGAAGACCATCCTTGGAATTAATTCACTAGTGTTGAGAGTTCTCTGAAGTGCTCAACTATTATTTCTGCAAGGAGAGTTAAGGAATATTTCTACCTTTGTGTGGAAGCTCACAGTAATCCATTCTCCTTTTTTTTTTTTTCCTAAAATGGACAAAAAAAAAAGCCCATTCTTTTTAAACTAAAATCAGTAATACCCAAGGGGTTTTCTTGATTTGCAAGATGAAATTGAGTCTGAAGATGTAACTATCAAATATTTTTTTGTGGGCATTTACACTTAGGGAGACAAAATTTGAGCTGATGGTTGTGCCTTGACATCAGAATTAATGACAGTGCAATATTCAATAATCACCTCGAAATTATCAAATGAAGGATATTTCTTAGTTTTATTATAGATTTATCTCTTCAATTAAAAAATTACTATATAGAAAGAAAAATTGTATTGCCCAGCACCAAGGAACTGCTTCTGTACTACATCTCTTCCATATAGATGATCATGTTTTTTCACATATTTCTTCCATGAGGCTATATCTTTCTTTTTTCAGTAGTCACAAGCAGAGAAGCAGAATTAAAGAAGTTAATGGAGTGTTTGCACTTGTATAACCCTCTTCTCTTACATGGTTTCCACAGGCCAGACCCAGAGATACAATCAAGAGATTCCACACAGTGATACTAATTTGGAAAAATCAGAATTCAGAATGCACTGGAAACAGTAGATTTTGTGGAGATTTCATGTCAGGTGACTACTGACTTCAGCTGCAATACCCTGATTCTGCTTTTCTCATAAATAAGAGACTGTGCAATTGGTAAAGCAGCTTGCAGCAGTGTAGTATGCACACCAGACTCCTCATTCCTTCACTTCCACCAGGACTGATCCACTGTTGTTGCAGACTGGCATGTCTTTATATTGAATTAACATTTTGCAGTGTATTCAGCTATGGCTGCTGCTCTACGTAGGGAAGATTCTCGAAAGCTTATTGAAGGTCAATGCTGAGAAGGCATGAAAAGAGCTTTTGACCGCCTCTCACTTGCTGGCCCACTCCTGTAGAATAATGTTCTTTCTATGCAGATGTTAATAAGGAGTATAGGAAGGATCTAGGAAAGATCTAGGCAGAAGTCACTGTCCATATGAGTACAAGCATAGAGGACAAAAGTAGTATAAGAGCCGGGTGCTGTGCTGCATAAGGAGACATTGATGCATAAGGGGAACTTGCTGGAGGATTCACTTCTGAAAAATCAGGTTGTCCTGATATCACAGTAAGGGTAAGATAAGACATTATGAGCTTTTGTATTCAAAAATCTAAGTCTTGTTTGCTTGAAGAATTCAGGCAGCTCCAAAGCGATTTAGAAATGTCCTTGCTAAGCCTCCTTTCCATGCTTTTCTATCACCTTGTGACCAAGAACCTGTGGGTTTAGAAGAATATTTGGGAGTTTGAGAAGTGTCCAGCTAAGTTAAGGGATTTCTAGTGTGTCTGTAGTCTTTGCTCTGTGTTTCAAAGAAGGAAAGAAGAATGTTCCACAGCAAAGCAGACTGTCTAAGAAGGCTAAGGAGAAGTGCTACATCTATAACACAAAATCTATAAATGGAGATGTGGTCCAGATTCTCCAATTTTGGAAGGAATAGTTGAAAACATAATTTAGAGACAGATATTGTTTTGATATGAAGACTGTCTGTTGGTAACATACCTTATTGTTTTACATTGACCGACCCCATATTCATCACTGGTTCCAAGAAAGCAATTTTCTTATCTGACCCTTTGGGATATTTGAATAAATTATAGAGAAAAAGAAGTTTCAGCTAGCTGTAACAGCAAAGTGAAAATGTACTGAATTACTCAGAAGAGATAAAACTGAGTTACCTTTGTTGTAAATTTAATTCTCTCAGCAACACTCCCACCAGCCTAATCATAGTCCAGCATGTTGGGAATTCTCCCTCTTAATCACCCATTCTTTCTCTAGCTTTGGCTTTTGTTATGTACATAAAAGGTATAATAATGTATGACAATAAATCCTACACTGAAGTTACATACAACTCTTAAATCTCTCAGTGCTTGGAAAATGTTTTCATTTTAACCATTTATCCAAGGCTGACAGTATATCATAATTTTGTCTTTGTTGCAAAGGGTCAAACTTACTCATGCACTTGGATAGACAGTAAAAAGAAAAACAACCCACTTTTAGGGAAATCTTTCTGTTGCAAGTCCTCACTCTTACATGGGGAAAGACTACAGTCACTGTCTGTCTACCTTATTTGCTGCATCTACTGCTTCTCATAAAGTACTTTGCAGCAAAAGAATATTTTATGACTTAGGGTGAAACATCACATATTGGGCCATCTCAGTCATAATACTGCTCCGTAGATGATGATATTGTCCATTTTTCATGTGTATTTGAGTACTATATAACACCTCTCAGCACTGTATCCCTAGGTTGCTTACCCACGTGACAGATTACAGGTCCTGTGAGTACAGAAGCACCCAGGGTATGTCTGTGTAATCATGCATTCATGTAGCTATGCTTGAACAGGACTGTGCAGGGTAGAATGAATGCCTTAGCTCTGGGTTAGCTCAGGAATCCCTGCGCTTCACAGTCAACATCATCACAGATCTTCTGTGTCTCCATCCTCTCATTGTCCAGTTGCTGCATCGCAAGGATTCAAATATCCATGGCTTCACTTTCTCTGGGTTATCCCCCTTTGCTGTTATCTTTGTTAATTGACCTCTGGCAGCATATTTATTTTGTAAATGGTGATCTAAAGGCCAGAGAGGTGAAAATAATTGCCCAAGGGCACATAGGAATTCTATAGCAAAGTCATGGAGACACTGGAGCACATTAATTATTTAAGTAACCTGTTATTTAAATGGAGATGTGAGCACAGAAGCATGTGGAAGCTTGAACCAGTTAATCTATCAGCACAGAGGAGCGCAGTGTGTTCTCACCAGCTCATTTTCCAGTTTGACTTCAGTTTGTTGGCCCTGCGTGGTGCCCAATCTGATACACCTTGGTTTCAGAAGGGCTCATGAGCTAGGACCACAGCTGTATGAAGGAGTCCAGCTGTAGCTGCCTGATGAGCAGTCATCTATAGCTCCTTCCAACCATGCTTGCCTACAGCTCCTCTTTTGATGTTCCATGAACAGAGGAGCTTAGATCTCTCTATGTCTGCCTTCAGGAAGACGTTCTTTTTGTCCTATGTTTCTTGACTGTGAATTTTGGGGTTTTATGACATTGTGAGACATACATGAGGCTCTGTCTACCTTACTCACTTCAGTCTCTGTGTGGCTGCTTTCTATCAGGACCATCTCCTTTTAAGTACACTCATGCAGAAGGGCAAACACATTGCTTTCTGTATTTTGGAATCTAAGGAGACTATTTATGGCCTTATTTATAATTGCCAGCCTACTGTAATTACAATTATATATTAATATTATATTTTCCAAGCAGCATTAATTAAAGTAAAGGTAATAAAAGCTGTCTTAATGCTGAAACTATGGGATTATCCTTATGTAACATTCCTTAGAAACCAGAAGTTATACACAGTCCCCTGACTACATACAACTCCTGTGGTCTGGTATTTCTTTGGCAACTGCTCACAATTTAACTCTAAATAGCCTGAGAGCAGTGTCAAGTAGAAGGCAGAGCATCTATTTTGCCATAGAGGTGCTTGTAAAGTCAGCTGAATTAACCACAATTTCAGGGGCTTCTGAATAAAAATGCCTTCACACCCAGCTCAGACCCCCATGTCCCATTCAGAGCTCACCCTACAACTCCTAAGAAGCCAGCTAATCCAGTGTGACAGAGCCACCGTGTCATAGCTCAAACCTTTGGGATGTTTACTCCCTGCTGCTGGTCCTCACAGTGTTCTTGTACTGAACTGCACCCTGAGAGGAGTGGAGATGGGCTCCCACAACCCTGGTGAATAGCACATCGCTTGCCTCGTCAGGGAAAACCGCCCTTCACAGGCAGATGAGGAGTCTTCAGCTCTCACAGTGGCTTTTGTTCTTAAGTGCTACAATTGGTGCTTGCAAATCACACAAATTAATACAAATGCCTTGAAACAAAGGTTCTTTTGCTGATCCTCTAAAAATATGCATTTCTGCATCTTTCTTCAAAAGAAGTTGTAACCTTCATTTCAGTTGTAGTCCCACCATTCGGTCATGTCTGCATTTTGTGATATATACAACGATCATTTTGCTTTCTTATTTTTCATTTGCTAAATATCTCACACTCATGCTTATCTCTTCAGACACTGTTTCGGCACTTGCTTTGTGACTGGATGTTGCTTGAGGTAAAGAACAAACTGACTGTCTCTCAGAGCATCATCATTAAATTTTTCTCAGAAAGCTTCTACTGTCCCTTAATTTGGTGGTTCTACCTAAAGGCTCTCCTAAAATCATCATTGAGCGGGAATCAAAAGGTGGTGCATCTGGCACAGCTACAAAATTTAAAATAGTAAAATGAAACTTAGATGTTCTTTTCCCAAAAGTAACTAACAGCACTAAAGAAAAGCTATTCCTACCTTGCGTGTAGTGTAGTATGTTATGAAGGGTAGTTCTACGGAAAATTATGTGTTGGGAAAACAGGAAAAATTATTTATAGTGTAGAAGAAGAGACATGGGGGGGGAAAAAAAGGAATGGAGAATACAATAAAATTAGCATCCAGGTGAGGATTCGAGTTCCTCAGTTTTATACTGGATTATGAATCCTGAAAGGTGGCTTAATTTATATTTAGAGCCAACTTTATAACTAACAAAAATATTGAAGCCATTAAATAGAGATGATTGGTTAGGCACGATAGAGATCTAGACATGGGGTTAATTTCCTTTTGAAACGTGACTGAATTGTGCCATTATTCTTAGTTTACATCACTTTTAAAGAGAGACAGTTTATGATATCCAGGTCACTGGATTTGGTTTGAGTGTATTTCCAGCTTGTAGATGATTGTGAGGGGACTTGTTAAAAAGAGATATTTGGTTAAATATCATCCTCACTAGCCCCTGTAAAATGCAAATCTTGCACTACTCTTGCAACCAGCAGTCAGACTATCCTTTCCTACTTCTTGTCAGCTAGCAATAAAACACCAGATGGTGTCCTTCCAAAAATAAATTCATTATAGTTTCATTTTAGGTTTTCTTAAAGAATTTAGAGACAGAACTTCAGCTAATGCAAATCAACATGGTGCTGCTGAAGTCAACGCAGCTATGACATTTTATACAATCTGATTATTATAAACTAATATTTTTAACTTTTTTGAAGGAATACCATATCCTTTCTCCCCACAGTTAACAAGTTTCATTGCACATCTTTTGCTAGCCACCTTAGCCAGAATTCATGGGTGGTGCTTCTTGTTATACAGCAATTCACAGGCCATGTCATTTTGTGCATTGGATTAGACTAACTCACTGTTCAGATTCCTGTAGCCATTATCATTTGATGTCCTTGTTTCTCACCGTATGAGACTGATACCCATTATCTTCCTCGGTGACACATAGGACTATTCACAAAAGAATATTTTAAGTGCCACTGACATCTGAATAACTTGTGTTACTTATGGTCCTATGTGTGTTTAGTTTTCCCTAATTTCAAACATCAGATGAGGACAGAAGTATTCGATTGTACCCTTAACGTAGACAGATAAATAATTCTAATTGTAAAGCATCTTAAAAGAAGCCTTGAGCATTCCTCAGATAAATCAATTAAGACTCCTTTCAGAATCATTATTATGCTCTAGCAATTACTCATTGTTTAGTCAAGCTGTGCATACTTATCTTTTTTATATATCACTCCTTCCAGTCTCACAATAACTTTTGTTCTTTTTCTCCAAGCTCCCTTCAGCTTATCTGTGTCCTCCTGGCAACACTGTGCCCAGAAGTGAGCGTGAATTTCTGCGCAGATGGAAAGCTGCAAATTACAAACACCTACAGAGCCACAAACCACAAAACGGGGGGCTCTGCCGCCCTATTCCAAAAGTGAATATTAAAATAGCTAAACACACATTACTGACTGTCAGCACCAGCTGTGCAACATGTAGGTAATAAAAGCTCAAGAGGAAGAAGGTGATCATCGAATTTGCCTTTACCATTTATCATGTGTCCTCACAAGAACACTTTTATCTTGTTTCTCGTACCACAGATAAAATTGTTCCACCAACTGCTGCTCCCCCATATGCCTTGCCTTCCAGTCTTGGGGAGCATCAATGTGAAAGAGGCTTTAGAGAACTTTTTTTTAGCATTCCCAAAATTAACTAGCTTGTGTTCTGCAAACAGATGGGGGGTGACCTGGGATTTCGAATTCAGCTGCTTCTTGGGCAAAAAAAATCTTCAAAAAATCTCCCAAGAAGAGATGTAGGAAGGAAACAGGTGCTTGCAGGAAAACAGTAGCACTTATTTATCAAACCTGCTAGATGAAGATTATCGATTTTATTCCTCCCACTTGGTGAGAGAGCTAAAAAAGCAGAGGTGGTGTTGGGTGCCACAGTGACATATGAGATGATACGTTTGAGAGGTTTCACCCAGGGTTTTTAGAAATCAAATCCACCTAGATGAGCACGTTATCTTGGGCTTAATCAACTCATCTCTGCTCATCTTATCAAAATATGTTTTTTTCTGCTGACACAAGCTGTATGAGGCAGCTTCATTTCTGCCCCAGTACATGGCCACCCAGCCTTGTGAGGTTCACACCCATGAGCAGTCTCCCAGTGGATGCCCATCAGCTCTGGCTCAGTTATTGGAGCTTCAGGCCATGTTGGAGCTGATACTGCAAGGGTCAGAGCCTGTGGGTTAGTACTGTGTGTGCTCCACACCTTGTGCTGTGGAGACTATCAAAATATTGCTTTACACCCTGTTTAATTTCTCTTACCACCATTAACCTAATGGAACCCTGGGTGCTACATATTGTGTCTTTGTTAAATTTTGCTTTACAGTACAACATCTTATTCCTGTCTTGATTGTATATGTTCTAAATACTGGATGTCTTTTTTCATCTGAGCACCCCGAATATTGAACTAAACAACAGCAAAAACAGGGCCTCTGTATTTAAAATGTCTGAGTTAAGTAAAAATTTATCAAACTTTTGGTCATCTGATGAAGAACAATCTTTCTTTTCCATAAGTTAGGTTCACCACAGTGATTTACCCAATACCCCTATTTTACTATTTGGTAGTGCAAAGCCAGCTTATTGCAAGATGAGGAGGTCTCAGAAGTTAATACATAAGTAATATCATGATTTTTGTAACAAGTACCAGAAAAATGCACCTTTTCCTGCAATGCTTGTTAATTCCTCCTATATATCTATATCACAACCTCTGCTGAATAAGGCCTTTATTATTTTTTTTTTTTAATGGTAAATACACTGGACATTTTGTAGTGTTTTGGGTTTGACTTTGTTTCTCTGAGAAGGCTGAGTTCCAGGGAGAGTGTTGCAGGCTGTACAGGATCCATTGTACTGCTCATGCACAGAGGCACATTACAGATCAAAAGAAAGTGAAAATGCTAGGTTTGTTTTCGGTTTCATTTTACAGTCAGGATGGTGAGTACATCTGTTTGTGCCCTAATCTGGAATATAGAATTTTATGTTTCTCAGAGGTTATTTATAATTGAATTGTAGGATGTTTCATGATTATTTGGGACGGTATTTACATAAGGCAATACTAAGCTCAGGAGTTCACTTACAAAAAAGAATGTGAAGAAAATGCTCTATAATTTATTTTTGAATAACCTTTAGAAATCATCTCATTACATTGCATGACAATGTTGAAACAATTTTTTTTAAAAAATTATTTGTATTAATAATCAGGCTGGCACAGAGTAACAAACACTAAGCAGGTTACAATGAACACACCAAAAATTTCTTGGCTTTAGATTGACTGACTTGAGTCAGTGCTGGTTTCAAATACCAGAGTGCTTACCTGACGGATATTATAGATATGCTTTGGAGCAAGCAGAGGAAAAGGGATCTTTCTCCTTCGATATTTCCAGTCAGAAAAGGAAATGCAAAGCATCTCATAAGCTCTCCAAAATTTCCACAACAGAATGGCGGAGCCATCAAGGGTCATCCAGGAGACCTCTGCCTTGCCTGAGGAAAAGAACCCACACAATCCCTATGGCCCTGGCCAAACCCAGGGCACCTCAGCTGCTGCAAACAGCCATGGCCCCATTCCCCCCATGGGAAGCAGGGACTGGTGAAGGCATCCAGAAACTCCATTCCAGGGCTAACACCAGGCAGGAGGCCGCATGAAGCTGCCCAGCCCCTGCCCACTCTCCAGGGTTTAAAATGATGCTGTAGTTTGAGATTTAAAGATATTTGTAAATTCAAAAACAGATTTAAATTTCAGTCTCTGATGTTTCCCATACACACAGAGAAATTACTTCAGAGCTAGAAAAAAGCAGTCAGCATTTTCTTTCACAAGCCATTGCACAAAATAAATATGTAGCAGAAAATGGGTATAGATGTCTCTCTTACTTGCCTTAATAGGACTAAACGCCAAGAGAAAAACTTGTGCATTCCAATTTGGCAACAAAAATGCAATCCTGTTCCTAAACAATATAAATAGCCAGAACCACAACTGATGGCATTTGTTTTTTTTCTTTTTGACTTCCTTGTATGTTATTCCCTTTGCCTTGTCCTTTGTTTATCTGAACAATAAATAGTCTGGAGCAGGAACAATATATTGCTGTATATTTGTAAAATGCACAGCAAAAACGGGTCCTGAACTAAATCCTCTGAAGTAGCAGATTGAATTGAATAAATAATGGTAATAAATTAGTTTAATTTAGAGGAATTATTTTTATTTACCTCAAATGAAGATTTGATCCATTCCAACTGAAACTATCAGCTATGTTTGTTTTTAAAAACAGTGTTTTGTAAGAGGAAACAGGATGAGGGAGTTCACAGAGAAAGACAATAAGGAAATAAAGAATGAAATAAAAGAACAGAAAAAGAGAAAGAATGTCCTGTGAGTTGTCTCACATAGAGGAGAAAATACTGGAAATCTGCAGTCTTGACTTCAGAGAAAGACTGACATATGAGTTTGGGTTTCTAGCCTGAGACTAGTATTAGAGACGATTAATTTGAAATCTGTGTACAAGTCATCCACCTATGGAAGGTGACCATTGATTACCAAAGAAAATTTTCCTAGTAAAGAGCTGTGAAGGCTTAGATGTCCATCATGAGTGATGAATGGTACAGACATGCTTGTCCAGCTTTACCTCAGATGCTTTCAACATCTGTGTATATGTGAATTGTTGTTAATACCAGAAAGGATTCACTGATTTCTGAGAAATTCTCTACCTTGCATATACTCCTTTATCAGCCCAGTGCAGGTGGTGGTGGTGGCCACAGCTGCAAAAAATAACAATTTATGGATTACAAAGAAGACCCACTTATATCTGAAACAAGAGCAAGTAGGGGGTGTTCAGAGATGCTTGAAAGCTGCAAAAGGACAAGCCTGATTGTTGCCCTCTATAGATAAAATTTTTAATGTCAGATTTTTCTATTGCAGCTTGGAGAGAGCAGATTGGTTTAATCAGGAAGCAGAAGGCAGTTGCTTGGTGCTTTATGGGGCAGCAGTTCCTGGGAAAGTTAAACGGGATGTTTTGGTATCAGGAGGCATTTGCAATGAACTGGCAACTCACAAGTAGCAAAGCATCAACCCACAGAGCAGTGGCACCCTGCCTGCCATCTATTACATTGCCCGATGTGGGGCACGCTCCTGTCACCTAACCTGAAATGTGAACTTTGGGGAAACAGTCTCTAGGTACCACATCTCACAGCTTAATAACTGACAGCTTTAATGGTGTATAAGTGGTATTTCTTAAGAAAAAAATATTCTCCTCCTGAATGTTAGCTGACACTTAAACTAACCTAACCTAAAAATATTGGGAAACATAATTAGTACAACTTAGCCAGTCACATAACCTAGAGTTTTTATTTTAACCTTCTAAAATGTGTGGAGACTAAAAATTTTTAGAACATTTCTTAACACTCTGGAAAGTCTTGTTTTTATTTTTCTGGGTAACACTTTCAAGCTTTGCCTTTCTCCTCTGAAAAGAAAGTAAGTAAAAGAAAGTAGGGTTTATTCTCCTTCTTCTCAAAAAGAAATTCTCTATTTCTGATTTAACTGGCAAATTTCAAAAGAAAACACCATAATATTTAAGTAAAGTCAACTAAATATTTGCCAAATATTCCCTTTCTTCAACACAGAAAAATATTTTGCTAGAGAAAATAGCGGTTTTCAGAGAGCTTTGAAGACACTGTTGTTTCTTATTGCCTTTGCTGTAGATTCATTCAGGACTTTCTTGGTGAAATGTAAGGTATGTGAGCAGATTAACCCTGCAGCAGAGCATCTTTATTCAAAACATTTCTGATTATTTTCTTTGCAATTTTTAATCTGTGGTTTGCTCACAGTCCAGATGTGCAGCGGAGAAGTCTGGGACAACTCTACATGACCTGATCCATTACCTGTCACAAATCTAAACACAGTATAGCACGGGGGAATAATATCTGTGCCATCACTTTGGTGATCCTTCATGTCAGAAAAAGGCATATCTGTGCCCAGCAGATGGGGCAGAGCAGCAGAGAGGCTCTGTGGGTGCAGACAGTTGGGGTCAAAGCCAGCAGCGTGACACCCATGCTTAGTACCTGAGGCTCGTTGAATCTTCCAAGGCACCACAAAGACACCCAAGAAGAGGTTAAACTGCCCCTTGAAAGCCTTAGATTTGTAGTAAATAATTTCAGGGGCCCTGAAACCAAGGTAATTCATTATGTTCTTCATTCAGGGGCAAGTGCATTTCCAGGTCTCCTGTACACAACTGTACACACAAACCCTTGAATCCAAGCTCTCCAAATCTGAAAATTGGAGGCTTAGAAAATGAATCAGGAGGAGGGAGTAATTAGAGTTGAGATGTCACACTAAATCATAGGCCTTGGTTAGTCAAGCAGCTTGCTTCTGACAGCACCAGTTGGAGGCAATGAATAGTGGACAGTGGTAGAGTTTAATATTTTAGCACCTGCTTTATTTTGCATGCAGGAGACCAGCTAGACATTCACATTTAAATAAATCTGCAGTCACAGGCAGCTTTTTTAGAGGGAGTGCTGCTTGCTGCCTGTTAGTTCTTATCACTTTAAACCTCCGCAAAACCAAACGGTAAGGCATGGGTAAGACTGACAGAGGAAAAATGGCATAAACCTCTTTTTTTTTTTTTTTTTGTAAGACTAGTGATGTTTCTGTACTCGTGTTGGCTTTGAGGCTTTTTTGAGGTGAAGGCACTGTTGCAGCAGGCCTACTTTGTACAAATAATTAAAAGGGAAGACATAGAGGAAAAGATATAAGTTAGTTTTAGTCAAGGCTGTACTATGGTGCTTATGGCTGTAACCTGAGTCAGAGACAGGTTTAATGATTCTTAGCTGCTGGGGATCACAATAGAAAATTTTATGGTGTACTATCTGTGCATATGTGCAAGTACATAGAATTCAGTATGGAAGTATTTGATGTGTATAGACATGCAGCAGTTTAAAAGAACAATATTGAACAAAACAAACAGCACAGGCTGTTCATCAAAAAGGAATAGAAACAAAATGAGAATATTTTTTTGCTACTCATCTGGAAAATCAAGATGGCCATTTGCTTATAAAAGACTTTGTGAATTTTTCGTGTGTACCCTTTATTGTTCTCAGACCTCATTGCCTGTCCCTGTAAATCTGAGTTCAACCCCCACTGATGGATGGATACTGTGCAGGGCCAATGTGCTCCCTGTTCAGCTGTGCTCCTCCTGCTCCAGTGTCCTGCGCTGCTGAGCTTGATGACAGCATACAGAGTGTCTCTGTATCATGTGAGAGCAAAATCATACAAAGGTTTTAGCAAAGGATATAAGTAGTTGTTGGGGAGAGCCTTCCCCACCCCAAAGGAAAGGATCACCCCAGTGTAGCAGAATTTTGAGGTGTTGCAGGAACACCTGAGGCTCAAGATGCTGCTCTGGGATGGTTTTCTGCTCCTAGCGCTGGGGAACAATTTGGTTTTCACAAATTAAACAAAAATTAAAATCAAAATTTTGAATTACAGCTGGGCTTTTACTGCTCTTCAGACTTCTAGCAAGCAATTAACAGGAGTCTAAGTTTTATGGTTAGTCCAATATGTCCTTTGCTAAAGCTATGAAATAGGATGCTCTCTGAGCCTTGATTTCATCTAGGAGTGTGCTACTAACCTAATTCATTGGCGATGCAATTGAACTCTAAATTATTAATTATTTTTGTTACTATCAACATGACTAATAGTAAGTGTTGAATGTTAGCATTTTCAATGCTGGATATTGGCTGAACATAGTAGAATCAATATTATTTGCTATCAGGTAGTGATTGTTCCAACTGACTTTGCAGTGTTTTTTGCTTCTATTACAAAAAAAAAAAAAATAATTCAGGTACAAGAATACATAGAGGAAATGTCAAGACTACGATTAAAGCCCTTAATAGAAATACAATTTGAAAATCTTTTGTATCCTCCAAAGACAGTTTTTGATCTCAGATTAAATGTTGCCATTGAAATCAAGATATCAGACCAGCAGGTGGGGGCTAAAGAACATTTCTGACTGGGCTATGTAAACAACTTCTATTCAACATGAGCTGAATTCAGATCCCAAGGTCTTTGATCAGGAAGATATTCCTAGATTCCATGTGGGCAGAGCAGCAGTGTGCACTGTACTGACACAGTGGTACCTTTCCTGCCCTGAAATGACCCCTACCCTAAACTCTTCTGACCATATTTGTCTCCTTCTACTCCTTCTATGGGGGCTTATGGTAAGATAGAACAATGGCTCATCATCGAGCTGCTCCCTCTCCTCCCTCCCCACTGGTTTCAAGATTTTTTCCCTTCCTGATGTTGGGTAAAGCGAGGTTCCTTGAGTCTCACCAGTTCAGAAGACATCAGAGGCTGCAAGGAGTATGACGAGGTTAAAAATTTAGGTTATATATAATGAGGTTACTCGGTAGGCCTAAATATATAAAATATTTTTGGTTTCTTTCCATTATCTCTGGCATTTAGAAGTGGAAGAATATCAATGATGTATTATGATACTAAAATAATAATGAAATTATTGAATTAATCTTCTTTTGTCTTCATCACCCAGTGCAGAATGTCCTCACAATGTAGTTAGCAGCTAATTTAGGTCCCAGGTGTACTTGGCTGCTAATGGAGATAAGTTGTTTTTATGTGAGTGTGGTGACTAAGAGGCCTGACCATCAGCCAGGATTACTGTGACACGTGGAAGAATTTTTTCAGTGTTTCTTAATTTTCTAACATTTTTTTTTTTTGTAAAAGAACAAATATTTCTCCAATAAATGTAAACTGTATTTTCAGACACCTTGCAAATACCATGAAAAACTCTTTTCCTTGGAGACCAGACAACCCACACAAGAATCTGCCTACAAGTTTCTAGAAAAATCATAAGCAAAAGCAAATAGAAAAAGGAAAAAATTACCAAAAAAAGACTCTGGAGTTTCCTGGGACACAGAATTTCTGTTTCATGAGAAATTTTGACATAATGAATGTGCATCCTGACAGTGTAATGGAAAGTGTTAACAGTAAGCATCCAGGGATATTTAAAAAGATACTGGTAATCAAGAATGAAAATAATTCTGTAGTGTTACAAGATTGTTAATCATTATATTCATCTGAGTAATATTATATGAGCTATAATATATATAATAAAATTAATCAATTTAAAACATTATTACAGTATATCTGCTTTAAAATAATTTTTGCAATAGTACTGCTAAAATAGTATTTCAGTGTTCATTTTTTTATGAATAATCTGCCGAAACCCACAGTTTTCCACAATGCCTTGCTTCAAGCCCACTCAGGATTTTTGATAGAAACATGAAATTTAACAGGATATCTTGTTGCTACATTTACACTCCTCTTTTTTACAGGTAAAGGACAAATGAGTACACTGATGAATCAACTGAACTTCTCAGAATATTTTGGTTGTGCAGCCTGGTTCTTGGTCAGCTTCTAGACTCACACAGACTCTGTAAAGAAGGGATGAGTGCAGGAGTCTCTTTCACTATTAATAACTCATATTCAGCAAACACTGCAGCAGCATTTCTCAGTGTCACTGAGGCACTTCCCTTGCACTGTACTGGGTTTTACAATAACACCTCCAGCTTGTATTTAGAAGGCAGAGAATTATCTGTTACCTACGTATCTAGGAACCAAGTGTTTCTGCCCTTGATGCCAGCTGAAGACACGTGCATTCATTAAGCAACAGTAGATTTGTGATCAGTCCTTTTTAACCAATTCTTTTATCCAACACCCATGGAATTCATTTTCCTCTTCCTTAATTTGCTAGCTCTGTCTAGTTTGCAATTTATTTTCTCACCCCGGTGTTTTCGAAAGCATCGAGCATTTTAGCAAAAGTGATTGGTTTTAATCCTTCTGCTTAAACAAACCCTGGTGAGGCTGGTCCCTGATCCAAGCAGAGGTGGCTGGTTAACCTGCCTTACATGTGGGGCTGGCACAGCACGCTCATCCGCAGGGCACTAAGCTCCAGCGTCCTTCTTTGTCTTTTGTCACTTCATAGGCAGTTGTGTTAATATGCAGACCATTACTACTCTACTGATGAGACAGACTGCCGAGGATCAATATGTCTCTGCATTTGTCAGCCCTGTATACCCCAGAGTTAACTCCTCAGCTCTGCTGCCAGTGCTTCTGTCCTGCTGTGTAATCACGGGGAATTGTCGATTCCTTATACCGCGTGTCCGTACACGGGGCTTGGAGGGGGCGCTTTGCAGAACAAGTAGGAAAGATCCAAATGTCGTATTTGTTTGGCTCCCACTGCTTGAGTAATAGTAGGTGCAGCCAGAACAGCAGAGGACAACATGCTTACGAGGTCACTGCAGCTCAACAGCTAACCATTGATGTTGTCAGGCAGACTTGGGAAAAATGCCCAAATATTATCAGCTAGAGGACATTGCATTTTAATGAAAGACAAAACAAAAATCAAGATTAGAAAAAAGAACAAAGGCAAACTCCCTAGTCAAACATGATAAACAAAAGAAGAGATCTAATGGCACTTCTTCCCCTTGCTGCTCCCTTTTCTGTGCCTTTGTCTTGATTCAGTAGCTTCAGGGGAAACAGCGCTGGGATTCCTTGGAACAAGTAACACCATCTTCCACAAAAGCTCCTTAATTATAGAACAAATCTTTAAGAGACTTGTTCATGATATCCATATAATGAGTTTTAATAGTCAAACAAACATCTTGAGTGATTTAGATGTGAAGCCTGTACAGAGATTTTCTATATATTTTAGCTGATTTTTTAATAGAATAAACCATAAATTTAGCTTTGCGTTACCCTAAGTTTTCTTTCTGTCCTATCTGACTGAAGATAACATTGTGGAGAGATTTCAGGAGAATATGGCATATATTTCTTGCAGCCCCAGGGGTACTAATAGACTCTGGCATGTCACACAGAATCAGGGCTCCAGATCAAGTGTCTCAGGTGTTTTGTTAACCAGTAAGGTTGCAAGATCACATATATTATGCAATCTCATTATTTTAAAAGTGTGAACACAAGTCTGGGTCATGCCACACAGAAGTGGCAGTTGGTGGCAGCATTACATGTTTCAGATCTCCACAAACGTTCATAGAAAAGCCTCAGGGTTGGAGGAATCACACACTTTGGACTTTGCTGATGCGGAACTATTTTCCTTTCCCACTGTTCCAGCAAGAAATTTTCTGGTGAAATGTAGGAGGTGGAGTTAAGAAAAATAA
Organism: Serilophus lunatus; assembly: GCA_013399895.1. Lineage (NCBI taxonomy): Eukaryota > Metazoa > Chordata > Aves > Passeriformes > Eurylaimidae > Serilophus > Serilophus lunatus. The sequence goes on along the minus strand of VXBA01005217.1, from coordinate 568,842 downwards.
GTGAACGAGAAGACAAAAAAGTTTCTGGGTCTTCATATAGAGGTTTTTGATCTGGCTCACCTTCTAAAATAGCCGCCTAAAATGCAAGGCCCATAGTACATTTAATCGGGAAGTCAAAGGGAACCTCTGATATTTGTTTGCAAGAAGTGAAAAATTTAAATTGCATCTTGAGCAGACATCCTCACACCCCTACTCAACTTGTACTCCTGTCATCCTGCATGGAGACTGACGAACAAATCGAAGCTGTGCCTTTTTGTTTTCCTTATACAGGGAGTGTATTCCAACATCAGGAGTGGCCCAGCTACCAGGTGGATTATCCAGCGCCATATCCCATCTCTACATATGAATCTTTGGAAAAGTATAAAAAGGCCTTCTCATGTCTTTCTTCCTAGATTTTGTTACATTCATGTTGTAATGATGTAATAAAGACAGGCAGTGAATGAATTTGCAGTGAAAGAATGAAATTGCACACAAGCTACAGGATTGACTGCAGGACAGTGGTGAGCTGGTTCTGCTCCGGATAAGCGAGAGCCCCCAGTGCAAAGCACTAGCACCTCAGGCACCCACAGAGCAACTGCAGTCTCATAGCATTGCCTAGGAGATGGTAAACTACAGCCATGGGACATCCAGCTCCACTTCATGGAGCCCAGCAGTCTGGGAAGCCCTGAATTGCTTGCCTGGGACACTTCACCTCAGTAGTTTGCCTTGGACCTACCCTCCTATCTTCTGAGTGTCCTCCTAGATGAACTGATGAATCAAGCTATATTTATTTTCTTCTCTGATTTAAAAATTTATTGCCTGTATCTGTAAGCAGTTCACTTTTTTCCTCCTATGCTGCCTGTCCCCAAAATGAGATTATGCTTGTTGATATCAGACAGCAATACGGATCTACACAGATTTTCACTGCCTTGATTCATTGTCTCTGCTATAAATGAAGTTTTCCCATTGTTTGTAGAAATTCTTAATATAATAGCTTTAGTTTCCTTGTTAATTATACTTTTATTAATGATCTTTCAGACAGTTTTTCAAAGAGACTATAAATCTCTCAGTGAAAGTAATGGGCAGCTACTCAGGAATAATCCCATTACAATTGGCTGTGCTACTGTTTGTCATTTGGAATGAGGTGCTAGAGCTCTGATCCTTACTGATTTACCACTCTTCATAATTAGTTGCAGTGATTAAAATGCATTTTAGATTACACTGCAGTTTCCCTCACTTACAAGTTTTTTTATAACATTTTTTTTATTGCTGAGGACAAACTCAAGTTCTGAGGATGAAAAATTGTCCTGCAGTATAAGACAACAGCAGCAAAGAGTAATGCCACAGATAAAGCTTATAAAAGAAATCAGAAGTAGAGATTCTTGACCAAGAAGTGTTGCTAGGGGGAGAGGGGATGTCTTAGTTGACAGGGACAGCTCATGCAGGAATTGAGCATACCAGGTTAATGAAACTGGAAACACTGCACAAAACACATGGAAATAATGGATCAATCTGTTGCATCTGTATCTAATTAAGAATCATTATAATATAGTCTTTTTCTCTAGTGATCAGGATTAGTGGATACCCCACAGGAAAGAGACTAATAAATAGATTCAAATGCCAGAACATTATGCATCTTTATTACGACTGTGGTTCTAAAACACACTTATTCAACAACCCCAAATCCAGGTAGTCTGTATCTCCTGCGACAGTCTGACACAACCAGAATTCCTGCGGGTTTTCAAGACACTGAAGGGAAAAAAAAAATAAAAGGAAAAACTGAACGCTTGGATGCTGCAAATAGTTTCTGGCAAGGGCAGACATTTTACTATCTCTCTGCTACAGTCAGAAATGTAGTTTCTACAACTTTTCCTTTCCTTCGCATTTCTTTCCCCCTTCCCTCTCTCCCCCCCTCCCCCCCCCCCCCCCCCCCCCCCATTTTTCTGCCTTTCCTCCTTCTTCGTCCTCAAAAAAAAGATTAAGTTGATAAGGGCTTCATTTACTTTAAGTCTCTTTGGAGACCTGTTATTTCACCCAAGGGTCTGAATAACCCCTCAGGAGTCAGTGTTACTAACTGGCACCCTATAGCCAGATAATACATACCTTGAGCATGGAAGGGTTTCCTGTTTTTGGGGGGTTTTTTTAACTCTTGATTTTATAAAGAATATATTTTATTTCATCTTTTGCTTTTAATTTTTTTGTTTGTTTTTTTTTTGCTTCTAGTTCAGAGAGGGGTGGAGTAAAGTATTCTTAGCTGAGGAAGAAGCTGAGAATTTTTCTCCTGACTGTTAGTGTACTTTTGCAACTGTGATGGTTTAGGTCCCAGGGGAAGAAATGTGGGATCTTTGCTGTGATAAAGAGAGGAGAGCTGCATAGTGGAATCTCAAAACTGTCCCTCACATCTTAGTGAAGCTTGAGGTAAAATGTTTCGGTGCCTCTGTGAGGCCAGTTATCTCCCTTGTGCTGGAGGCAGCGCTGAATGGAGACCTGTGCAAGGAGGGGGTGCTGGGAGCTGCGCCAGGGAAACACTAAACTGAGCATCGTTTATTGTAGGCGTTCATGGGATGCCTCTGCTGTGTCACCATCGTGTGCAGTAAAGAGCATTGTTCCTCTAATGTTCGTCTCTCTTGGAACTGCAAGTGAATGTACAGCCCAATTAGTGCAGCAGCTTAAAACAATAAACCCTCCAGAATCTCTGGTGGGGGAAGCATGCTTTTATCTATTTGGTAAATAATTTATTAATCACACTGATGTATCCTCCTTGACAGCAACAGAGCCAGATAAGTGATGGTTCAAAATCAATTTGTCATGGTCCAATGTGCACTCAGTGACCTACTTGGTCTGTTATATAGGTCAAACTTGTACATGATGCTCTGATAGCAGAGGCACTTCTTAAAAAAAACAACTTCACCATCAAAAAAATGCATGGCACAATTCAGATGTGGGACCCTGAGTTGGCTGACAGCCACATGTCTTGAAAACTGAGTTTACAGAGAGGATCGAGGACAGGGACTGGCTAGGTGGTGTTTTGGGGTCTCAGTGAAACTGCCACAAAAATGCCTTGTGCTAGCAGGGCAGCAGCAGCAGTATCCAGAAGATCCATACTTCCTGACCTACTTTCTATGACCTTTTTGTCACATTGTCCTCTGCTATTGATAACAATTGTAGTATGTCTCTAGTATTTCTGTTTGTCCTGCTTCAGTGTCTACTTTTCCTGTTCTCTCCTACTCACAATATCTTTTTCTTCAGATGAGGTGTAAATCCGATCCCTCCTCCTCTTTGTACCCCTGCTGCGGGTCCATATGAGTCTCACAGTATGAAGTCTTCTGTTTCTGAGCAGGCTAGTCAGGTTAAGGAAGTAGATGATTCTAAACAGCAGGAAGACAGAAATTAAAACCTATGACAGAACTTTGAAGCAGCCAGTGTGCTGGTGCTCCCTTTATGGCAGGACAGGAATCTTACTTACAGTTTGTTGATTGAATTTCTATTTCATTAATGCGTGTTTCAGGGGTTTCCACCACTGAGCCCTGAAAAACCAAGAGATGTGTGAGATGACATGTTCTGTCATCTGACATCCCCAAGATGTCATGGAATGATCCGCATGCTATGTCTCATTCATTTGGCGTCAAAAAGATGTTTTTCCCAAAATCCTATTGGTAACCACTGCCTTAGGAAGGCGACATAGGCCTTATTCTTCTGAGGATTTTCACCAAACCAGTTCTCTGCAGCTGGAGGGAGCTGGGCTTGTGGGCTTTTCTCCTCTCTTCCCATTGCACAGACAAGGTGGTGGAAGTTTTTTTATTATTTTAGTCTATTTGCATAATAAATTATTTTTTAAAATACAGATTATTAACAAGTCCTTTATGGCTGATGGCGTGTATTGGTGTAGAGCGAAGACTTTCCTAATGCTGGAAACTGATCATGTGTACAATGGAGGGCGTTGGATGTGCTGAATAATCTGTATAGACCATTGCGGTCCTACATTTTACTGTATTCCCTCTGAATGTCTTGAAATATGAAAGGGAAAGAGACTTGACATCTCTGACCTTTTTAAGGAGCTTTCTCCTCACTCCTGCTTGGCCTTGCACCACTGTAGGGTCACAATTTCAGTGCCCAGCATTAGGTCTTAGAGCTCCTGTATACTCTGCATGGTTAGGCCAATACAATAAGGTGAATGCCAGCTACACACAGGGGGAATGGATGCAAGTGCAATGATCCACCACTAAAGGAATAGCTTAGTAGAAATAAGGCCTAAAACTCCAGGGTTTGGGGGGGTTTTTTCCCATTTGGAACCTGGATTTTTTTTCAGCTGTGACTGGGAGAAAGTAATGCTTTTTACAAGAATGGTGGTGCACACAATCTAAATTTTCAGTTTTTCTTTGTATTAATATTATCACCCCGTTCCTGGCACTGTTTTTACTTTTGTCCACAAATCTGTTTCCTCCATGACTGGCAATCTGGAAAGCTGACAGGCTGCCAGAGAGGGTACCAGCACCACAGACAAGAACTAAAGGATGTGGAAATAAACCCACCAATGTACATTTTTGAATAGTATGTACCTTTAAGGATGTTTACAGCCCTGAAAAACACAGGACAAATTCCTTCACAATTTTCTTGTCACCTCGTCAGACACACAGTAAATTACAGAGACTAAGAAGGACCTCTGGAGTCCTCGTGCAAACTTCTCGCTTGGCCTTGGGAAATCAATAAATACCTACTCACCCCACCAACAGTCTCTGCTAACACTGTCTTCTCTGTGGGTTCCCTGAAGGGCACCTGCAACCCAGGATTTTGTACAAATCACACACTACACCCTGGAGACAGGACACAAATCTTTCCTAAAACTAACATCCAAGTAAATAGGCAAATGCCTGGCAGGCTTTTTTCACTTTAGAATTGTTTGTGTTTTGTCAGACTTTAATAATTTAAATGAAGAGTGATACAAGATGTAGGCCCAGCTCGACTAAACCAAAATATATTTGTCAGGATGTTTTAATAAGATGACTCTTAATGTTTTCCATGAGGTGTCAGCAGTCCTTTAAACCAAGGCAGGGGTTGCAACAAATGGTTTCTTTTGCCGAGGATTCCAAAGATATTCTTTAAAGTCTACAAACTGACAGAGAGCTTCAATAGAACAAGTGTTCTCAAGGTGTATTTTATGTTGCCTGTATAACACTCCAAAGGATTTCTGCCAGCACATCCCATTACAATGAGTAATGTATCCTTTAAAAGCAAAAGAAGAAGAATTAGATCTTAGTTAATTAAATAATCTTCTCCTTTTTTTTAATTATTTACAATAGGAGACTGACACCAAGCTCCTAGTTTCCCACTTGAACCTCAGGACATTATTGTGTTTACCTTCATAAAAGCTGAAGTGTCAAAACTTTTACATTCTCTATCTGTCAGGAAATGAAAGGGCAGAGGATGTGTAATTAAGCACAGATTAAGACTTCCACAAGATTCAGTAAAAAAAACCACCCCGAATAACTAAAACCAAATAAAACCAAACCAAAAAATAAAAACTGTTTCCTATGTGGTGGGATGTACTGGTAGCCAGTTCTTGGCACAAAACATTGACATTGGTGGAGCAGGGGCAGTATCAGGTGAGCTCTTATCTCCTCATTTTTATTTATTGCCCATGGAGCTGGCAGTTCTCCACATGCAACTCTATTTATGGCTGATTTATCTGTGGTGTGAAAGCAGCCCATGGCATCATGAATGTCCATCTATCAAAAATCCTGGAGTAGCCCCTATGACAGAAGAAGGATGTTTTTGCTGGATTCAGAGCAAAGAAGGAGAATGTAAACACTTTGAAAAGAGCAAGCAGCAAGTATTACAGTCTCAAAATCAATTTACGTCAGGCAAGGAAGTGTGACAGGAGGACCAAAGTGCACAGCAGGGCCAACTTCTAAGAGTCCACCTAAGTACCAGTCTCCTCAGTGTCTGAACTCCACAGACAAGAATAAATGTCTCTGTGTCAGTTCTAAGGAATTAGCAATTCTCTTCTTTATCCAGTGCTTGGCTGTAAGTTTTTGCTATTTTATTTTGGACTTCAAGATCTGTATGAAGGAATGCAAACAGAAATTGGTATTTTTTTCTTGACTTTCTCTTTGCTATGTCTTCTCTCCCCTGTCTTTACTCTGGATTGGAAAATCTTATAGCATAGAATACTGACTTTATTACATTTTCATTTATTGTTTCTTTCTATAAGCATAAGACTTCAGGCTCTACCTCGGGAATCCATTTTGTCTCATTGCAGGAAAAAAAAAAAAGCAAGAGGGGAGGGAAATCCTTACTTAAATAAATAAAGAAATGCACAAATCTTGTTAGCTCCTATTTATGCAGCTGGAGGTGCCTTTTACTCTTTTTTTTTTTTTTCCTAATCAAGAATTTTATAGCTGTCAATTTATACCCTCTGTTATTCATTGCTGGCTCATACTAGACTTTGTCCTAGGGACTGACATATACATCTTATATGACCCAGGCCTGCAGATGTGCAAAAATGCAGGCAAGGAGCAATCTTTTGGTACCTAGAAGATAAGTAAATAGAAAACTGCAAGTGATCAGAGAGAATGTGCACGAAAACAAATATTCTCCAAAGACTGAGTGAAGGCTTTCCTTTGAAAAATGCACCTTTATGTTGATATACACTAGTTAAGGCCACTGTCCACCTCTTTTGACTCCAGCTGGAGCTGAAGATGTTTAACATCTCATAAAATGAAGTGAATGGGTCATAAGTTGGACATTCATTTAGTGACTCTTGCTGAAAGTGTGACTTTATTTTCTGTTTCTCTACTTACTCCTCTTTAAAGTGTGACGAATGCTTTTTACCTATCATGTAAATGTTCTGAGGCCTAATTAGTTAATGTGTGGAAATTGCTTTTGAGATGAACAGTGTTAAGTATTATTATTGCTGTATTAAAATGTGGCCAGCAGCCAACCTCTCCATGTACCTGCAGGGTAATGATAAAGCTGATCAACTGCAAGATTTTATTGCTAGTGATCTGAAACAACAAATAGCTTTTGTGAATATAAGTACAAACAAATAATATAAATTTAGTCTTAACGTTAGTGAACAGAGAGAAACTTGATGTTTCATTTAATATGATATCCAAAATATTACCTCAGTTTAAGCAGCTTATGTGATTTTTTTTCCTAAGAAAATACAACCAGGTACTTTATGTATTAATATTCCTTATTCCTTTGTTGAATTTTCTAGCTTTTTCATCTGTCACTTGGGCGAATCTATGTGCAACCTACTGTATAGAGCAGAATGTTTCTTCTGTGTACTGTTCTATGAGGTCAAACTTAATTCTCTAAAAAGTTAAAGACTGAAGGTAAAGGTAGACCTCTCTGGGAATCAGTCAGAGAGGAGAGGATAGGAGAGAAGGTTGTGTAAACTAAGGAAGTGATGCTGCTATAGCCCTATCTTCCTTATTCTAAATTCCTATTCTCCAGAAATATAGAAAAGTGTTTGCTGAGATCAGCAGACATGATATGCTCAAGGATAATCACACAGATCTGAAAAGATCTATTTAAAGGAACACTTTTTTTCAGGAGCAGTCCTGTATTTTGATCTGTCAAAAGACTACACTGCAAACCCAGATATCTTTAACACTCCACTATAAGCTGGCAGGAAATAATATGATGTGATTTCTTCCCATTTATCCAATCTATCTTGTAAGTGGTAGCTCCAGAATCTGTTATATGATTTGTTCCACCACACAGAAACATGGTTACTCACAAAAATTTATAGTTTCTGATGGATTTCATGCATCTGTGAAGCTTATGCCTTGACTTAGTTTGGAATTTACTCATCATAGGAAAGATAATTTTTCATTTGCTTTACACACAGAAAAACCCCATGTAGAAATATGATGAAAAACAGGACACAGGACACACAAGATGTCTTTTAAAAGTTATACCTGATTACACTGGGGAAAAAAAAAAAGTCCCTGGGAAATCCAGAATGAGATTTTTCACGACCTGGAAATATCAAGCAACATTTTTTGTTGTACCATATACACTTGGCCCAAGTCAACTGATTTCTGGATAGTTATGCCATAACTTGCACGTGGAAGTAAGAAAAGACCTTTAGAACTCTGTAAATGATCGATAAGAATAAAAACTTTCTTTCTTTTTTTTTTTTTTCCCATGAAATTATCCACTTTCAGATTCTAGTCCAGGTACAGACTGCTTCATTTATCTTCAGTAATAAAACACGCAGTTCAAGTCATTAGAAAACCTTAGAACAGGACTTTAACCCAAGTATTTGGTCTTCTGTTTTCTTTTTCTTTCCTTCCTGTCTACCTTTCTTTCCCATTCTTTCTGGGATTTTTTTAGCTACAAAATATATAAAAATTACAAGGATAGCTTAGTGCTTCTGATGCTCTCTGTCTAAAATTAAGCTATCCTTGGCAAATCTTTCAGACATTATGTTTTTTGCTTCTCTGAAAGGAAACAGTCAAATTAATCTTGGTTTCTTTAGCCCCTGGGTCACTTCAAGTGGCAATTTGAAATGAAAATAATAAATTGATCATCTAATAGAAATTGTTCTGATATTATGAAAAATTACAGCATCAAGAGCATATTTCTGCCAAAATACAATACTGAAATGGTTTTAACCTTCAACATCCTATGCAGTCATAAAACTGTTTAGGTTGACAACCACTCCTGTAAACACTTCAGTTTTCATCAAGTCTTGTAATGCATGAGCAGACTTCATTCCCTGGACAAACGTTCTAAACACATCAGAACCACAACGTGCTGTGGTCCAGCCCTGGACTCTGATCTTACTATGTATAGAGATTTGTGAGCATCCTGCCTGTTTTTCCTCCAAAGAGGAAATGTTGTGTACATATTCATAACACATGCAAGAGCAACATTCAGTTACATTCATGGACTCCTAAGTTTAGTGAGAGCCAGAAACAAAACTAATCTGGATACTTGGTGACATTTTTGCTACACATTGTTTTGATCAGTTATTTTTAAAATCAGTAGTATCATATTTGTGTGCAAAATATTTATTTGTGTAATGAATTTCATTTAAGTTTCACTCCAGCGTTGTGACCATATCCCACTTAATCCTCAGTACAATTCAAATCTTTGGACTAAATAAATGTCATCCTTTGGTGACAGATGCGCTATTCTGGAGCTTAAATAAATCATCAGATGGTACCATTTTGGCTCATTGGTTTGACCTATGAGAATAGGCTACAATACAGCTGGCAAATTCAATATTTCTTCTACACTTTTGCCAAGGGTAGATTGCTGCACAACAAAGTTTGGTTCTTGACTTGGGCAAGTAAAAAAAAAAAAATAGCAACAAAACTTTTAAATACTCAATTCCATATGCAACTGCAATATAACAGAGGAGCCTACATTCTCTCCTAAGTCAAGACAGACAGAAGTGCTTCTGCAGATCTGAAGGAGGCAATCTAGTTTTCTTGCTTTAAATTCCTTCTCCCTCTATTGATCAAGATAACAATAATCTTCCTCTACTCTAAGGAGAAACTATAAGATATGATAACTATATGTATTTTTCTTATTTATCTCTACTTTTCTTCCAGGTATTTGATTTTCCACAATGGCTGAGTGGTTTTGCACGCTCACCCAGTGGCCTGGAAAGACACAAAATATAGGCACTGGAGGGAGTTAAATCCAAACCTAAATCTAAACCTTCAAAAGGGCTGCACACTGAGCTGTAGGATATTCTTAGGGAGAATGTCTCCATCCATCCGATCAAAGTTGAGCCACTCCATTGGTACATATAAAAGAACAATGTGCTCAAAGTGACTACAGGCAAGAGGAAAGCTGATCCTCACCATCCTTTCAGTGGCAAAGACTTGTACAAGTTTGGTCCCTGTCTCTAGGATTGTGACATGGGGGGTTTTTTTAAAAATATAATGTAAAACCGTAAATATTCCAACAAAGACCATAGTTCCGGGTGAGTCTGCAACACTTAAGTTAAAATCACCTCTCTTTTTTTCCCTCTTTCTGCCAGAGGAAAAAGAGCACTTGTAATCAGGATATCACATGGTGTGTGGTTAGGACATTTTCCAAAGAATATGGGGTCAATCACATTAAAACCAGATCCTTTCTTAAAAATCTATTTAAAATAAATGTATTCTTTTTCTTTTCTTTTTTTTTTTTTTTTTTTTTTTTTTTTTTTTTTTTTTTTTTTTTTTTTCACGCTAGAGCAGTGCAAAGTGTCATAAGGAGTTGGTAAACATGGTCTGGTCTTTTTGAGCAATCAAATGCTCCCAGCTTCACCATTTGATTCACAGAAAAATTCACAATGGAGCTATCTAGAGATGTAAGAGAAAAAAGGTGGAATTGTCTAATGTAGTGGAAAACTTGTACCTTTAAAAAAGGGCAAAAATTCAGCAAGTAAAAATAAAAAACATACCAATATATGGTATAAAAATTAGTAAGGCTACAAGCATTACATTTTACATTTGACTAAACTAGGCTTTAACATGAAACAGTAGATCTAGAGAGAAATTTAGACAATTATTCACAAATTGTGGGAGACAACTATCTCAGCAGGTTCCTTTTATCCTAATCAATCACTTTCCAAAGAGATGACATAATTCCTGAGTTGTGTTGCTGAAATGGTCCTTACAAACAGTGAAATATTCTTCACAGATCAGGAAGATCTTTTTCTAAATCATAATGATGAAATAATTTGCTTGAATAGATTTAGCCACATGATGCCAGTTTCCATTATACTCCAAATAAATTCACTATTCAAATTAAGAAAATACCTGTGGTGATTCCAGGACAAATCTGAGCGAAACCAGCCTTGGGGGATTTCCATAAGGGGAATAACATTGTGACAACCATATGCTTCGCTGTAATGTACAGTGTATTTTTGAAATGTATTTTTTCAGTGTGCTTTTAAAATATTTTATTGCCGATTTAAAGACCAGAAAGTTTTATTGTTCAAAGGTCAAAAAATTTACAATTCTCTCTAAATTGTCTTTGTTATGTTATGAAACAGAAATATGCTATCTGAAGTTTGAAAGCTATTATGATACATCACTGTCCTTGTTTCTACAGAAGACTTATCAAAGAAATCATGGATTATCAGTCTGCAGTAGCATTATTCATGGATGTGCAAGAAAATTGACCATCCTCTATCTGCATGTGTTTGCTCAGATTTCAAGCTGACGAGGATAAATAATAGCTGAGAGCATGCTAGGTTACCATTTTCTCAAGGTTATACAGAGTAAGTAGTTTTCCTATTATTTTAAAATGAATGAAACAGCTTGATGGAAATAACACTTTTAAAAATTGAGCATTTTGGACATATAATTAATACCAATCGTAGAAAAACTGAGCCAAAAGGGAATGGTTATTTATACAACAGAAACTGTAATTGATGAAAGAAAAAAAAAATAGTAAGGAAAATATGAGACATGGAAATTTCTTGTGTATCATTGTCTTTTTCAAGGCTTAAACACTTTGAATAAATTAGCCAAAAAACTCAACTGCTCTGAAAATTTCCCAGGATGTACCCTACAGGATACACCACAGGCACTCCTCTTCATCTTTGTTTGGGGAAATATCTTTCCCCTTTGTAATTCTTCAGTGCCCTAGCTACAAAGAGGAGTGGGCTTTGCAGGACAGGGGAGAGCATGAGATTGTCAGTGTACAACACATGATGTGTCATTCCACCACAGTGGAAAGGAGAAATCAGTGTCTCTTGGGAAGTTGCAGTTTTAAGGTTGTCCTGTTTTCCTCACACAGTCCTTGCTAGAAAAAGAACAACAACAACAAACAACAAAAACCTGGCTATTACCATGTGCAGTTTGACAATATTTTAAGCTGTAAAGTCATAGAACAGTATGGGGAAGGATCTCTGGAAGTCATCTAGTCCAACACCCTGCTCAAAGTAAAGAGCAGAAGGTACCTCAAGTTTCACTTTGCAGTTTGAGTTTCAGGAAATCAGTTTTATTGTGTCTCTAAAATGTCAAAAATTTCCAAAAATGATTAAAAATTAAACATTCGTCTGCATAGTACTGTTGTGCACTATAAATTAAAGATATTTCAAAAGCATTAGATACTTAATAACTTTTATTTCTAAATAATATTTAAAAATTTATTTTTACTTCTAAACTTGTAATGTGCCATTTTAGAGATCACTTCTACTGTCTTTTATACTTATTTTAAACTTATCCTCTTAAACATACCAGTTTGTCTGTCTGTATTTGACAATATTCTACCAAAACTTGCCATTTTGTATCAAAGTTCATCTTACTGATGCTTTGGGCGTTTTTTGATACACAGATCATGAGGTTCTGTCCATGAATGAACTCGGTTAGAGGAGGGTGCTAATCCAAGCAGCATCATAGGTTTGATCCCTGTAGGGGCTTTTCATGTAGGAACTGGACTCGATGATCCTTGTGGGTCCCTTCCAAATCAAAATATTCTGTGATGCTGTGGAATAATCTCTGTCATGGTTTAACCCCAGCCAGCAAACAAGCTCCCCACAGCCTCTCACTCACTGCCCCACCAGCAGGACTGGGGAGAGAATCAGAAGGGTAAAAGTTGGAAAACTCATAGGTGAAGATAAAGACAGTTTAATAGGGAAAGCAAAAGGCATGCACATATGCAAAGAAGAACAAGGGCATAAAGCAAAGCAAAAATTCACTGCTTCCCATGGCAGGCAGGTGTTCAGCCATTTCCAGGACAGCAGGGCCCTATCACATGTAACAGTGACTTGGAAAGACAAACACCATTACTCCTTACTTCCTCCTTCTTCGTCCCATTTTATATATTGAGCATGATGTCATATGATATGGGGTGTTCCTTTGGTCAGTCTGGGTCACCTGTCCTGATTGTGTCTACTCTCATCTTCCCATGCACCCCCACCTTCCTTGCTAGCATGGCTGTATGAAAAGCAAAAAATACCTTGGCTCTGTCTAAGCCCAGCTCAGCAATAACAAAAACATGTCTGTATTATCAACACTGTGTTCAGCACAAATCCAAAACATAGCTCCATACCAGCCGCTGTGAAGACAATTAACTCTACCCCAGCCAAAACCATCACATTTTCCTGATTATTGTTTCAGGAGAGCAATTAGAATTTTCACAGAAATCAGACATAACTATTATTTCTATTTTCTAGTAGAAATTTTTTTAGGATACCTTCTGTTTCTGTTTCAGCTTTGAGATATACACTGGTATTAACATTGCTTCGGCTGAACAAAGTGAGAGGAAGCATCTGCCCAGATGTTCTCTGCAGCTGCAGCTTTGCTGGATGAGAAGGGGACTGTCCCCTCAGATGCTTCTCATTGTTCCTACTGTTAACTCCTCTAACCTGCTGTTTGTTCCTGCTGCTCCTTCTGATCCCTTTCAGCAAACACAAGCAATATTTGCTTAAACAGCTTGAATAGCTCTTTACAAACCAGGTTCATTTCAAAAGACTTGGTCTAGTTAAACAGGTCAGGGAATTACTCACATGAGCAACTTCTCTGTCAGTTCTGCTGGAGGCAGTTCCTGCTGGAGAGTAAGGCTGAGCAGCAAGAAGATGGTGAATTCTTCAGCTGCGACAGTAAAAAAAATATTTGAGTAAGGAGAATAATCTAGTAGCTGCAAGCCTTTGAGTACCTCCTTTGCAGGTTTGATGGGAGAAATCACCATCAGTCATGGGCAGCTATAGATGTGCTTCTACTCTTTTTCCTATCCATCATTAGAATAGGAGAAATTTCCTATCAAAGGTTTGCTTTCAAAGTAATACAGCCTGCATTAATTCTGTTCTTATTCTTTGGCTTAGTTTTTCACTTATTACTTCAGGTTTCTCTTGGGTTTTATATCTTTATCCATTTACAGTATTTAAAGGCAGAGATGTTCTATGATGTGTTACAATATTTATCTTCCTTTGTGCAGACAGCAGTAATTCACGACTGGCACGGCCAGAAGTGACTTATTAGGGCTTTCTTCACTAGAGAAGAAGGTCATAAAGTAACTCAGTAAGTCTTGTGCTTTATGATTATAGCTATATTGTATTATACACTTCCGCTTCCCCACTCCTTCCCTTGCAGTTTACCAAGTATGTCTTTAGTCTACCTGGAACTTTCAGACAAATATCTGGTGTCATAAACCTGGTGCAGTCAGATTACACTCCTGTTTGGATTCAAAAGTCACATTATAATATTCTTCAAAATATGTGACTAGACTGGGAGACCTTCAGAGTCTCTGGTGCTTTCCTTTAGTCCAAAAAACACAAATGTAATACCACCCATATTTCTTATTTTGCTATTTTCCCTAAGGCAAAATGAAAAGTTTGCTGGCTAGGACAATAAACTATGGGGCACTTCCAGACATGCATATTGGACACACATCTTAAAGTTCAGGTGGGACACAGCTGAGTCACTGCCTGTACATATATCATCTATGAGTGTTTACATTTTCTATGCAACTCATGCTCAATGTGTCTGTCCTGTCTCAGATACATTAGATACACTAACTCTCATGTACATGTTGTCAGGAATACTGAGGATGCTGGGAACCTCCTTTGCTGTCAAGATTTGAGAACAGGTTCTGAAAGGCTCCCAGAGCTGTTCCCAACTTGCAATGTGAGAAGGGTTCCTCAGTCTTGTCCTTTTAAGGGCTTCTGTCCATCACAGTTGCTATGGTGTACCCCTTGTCCATGCTGCCAGATCCCGTGTGTCCCAGGCCATCACCAAGATATGGTACCTCATAAACAGCTATAGCAACTGATCTCAAATCATTTCTGAGAAAAAGGCTGCAGAGCTGCTCTTCAGCTTATCGTGCAGTGCAGCCAACGTTCACACCATTCTACGTTATCAAACAAGAAAATGTCATTCATGATTGCTGAAAGAGTAGGTTGTTTTGAGTGACTAATTCAGTGATGGAAGATCTTTTGTCAGCTGGAGAAATCCTTAGGACATTTCTATGAAAATACTATGTTGTATTAGATTCCTGCCTTAAAAAAACCTGTGTCATTGCCTTCATTACATAAAGGAATGACTTAAACAAAGCATTCGTGACAATGTGCACATCAAGAACCTTTTCTAATAGATGATTCTCTACAAAGTCATCTCTCAGGTCTTGCAATGTTAGCAAGCACATCAAATAATATCACAGCTACTCATCATCTTTTGGTAAATGATATTAAACGACAAAGAAGAGCCATTCACACTTAGGTGTGACCATAAGAGAGGACGCAATTAGTTGGTATTTTTTATTTGTACCGTCAAAGATCTTAGGACTGCACAAACACTGGCCAATCTTGTCAAAAGCATTTACATTGTAAGAAAAGGTCCTTCTTAATCTGAGAAGTGAAAGCTAGCATTTTTAAAATTTCCAGTCCTCTGTGATCAGGAGGACAGATTCGGGAAGAGGTTGAACACACTCCTACAATGTCTTTTCCAAATAATTTCAAAGATTCCTTGTGAGAGTAAGGGGGGTCCAGCTAGGCACATTGCACTCCTTCATTTTGGTTTATACATAGTCATGAAGTCTGTCAGAACTCAGCAGTATAACTGAATCATGTACACACAGAATCAAACGAATACACTTTCTAAAGTATACCTTTTCCCAGTTTCAAAAGTTTTCTGTCTTTTCTGGTTTGCTCTTTGATAGTCTGTACCTCTGAGCCATTTTGATGATGACTTTAAGAGATGCTCAGAAAACTTCCTGCCTTGAACATGGTGTATGTCCATTTCTTTTTCACTTGTTTCAGAAGTCGGCTGTCCTCTTGAAATTAGATGAATTTCTAGTCAATATCCACTAAAATACCCATTTATACTATCTTTTGTTTTACAGTAATTACCACATGGATGACTTCTGTACATATTTGAGGCTTTTAATGATCACACCTTTACTGTGGATTTCACTGCCTTTATTGCAAGATACATCATCTTTAAAGGTTGATCCCACTGGAATTAATAGAAAAAACTCTGATTTCACAGGCTTTGGACCAGACACTAAATTACTTTTTGGTTTATTTTTTTTTTTTTTAAAAAAATGACTTACATATTTTTATGCTACAAAAGATTTTATTTATTGCATTGTGTAGCAGTCATTTAGACATAATACATACAAAGATACTGTGTTTGTAAAATTTGCAATCTTCAAGTCCTGTCTCTCCCTCCTGGTTATTTTGGCTTCAGATTTCCAAAATGCAAAATGAAAGCTTTGTGATCTGTAACTACATGAAGATGAGCTTCATAAATGTAAACATTAAAGTGACTGCTACATCCACAGACTACTGCAAGTTCCTTTCTCACAAGTATTTCTATTCCATCTCAATCTGTGACTGGCATATGCAATATTTTTGCTGTACACTGCCTGTCTTTACTCTTAGCACTGCTTCTGCTCTCGGAGTGTTGGAATTTGCTACTCCTGCCACTCTTCAGCTTTATGTTCAACACACTGGCATAAAAAAACCAAACAAACCCACCTTTTTCTAATGATTACTTAGTCTACCCGTTTTTGAAGTTCCTGTGTCAAATAATAAATTTAGTACATAACATCAAAGCTGTGGCACAGGAAAGCAGTTATGCTGTATTACCACCTGAGCATCGGAACCATCATCTGATCCTGATGGAAAAAGCTTGCTCAAGAGCCAGAAGCACCTCTGCCAGACTATGAACAGAGAGTTCATATACAAGTTGATAACAGAACCACTGTCTCTTAGGGTAATGCACAATTTGCTTTCAGTCCCTCAGTCTGTTCACAGTTTTTCTAAAGATTCATCATTTGCATTTGGCGGAATGTCAGTCACAGAAACAAACTGAAATCTTTGAGTAGTAGTCTGGGACTACTTAAAATACTATGGAGCTGATGGCAGAGAAGAGTGCAAAAATTTAGACTCAAAATTTGGAACAAGATTGCACAACCTTTCAATGAGCAAACCTCAGGAAATTCTTCTATGCAATACCATTTTAATGCTTTTCAGAAGTCAGGAAATACACCCTTTTTACAGCAGTTGGAATAAAGCTTATGAATTTATTCCTCTTTGCTAAGATGGGCCCTTGGCCTTAAATTTCTCTTTGGGTAGGAGTAAAATGTAGCTGAACAATATGTTGTTGAACTTATGAACAAATGAAATAACCTTTAGAAACTTGCCTTTCCCCCCTTAGCTGTGTATTATTGAATATTCCTAAGAAGAGGTTTTAAACCAGATTCAGTCAGTTGCTTTTCATGTCAGGCCCACAAAGGTGTTAGTGCGCTTGGTGGTATCAAGAATGAGTGGCCGGGGATGAAAGCTTCGCATAAATCCTCTGCACTCCTGCAGACCATCTAATTCATCTCTAGGAGGTCTTTCAGGAGATCTCATCCAGCTGCTCACAACACTCTGCTCACAGATTATTGTGTAGATGTGTGTGAAGACGTGCAGCTCCTTTTTCAGGACATCTGATTGTGTTGGGGCATATTCAGCTCTTTTTAGTTCTTTCTTAGCTGTATTCTGATTCTTCCCCGAAAGCACAATACTTTAGCTGAGAGGAACATCTTGGTGTCCATATGAGATTCACGAACCTGTGTTCTGCAAGATCTAGAGAGTTTAGAACACAGAAGGAAGTTCTTTGTTCAGGGGGCTTCTTTGATGGGCTAGAAGGAATAAGTGGTCCATATCCAAAGGAATACCTCAGATGTCAAATATTTTGGGAGATATCCCACTGAAATTCTCAAGTACATCTAGACTGACGCAAACTCAAAACCTAGGTTTTCTCCAGCTCATTTCATTTAGATATAGCATTGCAAGTCTATGTGCTTTTTTAGTGTACAATGACGAACATTAGCCAGAATATGTGTTAAAAAAACTCCAAACCAAACAAACCCTTGGGTATCTTGTGAGTTATAGGAAGCTTGATTTAGCTCCATAAGGAGAAAACAAATCACAGCATGAGGGAACATGAAGCTATTGAAACTCTTACCTTCTGCCAACACAAAAGCTATAGAAATTATGAGTTGAAGTACTAGGGCCTCAAGGTAACAGAGAGTACACAAGGCTCCTCAAATATTCAAATTATAATGCTGCCTTTACTGATGACCTCAGAACATAATTATTCAAAACCTGAATGTGAAAAGTAAGGGCATTTAAACTCAATATGAATATTCAAAGAACTCAAGTAATGTTTAATACAAATATAGAAAGAAGAGAAGCAGCATGAGAAGCTGTTAAATCAAGCTACGTGTCTGCCTGTCAGACAAATGTGTGTAATTCCCCGCAAAAAGCCACCAGGTCAGATTCTTAGCTGATGGAAAGTGGTTTAACTTTACCTAATTCAGCAGAAAAATGTTGAATACCTAATCCTATCCTAACAGTTTTCTCTTGGAAATTTATGTTTGTATTTATTTCAACAGCCTGCACTGTGAAACAAAAAAACCAAACCCAAATCCACAACCCTCACCTTGCCCATTTAGAAAAATGCTTCCTGTCAGGGATGTTCAAGATCATTAAGAGCTATCCAAGAAGAATTGTACACAGTATGATATTGAATAACATTTTTTTTAAAAAGGGTGTCAGGATGGAGGATAGACATAAATTTCAACCCTGCTTTGAAATCCAGTGTAAGGACAATGTATATCCAAAATCAGGGGGATCTTTCAGACATTGTTAGGCATTTCTCTGCTCCATGTGTTAGGGAAATATTTTATCAAGGTGAATGTCACAAAGTCAATAGTATCTTTCTCTTAAAAAGTTTTTTTCAAACCACTTTTTTAAAATTAAGATTATCTCTGTTTTGAGAATAGGTGATCCTTTTTATTTGAAGACTTTAATCAATAACTGGTTCTCAAACTGTTTCTCAATTGACCTTTGGTGAATTTTGAGATATCTGCCTAAAAGTCTTTGGTCATCCTGATGTGTTTTCCTCTGTACATCACAGAAGATGGATATAAACTAGCATAGGTTCCTGTTAGAGAGACCTTTAATATCCTCTATAGAGATACTTTTTTTTTTCTTTTTAAGAACATGCTAACAGGTAATAAACTGACTTTGCAGTAATAAAACTCGAAACTGTGAAAAAGGAAAGATAATTCTATTATATCCCATAAAATGTACAAGCCAATAAAACTGCATATTTCACAAGAAACTCGGGAATTGCGGTAATATAGAAGTGAATAGGAATTTTTCAAATAATTGTTAATCAAAGCTAGTTCATGAAGAAGACATCTGGTTAGATTAATATCAGTATGAATGATTAGTTTCATTTTCCTATTTTGACTATTGATTCAATATTAAGGTCAAATATTTTTGCTTCAGAAGGATTTAAATTTACCTTCATTTAAATAGAAATAGAAAATAAGAAATTGTTTCTAAAGTGTAAGAAGATAAAATGACAGAAATATGTCCTATGTCTCAGAATGTATAAAATAGCTATCAATTAGAGCAAATACAATATGTAAGCACATAATGTGCTTACTAGGGTTAATTAAAAAATTGCATATGAAACACTTTCCTATCAGAGGACAGTTCTATTAAAATAAAAAGAACTTGTAGTGCAAGCAGTTTGCAAAGATGTAATTTGAAAATGTTTTGGTTGAGACTTACTCAAACGTAGCATTTAAGTAGGGTTTAGAAACTGCAAACCAAGCAAGTTTTGTGGGGGTACTATTACTTCTATATCTGATATTGTGGTTGACTGTTAGCAAGGAAACTGGTGTCTGCTGTCTGCACTGATACCTTCCTCGGTTTTCACATGCACTTGTGGAGTTTACAAAGATGGAGCTGCTGTATACGACACTGTTCCCAGTTTGGGAGACGGCAACCCAGGTCAGGACCCAAACCACAAAATGCTGCAATCATCCCAGCACTGTGAACCCCTTGAGCCATTGAAGGAAATGCTCATATGTTTAATCCTTTTTCATATTTTACATTTATTTTAGACAAAACTGCCAGGGTCGGGTGGAAGCTTTGATTTGGGCTGTTCCTAGGGACAAAATGAGAATAAGCAAGGGAGAAAAGCAGTCAAACTCAAAAGTGATGCAGGGAAGAGTGAAAGTCACAGCCAGAAACAGCAACCCAAGACAGCAGAGACTTGAGGGACTCCTGCAGTGAGCAGGGAGACAGCAACAAACCTCAACAGTGATGGAAGAAGCCCTTATGAAAAATGATTGATCAGGGTTATATGTGACTAATAAATCCTGCAAGTGACTGAAATCCAAACTGTAAGTGAAGATGTAGAGAACAAGGGAGGTTTAAATATTAAGTCCTCCTTCCTGACCCAGCAACTTTGAGCTTTCTCTGAAAAATCAGTATTTTCTTTTATATTCTAATGCAATATAATTTTGCAGGGTTTTTGTTTGCTTTTGAGGAGGTTTTATGAGGGGGCTTTCTTTCAATTTAAAGAATGCAGGTTTTTTTGGCAATTCAATATATAGTCAATTCAAGGTCTGACCACTGGATTTCTATCATGTTTAAAGCTAACCTTGACTAGAAATGGAAGAAACTCTTTTTAATCAAATGATTGTATGATTTCATTTCCCTTTGAAGTTTAGGACTTCAGTTTTTTAATTTGAACATGTGTCAATATACTAGAATTTCTTACAAGATAGAATTTCTATTTTTTTTTCTCGTTTTCTTAAGAAAAACAGACTTGAAGTGTGCTTCCTGTCTATTATCCTTAATTTCTTAATATGATGGTAAATTTTGATCAATGTGGCTGTATTACCAAGAAGAGGAATAGGACTTCATTACCAAGTTTCGTGCTTCATGGGAAATGCTAGAGCATAAACTTTTGTTCTGCTGGATAAAATAGTGCTCAGGCAAAAGAGAAATTTGCATCTAGCTAGGGAAAAAATCCTTTCAACCAGAGTTTTCAATCAATAACAAGAGAGAAACCCTTGTATTTAGGAAGTCTGGGAATCTGGATTTCAACCACTCCAATGCTTGAGGACTAAAAACTTTTGTTTTGTCATGAGCTGGAAAGATGGTCCAAATTATTGTTAAAGTTGAACATAACTAACACTTCCACAACATGTACTCACAAGAACTTGGCAGAGTATTATACACTTCAGGGTGTCTAACTGAATAAAGCCTTGTCTAAACTAGTGTACCTTCTTCCATACTGATTTGCAAGTATAGGAAAGTCTAACTGTGAAGAAAAACACAAAAGATGGACATGAATAGATAGGATGTGAGGTTGTCTGCACAATAGACAACTAGAGATAACAATACCAGTCCAAGGCCAAAACAACTATATGGCTGAGGCTATGTCAGATGACCTAAATTTACTCTCTGCTCAGAAGAGTTGAACCTCATCTCTGGTGTGGGCTCACTTTAAAACACCATTTAATCCTTCTCCTGCCCACAGCAGCAGCCCTGTTGCAATCCCAGAGTTTGCAGGGATATTTGCTCACTGTGGAATCAGTCAGACAGTTTTCACCCCTTGCTACAGAAGGCATTCACTGTCCTCACAGAAAACTGCCTGTTTGCTTCTCAAAATGGCAATGTACTGTCACTAGCCCAAGCTTGTGATAGGATGTTACTACTGGATTCCCATAAAATTTTCAGTGAGCTTTGTAACCTAGATCATCATGAAGTTCAGAATGATGTAGGGATTTGAAAGGTTAATTTATCCATTTTGACAGCATATATAAATATGTTTATAGTGACCCTCAACTTATGATTACATTTCTCAAAGCAGTTTGAGCGTAATTTATATAGAATCTTCTTGTTGAACACTTTAAAGAAAAGGAAATACAGGTAAAGCATACATATAAAAAAGTCCCTTCATGATTGGTTTTGACTTACTTCACAGAGGAAAAATCTCTGGAGCTTGCTCTTTCTTTGTAGCCTTTAAGCAGTGGAATAGATGATGTTTGTGCTAATTAAGCCCCTGATCACTCTATCCATTTTCCAGTAAAGCCCAGACCACAGCCAGGCTGTTATTTCTTTGAAGCAATGAATGTTCTTGGAAATCATGTTCTAAGTTGCTAACAGGGAAGTATGCATACTCCACAAGCAGATTATTGTTAACATGAGTACATAAATAAGACTTTATTAGCCACTTAATACTAATAACATTTGTCATTCAGTTTATTGAACACTCAGTAGCTCTACAAAAAAGGCCAAAGCCAAGGTGTTTATTGGATGCTTCAATTACATTTGTGGGAGAAAAGGCTTTTATATCCCATCTGATTTTATAAATTAAATACCCATGTGAATATGGAACAAAAAATAACAGCCTGAAAACAATTTAAATTAAAGTGCACTATTTTTCATGTTTAGGAATATTTATTTTGAATGTGTGAACATACCAATGTAGAGTGGAATGTTTTCCAGACAGACCTTATTTTTAATACCCCCAGAAGCAAAATGTAAGGCATACAGTGGGTTAGGTGTTATTATTTTCCTGTTATGTCTTGGCTGTACTGTATTATAAAAGGACTTGTTTGTCTCTCTGGCTTTCGACTGATAGAGTTAGGGTTCAGAACAGCAGTTGCATTGTCCGTATGTTTTAACTTTGGAAACAAAGAAAATCTAGAAGAAAGGAATGTGAAATAACTTGCATTTCTCTGACTTTTGAGATTCCAGTTTCAAGTCCATAATTTTTCATTCTGTTCCAGTAAAAACCCCTATTTTAATGCCAGCCTAATGCAATGGACCAAATTAAACTGAAAAAGTACGAGTAACTAATGAGATAACAACATTTGGACTTTATCTGCTTTGTTGATGTTTTTTTGTTTATCCAAGGAATGCAAAGTTATTTCTAGAGAAGAGCAGATTTTCTTACTTAGTTATCTAAAATTTGAGAAAAAACCCCACTAATATTGGACAATCTGCAATAAAGAACCTCAAGAGCTGACCATACCGTATAATAAATCTCCAGATCATTTGCCTTTTGGCATGAAATTTCCAATTTTTGGTCTTTGGCTAAAGGGGGCATTCTGTTTTCAAAAAAGACACAGGTCTTTTAGCCATTTGTTGCTGTAATATAAAAATGGCCTTGAGTCCTGTAGGTATTACAGTCCTGTGGGTATTACAACCGTATTAAATATTGGTCATGTATTTTCGGTCCTGACTAAACTAAGATAAAGATTTCATGAGCTCCCATCATCAGACATTAGCAGATGAGACTGCAAAAGTTTCCAGCAGTTTCTCTCACTGTTCCCCCATGCAACACCTGCAGCTAGAGGACAATGATCTCTGCCAGGGTAGACAAGCACATCCAAAACCGCAAAGGCAGGATTCTTAGAGTACCAGTGCAGGAGTCCATCAGGAATGACTCTATTAGTGGTTAACTCCATTGGGAGAGGCAGGTCCTGGCTGTGTGCTGGAATATTCATTACTTTGAAGATAGTCTCATACCAGTATTGACACATGCTCCACAGTTTGTTACTTCTATTAAATAAAAAACAATAAGTAACTTGAAGAAAAATAAAGTCAAGATTTGGAGAATGTGATAAAATCAGAATGTGATCCATTAAGATTCTTCCAGCTTCTCACTGTTGGGCCATTGCTAAATTTTGTCTGGCAATAACAAGACTCCTCTTCTTTGCACCCACCTATTGCTTACTGACTCCTTGAGTCAAAAACTTGCTGAGATACCATTGTAGCCTTTGGAAGAGAAACTAGAGGAGAACAAAAGCCTGCATAAGTGGAGAGAATCAGGGCTGGGCTAATCTGATCTGGAGAACAGTGGCACTGGGAGAAAGGAGGTGGATGGTGCTGGAAGAAAGGAGGTGGACTAACAAGATGATGCCACTCTCTGGTAGCATCTTCTTGTCCCTGGGGAAGAGCTGTCATGCCCACAGTCAGCCCCCCAACACTGTGACCTGGATTGCTCCTATGTATTGTTGCCTAGATATGCTAAAAATATTAACAAAGTGTTATCCAAAATTATGTCAGTAAGGGATGTGGGTCTTCCACCCGGAATATAGGAAATCTCCTATTATGTGGGATGTCTGGTTGTACTAATAATAGCATGGAAAGTCTGTGCTTGTAAAAGTCAGCTTCTCCGTAAGTCAACTATTTAAAGAGCTGAAGTAATTGCAGCTGGCACAGCAGCCATGCAGCACATGAAGACTAGTTTTTATGATGAGTTCCAAATGCATTTTTCTGCAGCACATTTTATTTCCCACAGCTTCAGTGAAGGGTGCTCCAAGAGAGCTATCCCAAAGCAGTAGAAAAACTTTCAGAGGCACACACAGCATCATGGGCAGCTTATTCTCTTTTCATTGTAATTATTCCCAACTTCTTTTTGACCTTTCTTCCCTTAAGAGGAAAATAAATACTTTGTCTGCTTGGATATGAGTCCATGTATAAATGGTTCTTAAATATTCAGACAGCCCATTCTCTCACACATAGATTTCTCTCTGTGGAGAGGGTGAGAACATGACAAATACTAGTTGCATTGCTTACTGCTCTTTCTGGAGAGCATCCAGATTTTTCTCCAATTAGTATAAGAGGACAAATATAAAACAGAAAGGAGGCCTCTGCCACTAAGGGCGCACAATCTTCCATCTTTATGTTTAAATCCAAAGTACAGTCCCATTTGTAAAATTTATTTAAGGTCAGGACACCATGAATGACATGTAGAGGCCACACTGTGGTGTGTGGTATGCATATCTAGGTGAGGTAGTACAGAATGGCAAACACAGCAGTTCTTTGCTGCTGAGCAGGGGGAACCTCCTCCTCAGGTCACCCACTTCCCTTCCCCTCTGCTGCAGGATCATTTCCTGCTCTGCACCCCAGAATTGGTGTCTGTTTGTCCCAGTAGGAAATATTCCTATTGCTGCACTGGTAGACAGCTGGAGATGCAAAAAAATGGAAATAGTTAGCAGGCTTAGTGAGCTGAATTATCTTGGGAAGCCATCCAGAAACCTGCAGTGCTGGTACCAGACTGGAAAGATCTAGGAGAAAGAGGATGGCAGAGATGGAACAGGATCATCCTTCCTGGGCAGACAAACCCTGCCCAGGTCAGTGTAGCTGGAGAACTCTACAGCCATCTTGTCTCCTTAGGAATGAGCCATGATCCCTACACAGGGCACAGCAGATTCCACTGGATGGGTGGGAAGGGTGAGTTAAAACATGTCAGGGAACATGCAACCTTTCTGTGCTCGTGGGTCCCATGACATAGTGCACTCCTGAGAGAGACCCTGAGAGGCAGTCACAGCTTTGAAAAGCAGAGGGGATGGTGAGGATCAGTATTGCACAAGGAAAACAAAGGCTGAGGGAGGTGTTAGCATTACTGTAATTTTCTGCAATAGCAATGCACATCTTGTTCAAATGAACAGGATTCCTCTTTAAAATAACAAATACCTTTGTTTCCAATCCATAACCAGAATAATGGGAAAATATAAACATCTTTCCAGGCATATGTTGTGGGCAATAATTCCCTGTTTGCAAGTACCAAAATGGCGTAGAAAATAAATTAACAAAATAATTGCTGCCTGGGGTTAAACCATGATAGTATTGTCAGATATCACATGAGAGTATGTTTTACTTTTTATTCACACATATTACATGAGTAACAACATTTAATGTTTGTTAAGGGAGTGTTTTCCTCTGGGAAATTATCTCCTTTCAGTTGTTGTTTGTAGTGTCTTGTTTCAATTTTCCCAAGGCAGAGACATATATGTGCTGCAAGATGTGATTGACATACATTGAACATACCTAGAGATTCAGCTACCTGTACTTTGTTAATACATCCAGTGCAGACAAACCACTGTTTCTTTTACTTTTCAGATGCCCTTCTAGTGTTTCAAACCTGACCATGTTAGGCCCAATGAAATCTTCATTTCCATTGAGTTCAGCCACTTTAGAGGAAGAGGTGGGAGATTTCTCTTGTTTCAAGGATGACGTGACAGAATCACAGAAGCACAGAAGGAGAAGGGACCACAGTGGGTCGCCTGGTCCAACCTCCTGCTCAAGCAGGGTCACCCTAGTCCACATGACACAGGATTGCATCCAGACAGTTCTTGAATATCTCCAGTGAAGATGATTCTACAATCTCTCTGGGCAATATGTTTCAGTGCACAGTCACTTACATAGTAAAGGAGTTCTTCCTCATGTTCAGCTGAAACTTACTGTACATCAGTTTCTGTTCATTGCCTCTTGTTCTACTACTTGGCACCACTGAGAAGAGCCTGGATCCATCTTCTTCGTACCCACCCCTTAGATATTTATACACATTAATGAAGTCTCCTTTAAGTTGCCTCTTCTCAAGGCTGAATAGACTCAAATTCCTCAGTTTTTCTTCATGAGAGAAATTCTCCAGACCCTTGACACACTGGATCAACTCTACTGGCATATAGTCAAGCTGTTCAGCACCTTTCAGGACCAAGTTCTTAGCTTATTACATGTGAAAATATTAGTCAAAAATAGAGAGGCAAAAAAATAGCCTGAAAAAAAATCTTTCACCTCCCTGCAGGCAGAGCTTCTTGTTTTACATGATTTGAAGAGCTCAAATCTGCCTGGTGGTGTGGTGGCAGAATCAGGTGGCATCTTTCTGGAAAGGGAACATCAGCCTGAACAATGCAGCAGGCATGGGGGTCACCCCATTGTGGTTTGGTACAGTTCTTAGGGATGCACCATACAAGGAAATACAGTCCTATAGACTGTGATACATGGAAAAAAACAAGGGGAACTTAAGAGGATACTATAAGTTATTAATCGTTTACAGCATCATCATCTGCCATTAAAGGAGTTATTTTCAATCAACGACATAGTATCCCCTGTCCTGATGAGAGGGAAAGAACAAATGTGAGTGTGACAGAGAGCAACAAAGAGCATTCATGGGGAGCTCTAAGTGCTCAGACTTGAGTGATTCATCATCTGGTCTTCCTATAAGGTCAGTACCTGTGTCAAGCATTCAACTTAATCAGACAAAAGAGATTACTTACAAATGTCATCATGGATCCTCCTTCATACCTATTCTGGCCTTGTAAAATGTAGACCTAGGAACATCTTTTCGAAATTTAATGTGTCCATTAGTAAGTTAATTAGCTCTTCCTCAATAGCTGCTGTCTTTTCCCACTTTCTTACAGAAGGAGCCACTGGAAAAATTCAAATCACAGTAGTGACATTGTCAAGAAGAAACTTCACCCCTACCAGGTCTGTAGTCTGTAATACTGTAGTGATAGTAGGAATTTACATCTTTTTTTCCAGTCCATTGTTTTTAAGTGTTCTCCATAGGACAATCTTGGCTGTGGTTTTTTTTCATACTGTGCAAAATATCAAGATGGGATCTATGCAAACAGTCAGCAAATTTCTTTAAGCCTTAAGTAAAAATGTAACAAAAGAACATTTCAGACCTGTGAAAGGCTGCACCTGTATTAGAGCAAATAAAATGGGTCCTCATCTTACTTTTATGGTTTACAAAACTGTACTCATTGATTAAATTCTTGAATAGCTTTCCAGTTATCAGCCAGTCAGGGAGCTGGACTAAGAATTCAGTTGTCTCCTAGACTTAAAGTTAAGCAGAGCTGTGGGTAAGAGCCATATCTGAACTATATGAATCTGGGGGATTCTGAATAATGAATTCAAGTCCAAATCTTGTACAGTTCTGAAATACAAATTCAAGTCCGAGATTTGAAAAGATCTGTTTTCTTATATAGTTATGAATAGGCCTGGAAGGGACAATAATTTCACTCTCCTTAAATGGAATTATTTTAATTTCTGCCATGGGAAAAAAAAAAAGTTCTTTCCATGTTGCAGTGGAGGCTTTAAACAGATGACATGTCATACAGATCTAATTTAGATGGGGGAAGCCCAAGGGGTAGAAAAACTGAACACTGCAAAATGAATCCCAAATAAATAATAGATTAGAAAATACAATGGAACTGCAAACTCAGGCTAACTGATCTCAGCACAAAACTGCTGTTTGCAACACAAGAATATTTTCATCACTTTTTTGTTTCTTAATATGTCTTTCTCCATTTCATTGTTATGAACAGTCTGGAATAATTTTGTACATTAAATAACTATAAAATTCTCTTCCTATTGAGCCATGTTTCTTGCTCCTGTGGACAATATCTACTGTACTAATGGCTAAATAAACTCTGTTGGTCATTGAGGTTTTGGCTCCTTTTTATATTGTTTAATTCTTATTCATAGACTGCAATGAATTAATAACATCCTGGCCAAAGAAACGCTCAACTCAGCTGATTTGTCAGACCCAGTTTACACTTTTATAGAATTTCAAAATATTCCTTCAGGTCTTTCTGTATTTTTATCATGCTACCACATTCATTTTAAACTATCAAGTTAACTTTAATTTTATTCTCATGTCTTCATTTATTTTTTAGCTGATGTTCCCATTTCTCAGGTAAGACAGCTAACAAAAAGAAAATTAAAAAGGAAACACTTTTTATTATGGTTGGTTAAACAAATTTTCATAAAATACAACTGAATTCTTCCCCAACTTTGCTAAAGTCATAGATTCTTCAAGGCATTTTATCAACAGAAATACACTTCTTACATGTAACAGGGCTTTACCCCAAATGTCTTTTACCTTCATTCTTTTTACAAGTTCCTTCTACCATCTTGTTAAAAAGGTGTTTTTAAGAGTGTCTTTTCTGAAGAAGAGAAACAATCCCATCAAGGTCCAAGGCTTTGAATGGTAATGGTAAAATATCAGTTATTTGTTACACACACACATGTATATATAAAGCCCTCATTTTATTAAGTTAAATTTCTGTAGCATGTTATACTTAGAAGAAAGCACAAACTATTTTATTAAGCTTCTAATATGAAAAGCAAAACAAAATTTTTGTCATGATGGATATTTTAGGTGGAAAGACCAATCAGCAAAATATTAGGTACATTTTAATAACAAATTGATCCCAACTTATTATTTTAGATTTTTTTTTTAATATATGAAGGACTCAATAATTTTATTTAAACAAAGTTACATAAAAGCCCCCACAATTCACACTAGAAAGAAAAGATATCCTGGTTACTTAATTGTGTCAAATAAGCAGAGGGCTTTGTGAATAAAGAACTATGCTAGGGCCTGGTTTCCATTTCTGCTTTCAGTACCAGCTTACTCAACTAACTGATTCAGTCGCCTCATCTTTCTTCAGAGTCCCAGTGGTAAATAGAGGATAAGACATTTCCATTACCAAAAAAAAATCCTTATACATTTTGAGCACGAGTGCCTAAAAGCATAAGAATTGTTAAGTTATGGAGCGGGAAGTGGAAGGTCCTTGTTTATCCTTCTTCACTATCTCTGCTAACCACTTAAGGAGATACCCCCAAAGGCTGAGATTTTCCATAGGTGTGTTTTTTCACAGCCTGGCTGACAGAGTTCTTAAAAGCCCAGCACAAAAGGGAAAGATATTAATCACATTGTGCTGTTTTTTATTTATTTCATTGGGTGGAACAGGTGTGGAGGTGGTACTATCTTTAAGCTTCCACATTCACATCAATCCTATGCGTACGTAAAATACTCCAAAGTCAAGAAAGTTGTCCTCAGTGCCAATACATTGGGATACAATTCATAATAGTATCACTGTGTACTATTTTTAGCTCCTATTGGCAGTAGTCTTGTGTGGAATATTAAAAGTAAAAAGTTTGTGGTTGGATTTTCTTTTCTTGCTCTTCTTTTTCTGACTTCTTTCCAACTCCTGGCCCAATGTGCATTTGATAACTTCTAGTGTGACTACTTTGAAATTAAACAGTAATAGTCAAGTAACAGCTTCCCACAATTCACAGATTCTTCCAAGGTAGGTAATTATTTAGCAACAGAAAATGCTGAAACACTTTAAATTATTAACTCATATGACCTTTCATTTTCCACAAATTTGTTTTCTGGTGCATATTAGAAACATTCTATAGTGGAAAGAGCATTAAAAGCTCTACCTGTAGTTCCACTAGTCATAGAAACACATTTTGCCAGACCAGGGGCCTCAGACAAAAACCTAAACCAAATGACTTTCTGAATTAATTCAGCTGATAACAAATCAGAAGATTTCATCTCTCCATTTTCTAATTAATTAAAGAGCACTAGTATGAGAACATCCAAAATGAAAAATTCTTGTCATGTGAAAGGTTTCATCAATTAATACATAGAACTCACAGCTGGGGCCATTAATTATTCTATTAGTCTCTTCCCTTCCAAAGGGCTCACTCTTCAGCTGACGTAAGTCAGTTGTGATTTAGTACATCTTTTCCACAAGGAGGAAGTGGGCTGAACTGTCTTTGGTAGTATAATGTAATGTCCCCACTTACGTTAGATATTGTTTAGTGCTCAATGGATATGTGTTATACATCCCAGCAAAATTATAGGATTTCTGACATCACTTTGTATGTAAAACAGGAATATCATTTGCATGTAAATTATGCCAAATAGATGAATAATTGAAAAAGAAAAAAGGTATTTCTAGTCATATCTTATTTTTTTTTTTCCCCACTACTACTATCAAGAGCTTTTCAGCTTCCTCCAGATGAGCAAAATAGGGCATCTGTTATTTCAGTTAATGTGAAAGGTCTTATATTCTTTGTTCTGCAGTTTTACCAAATAATTGTGGTTTCTATCTTTCTCTGAAGTACTGTCTCCCTGCCCACATCTGCACATATTTATATTTTTGATCTTTCTGGTCCCCTGGTGTTTTGCTTCCTGTTTTTAATTATTGTCTTCCAATTTGGCTTTTTATCTACCTAGCTGCAGAGTCATATTATGTATAACTCATAAAGGGACACTACTGTCCTTCTGAGAAGAGTGGCAGGTTAGGCATAACTGTAGGAGTAATATCTGGAAGATCAGGATGTGTCCCAGACCACATCTGGGTGTCTAGGATTGATCTCAGCTGTGGACAGCCCTGTTGGAGCCTGTCCTTTAAAATAGTGGGTCGGGTACTAATAAACCTTGGTTTAGAATAGACTAACTTCCTTAGCACCTGCTTTTCTTCCTGGATCATTTTTACAACCCACACACAATTACCTACTGCTGCTGTGGCTCCACTCTCACCATTACCTATGAACCAGCAAATTTGAAGCCATTTGGAGAAGTCTAAGTGAGCTGCAGCCATTACAGAGATTAGCTCAGCTACATCCTGAAGTGCCCTCTAGGGGGAAACTCAGAATTCTGTACATAGAAGTGTAAGAAATCTCCAAGTGTCAATGTTTGTGGTGCTGAGGAAAAACAGTGGTGCACATCCAGGGAATTTGAGCTTCCAGAAGTATCCTGAGGACATCAGCTGCCAGGGTGAAATCAGACCCTCTTCTGCCAAATATCTCGTGTCTCTCAAATGACCCAGTCTCTCAAAAGGGATGGTGAATATTCATTTAATCCCTTAAATTAGGGACTCAGCTGAGAGAGTTGCATTCTTTAGGCAAGCGTTCTTGCTACTTTCACAACTTCTGTCAGTGCAATATTAAAAGAAACGCTATCTAAGCTCTCCCATGACACTGATTCCCAATATCTTTAAGAGAGCCAGCTGTAACTATCAGATAAGCACTAGGTCCAAACAGAAAATATGTTCTGAAATACATTCTTAGGACTTTGAGCAGCCTGGCTCAATGTGTTTGCAGCTGTGAATCCCTGTGGAAGGTCTTAACATCGCTGTACACAGTGTATAATAAATGCCTGGCATCTAAGTGAGCCCTTTTTTTCAATCCTACAACCTGAGCTTTACAGCACCCAAGCAGTTTTCTTGCATCTAAATTACTTACAGTCTAATTCTAACAAATTCTCTATTTAGAAGGATTATACATGTGGAATGCACAACCAAGAAGAATGGTATGCGGAGGCTAACCTCCTACGACAAATACAATATAACTCAGGCTGTCTCAGGTTCAAACTGTTTTCTCTGAAAAATTCATGTCCTTGAGAGCAGATGCATATCCTGAATAAAGAAACCCTCATTGTAGTTTATAATCTTTGGTGATTCACACATACCACATTTATGAACATAAGACAGGAACTTGTGAAAATTAGTGAAGTATCAATCTCATGGACACCATTTTCAGTAGGACACTGAAAGAACATAAGCCACCTAGCCATAGAAAGGAAAATATGACTGAAAGTATTATCCCAATATAAAACCATGTGCAAGCCTGTATTCAGATGTTTTAATAAAAACGTATGGAATTTTCAACATCAAGGTTGAACAGGTAGTGTATCAAAGGTGTTGGATAATATTAGTTCTTAAAAAACCTATTATACCCAGCCCAGAGGAAAATATTTCAGTACCTAAAAAAGATAAGAGTAAGTTAATAGTAGATAGTCAGTACTAGTAGATCAGATTATATTAATGCCTGATAAATTCAACATTTGTATTTAATTTATGCTTTTTACTTCAAACATGCATATGAACGTGTCTCTGCTATTTACAAAAGTCCCTCATGCTGTCTTACAGCGACACTCAAATTTCTGAGGTTTTCTACTCCATTAAGACAGATTTTCAGATTTTCTAGTAAACTATTAAGTATACAAGCAAAGCACAGTATTGTGTTTGCTATGTCAAATACATGGAATAGAGTGAAAATCCTAGAATGATAACTTCCAGGTGGTAGTTCTTATGATATAATAATATATTTCCTTGTATATTTAACTTCAGCATGAACTCATCCAACATACCTGTATGTACTTATCTGTGGAACCTATCCCAGGAGCATAGGGCATCTATGCTCTCACTATCTAGACATTTCCTTATGTTGCAAATGGAAAATATGGAGATATGCAATTAACCCTCTCTCTGTTAATGTTAAGGAGAAACCACAGAAACAAGATTGCATATGCAGGCAGCCCATTAAGTTTGTAGAGTTAAGAAGAGTGATGCTGGTTCTGAAATGGCTTGCTTTCAAGAATACCAGAGAAAATCAAAACAGTGCATTGACTTTCTGCTTTCATGCTTGAGTGCTGAACATGATGTTTACAGGCATAAAGCTAAGTTTCACGCGTTTAATTGTAACATCACAGTCAAATATATGTCTAAAGAGGCTTTCAAGAGCATTTATACATTGAGCTTTTCTCTAAGTCTCTTTGTTTGGGGACACCTAATACAATTTCTCTTCCTGTATGCTGAAGTTACATATTAATTGCTCTGAGTTCCTCTTGGTTTAAAGGACTTCATGCAAAACTTTAAACCTTTTGCAAGGTAAACCTGGTGAGTGTAATTGCTGAGAAATCCTGAGTAATCTAAAAGCCTAAGTCATGTTCCTTTTCAATAAAATTGGAGTGTTTGAGGGCCAGGCTTTTAAAACACTCAGTTACTCAAAAGTGAAAATAGTCGTCTAATGGGATTTATTAAAGTGCTGTGGTTAGACAGATCATTCTCTGCTTATCTGCTCTTTTTATATTGTTTATTACTTCCTGCTTAAAACCTGCAATAAATTTTCTCCCATATAGTCTTGTTGGGTTATTTGTTGATAGATTTTTCTTCCCATTGTAAAATGGGACTTACCAGAGCTTCCCCAAGTAACCACTTTTTATGGAGTTCAACCTTTTGCTTTTATTATTTATATTTATTATTTATATCCATGCAAAAGTTAACTTCTGTCATTCTGTTTTTCCACGGTTTCTTACTGACAGCAAGACCCAGACTCACAAAGGAAATTAGTCACTGCCACGCTGACTGCCCAAGCAAACACAGGGGAACTTGGCTTGCACCAATGATGAGGTCCTTCAGTGACTAAGCAGGACGTCTGTGAATCACTGTGACGGGGCAAAACTCCACCTAAGGTGAAACATCAGTGTCTGCTTTGTACTGCAGCTGTTAAACATTGGGAATAAAGTTCTAGTCTCACTTTTTACTGTGTGAATCCAAAGTACATTTGTTGACTTCAGTCTGGATTTATACTATGGTGGGTTCATCCAACTCCCATTTGGAAAGTTTCCACTGATTTTAATGAGTTGGACCAGACCAGGAGTTACTTCTATTGCAACAATCTGTTTACCTTATGTCACACTTCCTTCTCAAGTGCATAAACTTCATTACTGAACATTCATTGATTGAAATGAAATTCATTTCAGCATCAAGGTGATCATTTGTGCAGACTTATTCCCTACACTAGCATGAAGTTAACAGTTTCTTTATGTCAAAATGCCAGTTGTCAGTTATTTCCAGATTCAGTTTCTCACAATTTATAAGAAGCATCTAAACCACAAAATGAAGCTTAGCTCCTCAAAATCTCCATTAAAAAAACTCAGAGCATGTATGTTAACATTTTAGCTGAAAGATCACAATTCATAAGCAGTTCCAATGATAACACACTAACTTGAAATAATATTAAACATTTTTCTATCACTAAATGGGACATGTGAGCATTGGTCTGGATAGTGCATTGCAGTTCACTGAGTCACACACCAGTGTGAGTGTGACTGCCTGAATGGCTCCTGGGTGGTCATCCATAAATGTTTCCTTAACATCAGTGTAAACATATCCTGCAATACTTTCTCTTCGCTATCACAGTATCTCAGCAACTTAAGGTGTCTAAAGTATTTGTCCCTGTAACACTTCTAGGAGTGCTATACACCTCAAAAAGCAATTCATAAGCAGAGATGAAGGCAGAATTGCTCTCTAGAAATTTTGAGGATCTTTCAATATTTATTGAAACAAAATTTTGTACTTTTGATGATTCAGAGCTCTGGGCTGAAGTAACAGCTGTACAATGTAGCATTCTTAATTTCTGTTTGGAGGTCCCTTCTCGTCTCATTTATTCACAGAGAGATGAGGCTCTCAAAACAGTTCTCTAGCTCTTAAAGGGCAGGTCAATTCTTTCTGTAAATCCCCTCTAACAACTACATAACAGGCTAATCAAAACATCAGTCCCATTTTTTATAAAATGTATGTATTCTAAATTTCACAGCATCTGTGTCATGATCCCATGTTCTGTCACTACAAAATGTCACATATATGAGGTGAGGAGCGTGAATGCATCACCCCAGGATTGTTATGCAAGGTAAAATTTTACCTTCTTTTTGAGAGGGGGAAGCTTTATGAGACCATGCTGCAGAACCAAGAAATCAACATGAATCTGAGAGGCAAGCAGTGTCCTTTCTGGTAGCACATTTCCTGGGATAGAAATGCTGTAGTCAGAACAATCGCTTACTTCTGAAGAGAGTTATGGTCTCTTGGCAGGCTCCAATGTCCTACAAAATTAAAATTACAAAACCTGAGTTATATTAATTACATTATTAACTGGGATTACATTTCTGTCCTCATTTTATTCCAGTAGTTCCTAGGAGAATATTGTTTGGATTATTCTTGTTATTATTGTTTGATTATTCTACCCAAGTAAGGGAGATGGGAGTCCAATGTCAGTAAGTGGATACAGCACACTGGAATAACAGAAGGATTGGGCAGCTTATTTTTTACACTACAGAATAAAATGCAACTTTAAAAATTGAAAGCTTGTTGAGTTTTTTTGTTGTTTGTTTTCTCTTTTACACTAACAGTCTAACCAGCAGGGTTGCTCTAGATTTATACCAGTATGGAAAACTGATCTTATTTGCTCTTACTAGACATACTCTGAACTACTTAAGCATCATAGAATCCCTGCTATTAAAAGATGCTGCTGGCTAGAAAATATAATTCAAAATTTAAAGCAAAACTGAAATAATTTATTTTACATTTGTTCTAAACATTATTGATGTACTTATTAAGAATGTTGGCTTAAGTAAAATCCAGTGCCAAAGTTTGAGATATAACATGTTCCTCAAACAATAAGGAACTATTATAATTCAAGGCCATCCTTATCTGGTCTTAATAACACCTTGTGGCAAAATTAATTTACTTTTAAAATTCCAGTTGCCATAACAACTTGGTGCAGCAGTTCATATGACTTAATGAGATTCCAAAAGAACTATTCCATGAAAAAATAAAATCCAAATGAATGGAGATCAACTAAGAGAAGGATTTTTTTTCCCCGATTACTGCATTTAAACATTAATAGCTAGTTGATGAAAATGCTTCCTGCAACCCCAAATACACTCTTATTCAAAGCTACGGTACTCCTTTTACTATAATAACATAAAAAATATAATCCTTGGAGCATTCATACTTTGCAGCAATAGGGACTCAGTTTGAGATAGCTGCATACTGTGCATCTGCTTGATAAGCAGCTGTCTTCAACTTTATACCTATTACTCTTCCCCTAAAATGATGAATGTCCACAGTGGTTTGTTCCTTAGTACCACAAATACTGTTATGTTGAGAACTCCTGTCAAGGGGGAACCACACAGTCATGTAATGCAAAAAACCATGCTGCTATAATGGTCGTAACCATCATCCACTTATCTCCTATTTATTAATTGTATACTTGAAGATAGACAGATAAATACATAGATCCGACAAGAGCAGCAGCCCAGAATGGCTGCATAGGGGAAAGCAGATGTGGCCTAACCTCCTACTTTGGCCAGCCTGCCTGCCTGGAGATGTGTGACCAGCACCATTGTTCCTCTGCTCAGCAGAGTGCAAGGAGTTGATTGACCTTCTTCAGACCACAAGGACTTCTGTGGCCTCCAGTTTGTACTGGACATCACCAGTCTGATCCAAAGACTTGAATACCCTCAGGGCAGAAATCTGCTCTTTCATTCCATGTAACAGAACAAAAATTATTTAAAAAAAAATCAAAAATAATAATAAAAGTAAAAATAGCCAAAGTACTAGCTCACTGTGTACTGTGCACACCAGTCACAATAAAGAACCCATCACACACCAATGATGAGCACAGAAGTTATCAGGGCAGATGATCCATATCATACAGAATCTTGTATGTCCTGTGATGATTTCAGAAAAATCTCCCACTACAATCCTTTTTCTTAAAGGTGAAGTATGAGCCTTCTTCTTAGGCTGCCTGCCAGTGGGGCCAGTTGCTTGTCCCTGGCTGTAACTTAGAAAACTGTCCTCTCTATGTTAGACTGAGAGATTGCTCAAGTTATGCTTAATTTTTATATCCCAGAGGTCATTAACAGTCAGAATTATTCTGACCTTTTGCCACCATATCAAAGAGCTGGATCAGAGGTGAATGGAAAGCTGCAACATTCTGGTATCTGTCTGATTTGCACAGGAGAAAGACAATATTACAAATCTCATTCTTGCTCATTACTGATTCATGTTAACTAAAGCTGACAGAAAATGTTGGAGGAAATAATTGATAATGACAAATTAGGTTTCTTTTTATGTTTATGAATTATCTCTGAACACTCAACAATTAGTTCTAATATATTTATTCTTGGAAAATAATTTGCTGATAATTCATTGGCTACTGAAGGTTCAAAGAAAAGTTATGGTTATTTCATATTCAGAATCTAAAATATGTAGTTGTCATTGAATTAGTAAGTTATGTGATATGGTTTTAAAATTAATAAATTAAAATAGTTTGGAGTGCACTATTTATATTTATTAAAAACAAATTTGCTGATTGTTCAAATTCTCAATAATTAATTTAAAACCCACAATTCTTGTAAATCTGACTGCTATGAAATATGAATGGAAGATAGGAGTTCTCATGCAAACCAGTTTTAGAGTACATTCAGTCAATATTCAGCTGAATTGTCTTTGGCAAATTGTTTCAAAAATTACCTAAATACAATTACCATCAAAACTGGAAGAATTTCAGAACAGTTTCTTAAATAATAACATAAAGGAAAGCATTATAGTGATAACAAACACATCAAATAAAGGAAGAAATTCACAACAGGCTCGTCAGTTGTTCTGTTTATGGCTGTACAAATATATTATAGTTATTATATATCTTTTTTTTTAACCACATCATTTTACTAACTAAAAGTTAATTTATTCAGTCGAATTATATTACCCAAATGTCATTCATCCAGTTTTGATTTATATTGCCTTTTAATTTCAAATGGCTTTCTCAGTAATCTGCTTTTCTGGGAATTTATCGAGGTTTTATCTCTGGCCTATAACCTATCCAAATTATTACTCTAATTTTTTTCTTACTGGCACATATGCCATTCTGACTTTCTCTTTTGTGTTCTCCGATTCTAACTTTTATTAATCTTTTGCGAGTTGCATGTGCTTTTCTGCTGTAACAGCTGGGAATTTAAGCAATTCTTGATGCTTTGAAATTTGTCACAGATAATATGCCAACCCGAACAAAGATTTTTCAGCTGTCTTTATTGTTGTTTTTTGGGGTTTGGCTTGTTTTTGGGTTTGAGTTTTCTTCTCCTGTAAAGATGCTTTCATCTTACATCTTTATGTATTGGTTAGTAAAATGTCTGTAATGTTGCTGCCTCATATTTCATGAATATGCAACAGAAATCATCACAATAAGCATTAGTAAACAAGATGAGGCTTTAGTATTCAGTTACCGTATGTTTGCTTTAGGCCATATTCTGATATTTTTATCCTTATTGAGTAAGTAGTCAATGGAAATTACTGTGATCTCTTAAAAATGCAGGAAGCAGCATACAGGTGTGAAAAACCAGTTTCAAGGCATAGGCCCTCACTGAAAGATTTAAATAAATACTGACAGAAAGCTGAGGAGCTTGGAGGCCGGTGAGGGAAGGTAGATGTTGCAGGGGGTCTTGACTAAGCAAAGGTGGATGAAATGGCTATCCTTTCTATTTGTTCTTGATCAATGTTGATGTTAATTGTGGGATTTTTTTTTTTTTTTTTTTTTTAATCTATTTGAAGATTTGGTTGGTTTTGTGAAAGTTTAGCTTATTTGAAGACTTGTTACTTAAAGTATTAGTGGTAGTCTGGAGCTGGAGATCAGGCCAAAGTCTCATTATAGGGAGTAACAAATATTTGTGTTTCTGGGGAATTTTGCCTGTATTTTTGTTGTTGTTTTGTGTTTTTTTCCTCTTTTGTCAGCATCTGGCAAGGTATTTTTTGTGTCTGGTGCTCCTGCTGGATAGAATTGTTGAGTTTTCTTATGCAGTTGCTGTACTGTATGTAGGGCTGGTTGCACAGTGTAGTATGTGCAAGCAATCCCATAGGAAGCTTTGGTTCCTGTGGACTTCCATTGCTTTAGTGCAAGCTGTGGAGCTATACCATATTATGATGTCAAAAGACTTGTTTTATGGCGGTATGAAAGAATGTTTAACTTTTGTCAGGTTTCAGGAGGACTTTCTGTTTGTTCTAAGCATTTTGGAGATGCTTAAAAGTGCATCAAATAAATATTACAGCTACAAGAACATGTTTTATAATCATGCATGCAGTACATTATTTAAAACAAACCTATATATAGCTAGGCTTTTTTTCACCAATTGTACTTAGTGTACAGAAAAATCAATACTGTTTTCAGAGCCCAATTATTTATTGTCTTTCAACTCAGTGGTTGAAATGGTCTGTGTCAAATTATTGGTCTGTCCCTGTTCATCCCACTTAGTAATGTGGTTCTCCAAGTGTGGCTACCTGATCAGGCTCAAGGCAAACCAACGAAGTCATCTTTTTCTTATTCTGGAGTTGGGAAACTTCAAGCCACTCTGAGTAAGTACCTGCTGTGGCACTGTAATGCTATTGAAGCAAGCTCAAGCACGCAGACCTGCCAAATGTCTTCTACTTTGCAGGCTCTCTGTCCTCCAGCCATGTCTGGTTGGGCTGTATTATCTCACTTTTATAGAGAAATCTTGCTCTGCATCAGTGGCTTGCAAAACTTTTTGCAGCCAAACTATGCCTGTAGTGTGTAGAACACTGTCAAAGTTTTGGGGGGTTCAAAAAGTGGTTGCACAGGTATGGATACAAAAGATTATAGTGTTTGGCTTTTTTTTTTACAGAGTAAACAGATGCTTCTTTGAAAAATTTTTTATTTGTAAAAACTAGATATATACATAACTTCCTATATCCTTCAGTTAAACTACTTTTTCTGACTTTCTCTCCCAGCTCTCAGGGGGATAAAAGGAAAGTAATGCATCTTATATGGGATGTTCTGGCCCTTGCTTCAGAGGGCATACTTTTGCCTCTCTGAGATTCTGGAGAGTCAGAAAAAACTGTCTACCTTATATGCCTTTGAGAGACTGGGCAGAGCAGGGTCGTACTGGAAAAAGGAGCAGTAGTGATGGCATCATGGTGTGGCTGGTGAAAATACTGCAGTGGACAGAGGTTAATGTGAGACAATGAGGAGGTAATGAAGAAGACAGTTGGATTTCTTGGGGGAGTGAGCTGTAGGGCTGGGCACCAGGGTAGCAGATCTTGCACGGTTCTGTCATTTCTTCAGATATTGTTTAACAGCAGGAAGGAAGTCTCTACTTTTGGGGAACTGGTTTAGCTGTCAGTTGTGCAGGCAGACCCCCATGTATAAGCCACAGTACACGTACTCTTTGACGTGCATGTCTTCAGCTGCAGTCTCGGAATGGCAGGTGCAACTCATGAAAATTAGAGATTGATTGTTCAGCTTCTGTGGGTTTTTAATAGAAATGCTCTGTTGCTGCATTAATCATAAACATAGATGAATCTATGATGAGAAATGTCACTAAACTAAACCAAAAGAGAAGAACATCTAACTTCCCTCAATTTTCTTCTCATTAGTAGGAGAGAGTAGAAATTATTCAATTGAATATTACTATGTGGAACTGGCAGTATGCCTGTTTCCACAGTCTTGTGGCCTAATTGATAACCCCAAAACAGAAGGTAAGAAGCAG
The DNA here is from genome assembly GCA_013399895.1 of Serilophus lunatus. NCBI lineage: Eukaryota > Metazoa > Chordata > Aves > Passeriformes > Eurylaimidae > Serilophus > Serilophus lunatus. The sequence goes on along the minus strand of VXBA01005217.1, from coordinate 528,391 downwards.
GATTATAAACAATGAAAAAAAGCTTTAACAATAGCAGCCTGTTCTTAGGTAGTAGACAGATGCAGGCCAGTAGCTTTTCTTTCTATTCTGTGAGACCGTTATGGGACTGGAGAAAGGGGTGGTGTTGCTGGGATTTGTTAAGAAAAAATTTCAACACAGATTAGCAGAAAAAATTTGCAAGTGTGAAGTTCATCCTCTTGATTTCCCAATCTGACAATCTCTGATGTCATGCCAGAGGAAACAGATTTCTGTAACGTCAATTATGTGTAATGTTCAAACTGAGGCTTTTGAATATTTATGATTGCTGGCTCACTAAAATAGATTTTATTGCATTTAAAGATAGATCTTTGGATTAAAAAAAATTGAGATCTCCTCAAAAAATAAGATTGTAGAAGGAACTTAAACTCTGAATTATAGTGTATCTTGCATGACAGCTTTCTCTTGACTGAATGTCAGAACTGATCACAGAATCACATACACGGCTCTCTGGAAAATGCTGAGAAGCAAAATAGAGCTTGGAATCCTTCAGGCCAATTGTCAGTGATTGTCTAGTTTCAGAGTTTTGAATAAGGCTACAAATGTAGCTTATTTGCACACAGGTTCTATTATTTGATAGGTTCAGGTTTTGGTAAGAAAATTAATTCTTGGTTTTTTTCCAATACTTCTCCTGCTGATCCTTCTTTCCATGTCATTGATTTTTTTGCTAGTGGCACTGTCGGGCTCATATCCTTGCTCTGTGCCGCAGATGCCACAACAGAATATTTTTCGAGGCCTATGGTAACATTGTGGCTTCAAATAGCAATCCCTTATTTTGGGAGCCACAAGGCTAAAATCACTTAATACCTCCAGCATTGCTGCTCAGCAGATGAGCTCCACAGGGGGATTCATACGGATATCTTCTCTGAGAGGAGGATCTTTTGATGCATATGTTCCTAAGACAGTGTTGGTGCAAACAAAGGTAAAGGGACTCCCCAAAGCCTTGGCTTCCATGTCCAGAGGAGCACTGACAGGAGACGAATTCCCAGCAGGGCATGTGTTTGTGCTCTGAGGAATAACTGCATACTTTGAAGTAATGCTAGTGGTGTCAAATACAGCATCAACACAACTAATGCAAAAAACCTCACTAACATGTCTTCCTTTATTTGGATAATCGCCAGAGATTTTTCTCTGTAGTTGAAAACTGTGTGAACTAACAAACTTCAGTGTTGTGGAAGGACTCTGCTTACACTCATACTGGACTTGCTCTTAAGTAACACGGTTATACTGTACAGCTACTTTGGAGAGAGACCTCTCAGCTCACTGACCACTTATTTATTTCTTGTAACTTTGTTTCTACCCTCTGCCCGCAGATTTTCAGCCATATAGGAGTTAAACATCACATGTTCCTCAACAGATATGTAAGGAAGGGTGTAAGAGGTAAGGAAAAAATCAATAGAAAAGATAAAGTAATGTACTCCAAGTTTATTAAGGTGAATTCTCTTGAGGTGAATGGCTCAAATCGGATAATGAAGATGTTTTGGAGTGCATAGACGTTGCATTATAGAAAAAGGAACTGTAAGCTAGTCCAGTTTCTTTTCTCATATTCATTTAAAGACAAATAGGCTCTCTCAGGAGCTCCTTGAACACCTAATGTTTTCCCTCAACTCTCTAGCACCTACAGAAATGTTGTACTGACTCAGAGAAATGCTTCACATCCTCCTTGTTTGCCAATTGCCTTTATGAGCAGTTCCTTCCTTGTCACCCGGAGACTTGCCTCAGGCAAAGTAAAAACCACCATTGTAAGAAGAGCCCCAAAAGCTGTGCATGCAGTGATGAAAAGATGCTTCCTTCCTCTACCTTCGTGTGCTTTTGGAACCAGCCCAACCAGCTAAATTCCAACCACTGCTGTCTCCTTACTTTCGAGTTCAGTATTTGCTTGTTAACTCTCATGCTGTTTTTTCTTTGAATTAATTTTGCATATCAGATGTTTTATTGAAACCCAGTGAGATTAGATCTGTTCTACTTCTTCCAACCCCTTACGAAATCAATTGTTTTGTCTCAGGTTTGTGGCTTCGGAATACTGGCATCCTGCTTTGCTTTCCTTTTGCAGTTGCAAACTTGCTGCTTACTTCAGCTCTGATGCATCTGGCTGAAGAACCAGCTGACTCAGTTTGCTAAACTCGCAGCTTAATTTTATCCCTCGTGCTCTAGAAAAGGAGCTAAATGCCAGCTAAGTGACTTGAAATGCTTTACTAATTGATCAGTGCCAGCGCAAGGCAGAGTGAGGCGCTGCTCAGAGAGGGGTGAAAAATGTCCTTGTATTGTTGTTATCAGTCAGGTTAGTTCCTGGTAAACACAAGAACTGTTGTGGTTTACTCTGTTTCTCAGTCTCTAATCTTCTTTTCAGAAGTGTTTTTTCAGATATCTGTACCCCATTTATTGTTCTTCAGGTACATGTTTACTATTTGATGTACTGGATGTTTTTTTAACTAATAGAATACTTTACCAACAGCATGTAATATTTCTTTTTTAGAATCCAGGATAGGAATTATCCTTCTTTCAATGGGAGTACATTGTCCTCTGAATTTTGCTTTCACCTTAAAAAAAGATAATTCTGACTTTAGGTGGCTAACCTGCTCTTGCCTATTTCTCTCACAGCATTGTTCTAGTCACAAACACGAAAACCATGAGAATCGTCAGGAGACACTGAAAAATAAAACTGCATTGCACCGTAATGTAGCAGGGGGTATTGCTTTTAAATGGTACCTATTTAATCTGAACAAGAACAAAGTTATCTAGAAAGTGACTGAGGAATGCAATGACTGAAAACCAAGGGGGGAAATATAGCTTCTTTCAAATGTTTGTCCTTTGAACAGACTTGACAGATTTTGCATGTTTTCATAGCCATGGCACAGGTTCACAAAAGCCACATCCCTGAAGAAATTCACAGGTAATGGGGAAAATAATTAACGCAGTGGCTTTACCTCTTCGAATACTGTGAACTTCCATCCAATTTCCAAAAGGTCCTGCAGAACTACTGGAAATGCTCCACCACCTAGAATGAAATTGAAGTCAATGCCAGAAATATTTTAAAAATATTTTAATTTCAAAAGTTTGAATTCTTTACATGTGCCTCATGGCTAACGGAAAATGGAAATTTAGATTAACAAAAATACCCTGAAGCTCTAAGTCGACAATTAAGCTTTATCTCAAAATGCAGAATACAAAAAATCAGACAGTTTGGTATATTTTGAGATATATTGTCCTCCTCTCCTAAGATCTGTTTGTGTGGACCTTGCTTAAAGTTTGTTTTTTCGAGAAAAGCAAAAATGAAAAAAGTTTCTGGCAAGAAATCAAATAGACATGAGAGACTAGCAACTTTTTTTGTGCTTTGATACCCTTTAGTTGGGATTTGTCTTCATTTCACAAGTGAAAACTACGATCTCTTAGCTTGAAGCTAAGAAAGTCCAAAGTACTTGGTTTTGCAGTAAAGTGAAGTTTTAGAAAATCCTTTTATTTTTCTAGACAAAGCCTGAGAGAATCTTATCTCAAAATCTTAGTGAATTTATGCCGACTTTACATTTTGGGGAGCAAAAGGTTTTTTCTTCTTACCTTGCATACCAAAAAAAAAAAAAAATCCAAATTGAGCTTTTTTCCTTTTTCCATGTGAACTGATTGAATTTAAGATTTTCTCACCAGTATGACAAAAGATAAGGTCATATCTGTATTCTTTTTTTTCCCAAGTCTGAATCTCTCCTATACATACAGTTTTATTTGAAAACTAAACAGCAATTTAATCTTAACACCTCCTTGTCCTAAGCAAGATATGCCAGTTTGGAAGAGCTCTGCCCATGTGAATCTTTGGGAAGTGCCTGTATGTTAACTCTCCAGGCACTAAGCATTAATGAATTTTAAACTGTCTAAACATGAATTTAATTTATTTGTGTTCCAAAGATAGACTTCCTATGAACTATTGAACACTTTGGTGCATTGTTTGTTTTTTACTCATCTATACTCTGAGTCATAGAAGTAAATTACTTGAAGTTTCTTTAAAAGAAAGCCTTTTTTTTTTTTTTTTTTTGCAGCTGCACAGAAACTTGTGAGAAATATCTTTTTAATCTATCCTTTGATCAATATCAAACCAAGGATTCTTTTAAAACCTTCAGAAAAAAAAATAAGAAAAAAGAAACTCTTTCAAAGAGATGTTTAAAAGTGAAGAGTGTTTATATATTTTTAATTTAAATAAAGATTTAAAATATATTTTATTTTTATTTTTCTCTGAAAAAAACCCCTTCTCTTAGCTTTACTAATATGAAAGTTTACAGCAGCGGATTCTAAATTGCTTCCAATCAAACCTTTCTTTGGCCTGATAGTGATCCCCAATGGTAGACTAAAGAGATGTATGGGAGTCATGAGCCTTTTATAAGCAAAGCTGGAGAACTACAGTAAACTCTTCTGTCGTCTGGAAGAGTGACATTTTCCCACTGCTTTCTCCACAGCAAGTCTTAGAAAAGTTATTTCTCAAGGAAATATAATATATTCTCTCACTTTGTGTGACATAAGAAGATTGCCTAAGTCATGGAAAACATGACTTAGTTCATTCCTAGGTACTGGCCTTGATGAAGTAGTTTGGACCAGAAATGTTAAACTTTGCACAGTACTTAAACCAAAGTCTGAGTTAATCTTAGTTTACTTTTACAAATATATAGACAAACTTTATTCCATACAAGGCTGCATTACTCAGTATATTCCAATACTTTTAATAAAGCTTCTACACCTTCATTTAAACACTGATAAACTGTCACATATGATGTAATGATTTTTTGTCTGTTTCTTTTCACCATGTGTTGAGGAATTCATACACAAAAGTTATGTGCTGTACTAAGGAAATTTGGATTACAATTCAACATGGGTTTAATTAAATGCATATATACTATTCAAATCACAGGTAAAGGAAACATGAATTTTTTGCTGTTCTTTCTTGGTAACTCATCTACTGAATGAGATTTCCAGGCAAGTTCCCTCTTTTCCATCATCTAAATTTTTTTCCTTGCTTTACATATGTCACTAGTATACTGATGAAGCTATGGAGTACTTCTGCTGACCATATGAAGAGAGGAAAAAACAACTGGCATCCATTAACTGAAAGCAATAGCAGTTTTTGGAGGCCCTACCAGTCACTAATAGTGGCTCTGTGAAATATCTTCGAAACTTTAATTTCCATGATTGCTTTGGTTGTTGAAACATTCTTCCTGAATGAAATGCTTGATTAAATTACCACATTTCTAATTTCTTAATTCAAGAATAGACTTCCCTTTTCCTTTGTGTTGCCAAGCAAAGTACAGGTTGTCCACAGGGGGAAGGAACGAGCCATGCATATTGGCCCATACTTTTTTTATTGCTCTTCCCTTGCTATTCTTGTTGATGAAATGTTTGGAGAGGCAACAAGCTCATATGAGGATTACAGATAGAATGTTAGGACAGCAAAATAAAAGGTAAACTACAAAATGCAGTGAGAAGAAGGAACGTTAGTTCTTACTTATGGAAAGTGAGAAATGGGAAAGATGGCTTCACTCATCGTGGTCCCGATGAAGTCAAGAAGAGAGCTTTGTTAGTCCATGACACAGGAAAGAGCAGAGGAATGAGAGAGTGGGCAAGTCTAGGTGAAAACAGAATCAAGGGAAATCCTACCATCTCCTAATAGGCCCTAGGAGAGCACCTGAGTGGTGTGCTGTAGGAAATGCACGTCAGCTAAGGTTGGTCTGCAGGAGAGACCATAGGAACAGAGTACATTCTATTGAGCATTTTGTCACCAGAAATTGGCAGTGGCCTAAGACGAGTATATAATACAAGTCAGTTCAGTTCAACAAACTGTTTGTTTACAATGAGATTATTTTCCTGCCCTTGGAATAAGAATACATTTTCATGGAAAATTAATTTTAAAAGGAAACTCCTAATTTTGAGAGGAAACTACACATATTTGAGCAGGAAACTCCTTTTATTTTTATCTTTTTTTTCATAGTCCTTCACTATACCTGTCCCTATCAGAAAATGACATTGTGTTTTCTCCATCCAGTGGGTTAGATGACTGTTGGCACTCACTGCTGAAAATGTTCATGTGTAGACTTTGAAGCCAAGCCCTAATTTTACCAGCAATCTTCACACTGTGCAGTCCTGGCTGCCCTGTGAATCCAAGTGCTGGATCTACTGCTCGTCTGCTTTAGGACAAAGCACTTCCAAACAGTGCCTTCAATGAATGTTTACTTAGGTTCGTAATGCAGTGCAATTTTTCTTTTCATAGTGTTTATATGTGTCCAGATGTTTATCTTAGTATTTTATTAAAAGAAAATAGATAGCTGAAAGCATCCATAGCATCTGCTGTTCATACATATATACACACTGAAGTAAAAGTCAGCATTGTATTACTCTAGTACAGTACAGATTCACTACTTTTTTCTTTTTTAAAGTACCATCCCCAAACAGAAACATACTACAGTCTATTGTGAAATGATTTTGCGTTTACAGCATTCAAGTTAGGCTATAAAAAAGGAAGAAATAATCAAGACCTACTGAACATTTTGTGCCTAATTCTTTCTTAAACCTTCCTTATTGCACAAGTAACCAGAGTATTTGCTACCACAGCTGTTTCTCATGCGTGATGTAATTGTTTTATTAAGCATTATTTGTTTGCATAGATCAGATTCCATTATTACTGTGAATGCTCATTAAATCATGCCCTGTGCCAGTCTGAGGCTGGGAACTTCAGAAGTTCATAGCATTGGTTTAACTACACAACAGTGACCTAGATGGAAAAGGCTCACATTGGTTCCCTTGCCATATTTATAAACAGTTTATAGCACTGTGTATTGACAAAGATGGTCACATTAACACTAAAGACAAGCATAACTAGCTAATAGAGTTTTGGAAAAAAAAAAATTTGTAGGCATGATAGAGAAATGTCTCTGAATACCTGTGATAAATTAATAATTAAAAATCTAGAAAATGTTAATTTTAGGCAGAGTACAACGTTCCTGCAAAACTGTTTTTCTTGAAAAATGACCAAATGAAATTTGCCCACTACTACTTTGTGTAGTTTTAAGATGGCTGCTGGTGTCTAGAATCATGCTAATTAAAATATGCCACTTTCAAATGACATTCAGTTGCTTGTGTAGAGAAATCCCAATACCATGCTAAGACACTGTCAGAATTTGACAGGCACAGTATTTATAGGCTGTGAAGAAGAAAATGGGCCCAGGACATAGCAAATAATGCTATCTGTGTCCCTGTATTAATGCTTCTGGACTACAAAATAGTCACATGTGCTTGCTTGAAATGCATTAGCATGGTTAGCACACTTGTTGGCCAGCATTAAGAAGGCTGTCATGTGAATCCAATTTTGTTGAAATTGTATGAAAATACCGATTTGCCTGTCAAGAGAGAACTTTAAAAATCTGTCAGAGGAAATGGATGAGGAAACACTATAATGTATACAAAGTGCGTGTAAAGAGGCAGATCTTGACCTTTTATTCATGTGTGTTTTTTCCTTTTTTCAAAGTATAAGCAAAGGGTACACAATGGCATTCACAAGCAGTTAACAGAAATACTTTTTCACACTGATCATGATTTTTCTTGTGCAAGTCATTGCTGCAGCCAACGGTGGATTGTAAGCAGGATTGTAGAAAGCACTGCATGTTTTTATGAACAGCAAAAAAACCCTACATGATTAAATTTATCTGGAGAAATATTTTCATATAATTCAGAAAAAATCAAATTATACTGATTGCTTCTGTTGTGGATGGGTTATTCCATATCTGCTTTTGATGGATGGCTGTATCTCATTCTCTTTCTGGTCCCTTTCCAACTATAACACACCTCCTTTTTGTCTGATAGCAGTAGTGAAATGTTGTTAAAACTAGTCAGGTTTGCTCCTCTACCTTCTCCTACCAATTCCTTTTTCACTTTGTGTCACTACAGGTTCTGTCAGTTGGGTCTCTAGTCCTGGAAGGGTTAGGTGAGACTGACACGCTGAAACAACTACTTTTCAGATGCTTCTCCATTTAGTATAATCCACAAGCCCAGTCAGATACCTGTTCTCTTCATTCATGCATAAACAGTTATCCTAACCACCTTAAAGTGGTTTAGAAAGCTAATTAGAAAACATACACAGCCCACTAAGAAGCAAAATAGGGCCATGGAGCCCTTCAGGCTAATTTCTGTTAGGGCTCATCCTCAGTATGAGAAAATTCTGCTTAAAAAATAAATAAGTGCTCTTGAGGAAAAACAGCTTTCTTAAACCAAGATCCATAGCACTCCTGAAATGCTGTTAAAGTGATGTTGCATTTCCTAGTGGGTTCACATGAATAACCAGTCAGTCAATTATGATTGGTTGTTTTTAAGATTTCTAATGTATCTGACTTGAGTTCTTTACCCACATAATACAATTTTCTATTTCTCTGTCTGATCCTATAGCATGGATAGACACATGTTCTGCTCAGATAAAATGAAGTGGAGAGAGTTGCAGGAAGATATTTGAAACCAATTTTTAGTAAAAGGTAGGAACCAAGACTATTCTGGTTATTTTCATAGTGCCAACTTGGTCAAGGAATTAATGTTGAATAATTAAAGAACACACTAGGAACCTTACACTTTCAAGTCTGCACTGACCCACTTAACAGTCTTGGATGAATCATTTGTTTCTCTTTGGCCTTTACCGTGAGTCAGAAACCTAACTGGAAATGCAGGAATGTAAACCTTCTCTTTTGCTTCATCTGGAATTTTAAAGGTTTTCTCTGGTTAGTTTTTTTCTTTCACATGGGATATGAACTGGGATTGGTATTAAAAAAGGAGGCATCGTGTTTGGAGAATATTATGACTGAACTATTTGTTAGTGTACTGAAAACTTAAATTCTTTGACCCTTCTTTTTTTACGTCCCCTTGCCAACTCCCTAACTTTTGTGAAAATATTGTGGACATTTTTCCTGTCCAAGGATTTTTTTTCTGCTTAGGGGATGGTCTTCATTAGCTCCTTCACAACTTAGTTTCTATTATGAAGTTTGGTTTTAGTCAGACTCAGTTTCCATGATACATCATCACTCCCCAGCTGTCTCTGCTCCTTTGATTTACGTTCTATGACTGATCATATGACAACTGTAACTTGTTGGTTAGTCTACTGTCTAGAATGTTTCTCTCCTAATTGTCTGCCTCAATTTTGGTCTCTTTCCAGAGGAGAGAAGGCCTTTTGTCTTCTTTCAATGTGTTTCTTGTTTCACATGCAGAGGTCCAACAGTTGCATTTCCTTATCCTTTATTATTTCTTTTCCTGAAAACACTTTGCAGTGTGTTCTGCTGCTATTTCTTATTTATGGAATATCTTCAGTCGCTCCCTTTTAACTTCCTTTCTCCTCCATTAAACTAATGTAGAAAACGTTTCTCTTGTGTTAGCAAAATGGCCAATCTCACATTTTTGAATATCCAAAGACTGTCTGAAGCATCAGATCTTACATTGGAAGCTTGAAAAAAGGAAATGCTATCTACACTAATCTTTCTTTTTGTTTTATTCTCCTGGAGCTCTATCTTGCAAACCTCTCTGGACAGTCCATAATCCAGAAATACCATGTGGAAGAATATTACACACACAAAGTTGTAAATCATACTGGCAGCTTCTGCTTGCTCTTTTGCTCTTTGCTGGAGCTCTCTCAAATAAGACTATTGAAATCAAATTTGTTGACTTGGAATAAGAGAAGAGTCCAGCTTCAGAAAATTCAGACACCTTTGTAACAGAGGTATGATATGACTTCACCCAACCAAAATAAACATGTCGCACCCAACATTTTCTTTTTTCCTTCCACATTTTTTTTCACATGTGGACTATGTGCTATTATTAGGCTGCAATATCAATCTCAGTTTTTTGTCAATCATAAAAATATGTGATATCTTCTTTAGAATCAGGCAATTTTTTTATGACATGAAATATTCTACTGTCCTTTTATTCTGGATTGCTAAAATCCGTCCCTTTCTTATAACATTCTGTTTTGTCTGTACTCCTACTCAGAGGTATTTCACCAGCTTATCTCCTTTTATTATTGTTTAAGGAGAGAAAGTGTTTCCAGCTGCCAGTTGATAAAATAAGAAGTGAATGGCAGCAACCTACAATTTTATGAAAGAATCTGTTTTTTAAATTTAAATGTAGCTGGCGTCACTTATCTTCGTATAGCTCCTGCCTATGTGGAAAAAAAATCTCTTTTTATAGCTGCTTGTCAGCTGAATAATAGAATGGGGGGAGCCAACTTGAAAGACATGGCTGATTGGTGCAATTGAAAGGGGCTTTACAATTAGAGTTCTGGCAGAACACAAAAAAGAAATTGTCTGGCCATGAAGAACGGAGCCTACTTTAGAATTCCCTTTTCTCAGCCAGATAACATGCATCACTGTTCATGCATTCTCTTGACATTGAATAGAGGACTTCAGAACTACCACCCCAAATTATCCCTTACTGTTTGGTTCTATTTGTGATATTTGGGGGAGGGGAAAAAAAAATCTCTATTACTGACTGTAATGGCATGTGGCTAAATTCCACTCCATTTATACACTNAACATTACAACACACATTTTATTTTGATTAACTCTTTTTAGATTATAGAAAAAAAACCCCAAGATTCTTCTTATTCTTACCTTCTCTCCCTTCCCTTCATTTTACTTTTTTTTTTTCCCTTTCGTTCCTCTTTCCCCCCCCTCCCCTGCCCCCCAAATGGTTGTGTATGTGAATCAAAAGAGGAAGGAAGCCCTTGCAGGTGTGTTTTGGATTACAGTGGTAGAACAATAGGGCAACCTTCAATTAACTCCATACCTATTCACAAGGAATATTTATTCCCTTGTCTCCAGCATTATTTAATATTTAAAACTGTCACCTACTACACAATGTACCTGGTGATGAGAACAGGCTTTCAATTCCATTTGAACTCTTCTGTGCTTCACAATTAATGTACAAGATTTTTTTATTTATGCTTAAATAATGATGCATATGAGTGCCTCTAGGCACAAAGGAATAACAGAATACACACAACAGTGAGGAGTCTTTCACTGCCTTGAAGGCCGTAGTGGGGGAGGGAAGGTGTTGGTAATGGCATGCGTTTGACTCCTCCCTACATGTAAAATCAACATGCTAAATATTTATTTTATATTTCCATAAATCTTACACATTTAAAAGCATGCCTGTCAAGGTAGCTTTCATCATTTTTACACTATATGTTTTAAATTGCTGTTATATATAACAGTCACTGAAAGCTTAACAGTGACGGGTTTTTTCTGACTGAAATACTTGCTGTTTGTAGTTACGGAGCTGCTCATTAGGGTTATTTTTATCCTCTCTTTTAAAGAAGTACAAAAGAGTGTGAAGCTCCCAAATCCAGGCAGTAGGTGAAGAAGGGGAAGGGAAAAGTCATACTCAGTTTTATTCTTGTCTGCTTACCACAACAAAATGTATTTTATTCAGAAAATTCATACTCCAACACAGTGGGATTCTTGTGTCTTTGTTTGGGTTTTTTGTTTGGCGCTTTTTTTTTTTTTTAAGAGGAAAAAAACCTGATTATCATGGCAAAAATCAGTGGTTTTGCTAAAAAAAACGTCATAGATCTCATGAGCAACATCTTGATTTGTGGCAAGGGGAAACAAATATTTAATGATTGGATGAGGGGGGTAGGTGATGAAAAAGAAGAATTTTCACATGAGAGAGAGAATATTTTTTTTTTTTAAACAGCTCTCCTCATGAATTCTCATGACTTGCTGCAGCCCTTTATCTCATGAGATGGCTGGCATTGTTGGCTATGTTCCCTGATCCTAACATTTCCTATGCAGCAAAAAGATTCAAGAGAGGTTCATCAGTGCTTGAATATTCAGATTATGCTATGGATCTTTTGTCAAAAGACTTAAAGCTTTAGCATAATTTGAGGACAAGTCTGCATTTTGAATTGTGGCAACAATAAGACAGATTCATTTTTTACAATTTTGAACTGGGGACAACATGATTTATCTGACAAGAGCCTGACAAGAAAAAGGAATCTTCTTATGGAGGCAGTTTAACCTTGCTCCAGTGTCACACTGAAGGCTTTCCCAATAAACATGGCTGTATATGAGTTAATAAATGAGAAAAAAAAAAAAAAAAAAAGTAATCTGAACTAAGAAGACAAAGGTGACATAAGTATTTGGTATACAACTTCTTTTCACTTGTGTTGTTGCTTCAGATCTTGGTGTGGCTCATGGCTTGCTTGAGGTAACCTGCTGGGTCATCTGTTCTTGCACAGACCTTGGTTTTATTTTCCTCTTACAATAGATGAAGTCACTCTCAGACCAACTTCTAGGTCAGCTATAAAGCTGTAACTTTAATTACCTGGTGGCAGTGTTCTTTAATGTCTCAGCTTTATGTTGTTCAACCCAAAATAGCTCTGCACCAGACTTTCAAAAGTTTGATCCCAGGAGGTTTACTCTAAGGTCTGGATATCCACTCCTCACTCCCTCCCTCTTTACTCTTTGGAATCTAGGTCAGCCCAAAGTGACAGAAATGCAGGCAACTGGAATTGCTACTCATTTTGCAGACTTGGGCTGGAGTATGTAATGAAGGATGATTGTGCTACCTGGCGTGAGCAAGGGAATTTATCTCAGTGATATGTTATTCTTGGTGCACAGCTCAGATTCCTTTGCCTCGCTTCAAATTCTGAGTGCTTCCTATAGCTCTGTGCACTATCACTGGGCTGCCTTCACCTTTTCAAGCATGTTTTCTTAATGCAATAGTCTTGTAAAAAATTATCCCCCATGAAAATGGAGAAGCAGGTAAGTACAATAACAAGTGAAAATCCAAAGGCAAGTCTAAATCTTCATTCAAACTCACCATGAAAGCGACCTTTGCTCTGATCTGGAAGTCCATGTCTCTTATCTGCAAATGGTATTTCTCTGAAGGATGAGGGTGCTGCTTAACTGTATAAAGGTTTTCACTTAACAGTACCATTTTTATGCTGGAGCTCCTAGCAAACTTTAATCCTTCTGCAAAGCTTTAAATCCCTTCCCTCCTATGTAAATTTCCTCACAATTTAAGCCTTCCTTCCACAGCCAGAATTCATTTTTCTCTGTTTGTGAATCAAAAATAGTATTTCAGGGACCTTGAGAGGTCAGCTAGTCCAGTTTCTTCACCAGCTCAAGCTTAGCTCCCGACAGGGTTTTCAGGCTTTAAAAAAAACATCAAATAATGAAGATAATGTAGTTTTCTTAAGAAATTTATAAAACCTTAAAGTATTTTTTTAATGTGTCTCCCAAATCACTGCTGTTGCAGTTTGACTTCTATGCGGCAGCACCTCCTCAGACACACTCATCCTGGGTCTGCATAAGAGATTGCCCCAGTTCCAAGGAAGAACTGACCTGTCCTGTCCATCTCCATGGAGAGTCCTCCCTGAAGTTTAATTGTGTGGTCACTTAGTGTTGGTTCTGCTAATGTCTTCAGTTCTGCCAGTTTGGGCAGGAGTACGAGGTGAAGACACCTGCCTTTGATTGTTAGCTGCTGGTGATGAATGAGAGAATCAAATAAGCAGCAGTGAAGTTGGTCTTTCTCTCACCTACTAATGTTGTGTGTCAAACTTCAGCTGAGGAGCTGATTATATTTTCAGCCTGGGAAGACATATGAAATAATTCTGTGTCAACAAAAAGACTAATTTGGTGTATTTATGAACAGAGGCTTTAGGTTTGGGTCAACATGGGTTTTTATGTATACACAAATAAACCCTCTTTGTTACTATAATGCAATTAACTGTTAATTATCATCATAATAAAAGGAAGTGAGATCCTTATTTTCCCTAAAATAATCTATCCTTCTGAATTCCAGGCACAGAGCAGTTTCTAATAAAAAATTTAGGCAATTTATGTATTCTCCAAGTATTGATCTCCTTTTCACAGATTCCTCTTCAACATTTTTGGGAAAGTTGTGGAGTTTTCCTATATTACACAAAGAATGGGTAAGACAATCAATCATATGAATATTGAAAAGTGTAAGGAAAGAATGGAAGATCTCCCTCATTATTTTAAGTTCTCACTAAAAAAAACTCTCAACTCTGTTTATATATAATACAAGTGTTAAATCTGGGTGTATTGATACTGATTATGGTCTGAACTGTTTAAGAAATCTTGACCCAAAGTAGAACTTTGACTGTCATTAATTTGAATTACTTCCACTTGTGTCAGCACTATTTAAAAGGAATCAATGAAGGTTTCTGAAGAAAAAGCCTTGTCATCTACTCCCAAATGGACTAAATTAATTAAACTGATCTAGCCAAATCTATGACATGTTTTATATATTGTTACTTTTTATGGATTTGCTGCCGACATTGATTGAATTGAGAAGATGAGCTTTTCTAATAGGACAGAAAGGAGATTTACTGGTTTGTGGGGTTTTTGTTTGACTTTTTTAAGTATTTGTACAAATTAATGTGAAGGAGATAAACAGTAGGACTGTCCTAGCGAAGCATATCAAGACCTTCACTCCTCCAGAAGAAAGGTGGGAGAAGACTTTTTTTTGTTTGATCTATCCATTCCAAAAAGCACAGCCTGTGGAAGACAACTGCCTGAAGTGTGTTATTGTGCTGAGAAATCAACCCTCTTTTGACTGTCAATGTGCTCACACACACAGCATTTCCTCCTGTGAGGAACTTTAACAAAAGTGTATGGGAGAGGAGGAACTGTTACTGTGTGTCACAGTTAGTGGCGAGGAAAATTATCTATTAGCTTAAACTAACCTGCAATGTAAGGCTTTAGGAAGAGATACACAAAGGCTAATATTAGTCTAGTGAGGTTAATCCACCTAGGCTTCTTTCCATAGTAAGTAGAGAGAAAGGTATACTAGACTGTTGTCTGAATAAGTTCAAGTCATTCTCATTCACAAAGCTCCCTATGGCAGACCAATTTCTCACCTCAGCAATGTGGGTGAACCTCTGAGAGGGTGGAGCCATAGGTTTTTAACTATTCTTTAAGAATACACCTATAGATACCCCTTGCAGAGATAAACTATCCTACAGCTGATCAAGGCTTAGGGATTAACAAAGTGTCCATGCAATATCTTTTGTGAAGGGAAACCAGCATCTTTGGTGACTGATAACTGGATCTCTGAACTCTGGGCACTGTGTCCACGTTGCAGTCGCGCAGTGGGAAGATGTGAAAAAAAGCCTCCCAAAGAGACTTTGTCCATAGTTCCTCAGGTGGAGTCCTCATTCCCACTTGGATAAGCAGGGTTGTGGTGGCCCTCTACTTGTTGCTACAGTACCTGAGAATTTTCAGGTCTGGGGCCAAGCTGGTGGCCCTTGTGCATTCATCAGCAGTTTATCTTCACTCTTATACAGGTTGTAGAGTTCAAGTGGAAAGTGGAAGCAGAGGCTGGCTGACTAAACAGCAACAAGCATTTCCATTATTCTTGCAAAATCATTATCTGTTTCTAGAATATAGGCAACCATTTGGCAGGCACTCAAAAGCATGTGCCTAAATCCCCATATCTGTACAGAACATAGTAGAGTAGGATCTTGACCTGTGTGTGTGACTCAGACACTTAGGCAATGCAAACCAATAAAAAACTTGAATAGTGACTAATAATTGACTATATAAGAGACTTTGGATCTTATTCCAACTTACAATAAAGTTTGGGCTTAATGAAGAGACCCTGGGTTGCATTGAGATACTGTAGCTTAACCAAAAGGAGGCTGATAACCTCCTGTAAAATTTTCCCAATGTACTTTCTGAAAATGCTTTTTTTCTCTGACTTTTCTTCCAGAAAGAAAAACTATTTGCAGCCCCAGAATGTCTTTCCAAAGATAATGGGAAAGAAGAAAAGAAGAAAAATGAAAAAGAATGTAAATGTCCACTTTAATTATTTCCGTATCTTTTGACTAGATAGGTTTGCACAGTTAATTGCAAAAATGATTAAGACAAATGCTATTAGTCACCATTTAAATCCTTTTTAGAATAGGGGAAATGTTGATAACGGGAATAAGCTTATCCCTGGCCAATGCATTTTACCAATAATACATTTACTGACTAGAAGCTAAATGAGAGAGTGAAAAAACTGAAGACCTGTTAGAGTGTTGCAGTCAGAGCAGTTCCAACATTCAGAAGAAATGGGGCAGAGAAGCACAGGCTGAGGTTTTCTGCTTTTTGACCTCTTTTTACAGAGAACAATTTGTATCTGGAAGAAGTGTTTAGTTATTTTCTAATATAGTGTTAATTTTCAGATGAAACTGTATTAACAAAGCACAGACATCTAGGTAAAGAGTAAAGGGCAAGATATTAGTTCTCAGTTTGGAGAGGATTGAGGAATTGTTTTTCTTGATGCAGATTTGTTGTTACCCATGGCATGGAATGCTCAGTGCTCCTGTTGCTCTTCAGTAAGTTTCATTTTTTGTGGCTCAGTGTACAATGCCCCTCAGCCCAGATGGTTTTACAGACACAAAATGTCAAGTTGCTTGGGGACTATTTATCATTGCTGATATCGAAGCTGTTGTTAATATCACACCACGTAGGGAAAATCACTACTTTTCTGAAAAGCTCTGTGTGAATGGTTCTCTAGTTCTCTCTCTGGAGAGTGGTCCAGAGTCTTTTAGCTGCAAAATCTTGTCTAGGAGGGAGAGACCCTCCAAAACTTCCCTTCAGCATCTGTCCTGAGTGACCAAAGATCATTAGTGTCTCCCCAGAGTTACTTTCTATTTCATTGTCTGCTTCTTTGGATATTCTCTCTTTTTCTACTATGAATGGGTTGGTATCTAACCAGAGAATGCCTTTAAGATTTTTTTTTTTTTCAGTCTTGCCGGCTGTAATTTGGTCATGTTGATTTTCTCCCTAAGGCAAATTGTAAATTGAATTATTGCAAGAAAAAAGACATTTTTAGTGTTGTAAATACAGTAGGAACCTGCTTAGGTGCTCTATTTTGTTTTGCTTTTTTTGTTCGGTTTTGGGTTGTTTTTTCCTGGTTGTTATCACAGGTTGAAAATGCAATAGTTGATATTCACTGCTGTAAAAACTGACTTAAATGGGACTATGAGATGTAGAGGCTTTATGTCAGCTTTTCAACAACAGATCTATGTCATTCAAAACACTAAAGGAATCAGTGGATCAGAGATATAAGGCTTCAAAAATTTATTGAGTGCTTTTACAGCTAATATGAAACGATAAGTAAATTTTATTTTCCCTTCTTTTAGCATCATATACTGTGACTAGGGGTTTTTTTAAATTAATGTTTATGGCTTTTGGCATTCTCTAAGTAGATCAATAATATCATGCAGCTTCTAACATTATTTCTGGGAAAGCTGCTGACACTTTCAGGACATTCCAAGAAAGGAGTCTGTGTGTGACCAGGTTGTTTGTCCATTCAGTATGAAGTCAGAAGGATGAAAAACAAGAAAAACTTGACATTTCTGGAGACTATTGTGCTGTTTGTCTCATAGAGAAAATGAGGCTGACATTTTAAATCATGCAATGAATGGTATGTAAGTAATGCTGTGCTTCTGATTTACTGTGCAATCAGCCAAAGTGATCTGTTTGATTTCACAAACAGCGATTTCTGGAGATGTAGGCAAGGCATGATAAAATGTTCTCACAAGCTAATAGGATTTCATATATGGATTAAAAATATTAGGGATTTTTTTTGTAGGGTTGATAACAATGTTTCTTCCTCAATCTTAGACTGCTAATTTTGGAGGAGTATGAACAAGCATAAGAAAAGCTTCTTTATATATTCCTGCCAGAGCACCTAAAGGCCTTCTCTGGGAAGGAAGGTGGGATCTAACACCACTGTAACAGCCAGCAGTGCCCCAGCCAGAGCTGTGGGTTTGTACACAATTGAATACGTCTCGTTTATTCTGTAAGAATATGGACTTAAATGATTTACAAGAGCCAGTACTCAAGAAATACTAACAATATCCAGCAGTGACTAATTCCCCCCCACACAAATAGAAGCTTCTTATGGTAAATTTTGGCTTTGCTGTGTCAGAGAGGAAGGGATAAGGAAATTAAGAAATTCTTTTACTCTTTTCCCTCTCATGTAAATTGTCCTCCTGAGAATTCATCATAGATTTTCCCACTACAGTTGCTTTTGCTGGGAAATTGTGATGCTTTTACTTCTGCTCCTGCAAGCCCTCACTTCCAGAAGTTAATTTCCTTGTATATTATATAGGAAATGCTTTGACAAGCAGTCCAGCCACAACCTCTCACCCCTTCCTACTCCAGCCTGAATTCTTGACTTCAAGTAACCCCACATTTCTCTCCAGGCCATAATTGTAGCATCATAACTCTTCATTATCACTCTTGGAGTCACTGACACATATGAGATTGAAAATCTGTGTTAAAATACTTCCAGCCTGGTTTTGGGTGGGTCTTTTTGTGCCTTTTTTTTTTGTTGTTGTTGGTTGTTTGGTTGTTTTTGGGGCGGTTTTTTTGGGGGAAGGGGGGGTTGGGTTTTTTTTAATTAAAATGTGGGGTGTTAGAAAACATTATCATCATTTTCTTCCAACCAGAGCCTTGTTTGTGAGTAAGAAGTGTGATTGAGTTTGGATTCCAAACACGTGTCGCCCACATGCATGGGGAATCTTACTTAAGGATTATGCTTCCAGCTCCTATACATTTATTTTTCCTAAATATATTCCAGAAAAATCCAGCAGTTTTATAAAGATTACCATGCCATTAAATCATAATAGTAGAACAGAGTTTTTACTGAACCAGAAAACAAGCAAATGAATAGAGGCAGAGAGATGACAGCCTGCTGTGAAACCAATGGATACAAATTGGTTTCCTCTAGTCACAGTTTCCTTTAACTGCTTTAGTTTCTCAGCAGCTTTTCATTAAAAATCTCCATGTGCCCTTTTAAAGAAGAAATTGCATGACCCCTTGATTTTTGGAAATGAAGGTACAATGTGCATGATATCACCTTCAGATGGGTAAATTGGTAGATTGTTTTTTTTAATGTCTTTTGGGGACCAGTTTCTCTACAGCTAGGTGGGTTTCCAACAACATATGAATAAGACACACAGGGCAGTTATTTTTGTGCAACTTGTGTTTAGGGCTGGTGGAACGGCATTTTAAATATTTTATAGGCTCCAGTTTGTTTTGGATTTATCTTCATATTTGGTTTCGTCAGATAAGAAGATCCCAAAGAAATACCTGTTTCAATAAAATTAAAATAATTCCTGAAAGTGTCATGGTCTTTTTTTTTTTCCTTTGTTTTGGACTGTCAAAACACACAAAATATTCATATTAGACTTTTCCTATGTTTTGGCATATGAGCTTACAAGGTGTAAAATGTCCTTTGTTCACATTTTTATTTTAAAAATCAGCTTTTCCACTTTTGTCTTTTTTTTATAGAATAAAAATTGCTTCTTAATCAAAACTCAAGAACTTTCTTTTTCATTATGACTTAAACAACATGTTTTAAAACATTTCCCATAAAAATCATCACTGATGTTGAATGTTGCCTAAGATTTGGATCAGGTCCAATAATTGTTCACTGCTATTCAAGGAAGTGGTAATAGGAAGAATTTTCTGAGCAGAGAGGATTGCCACAAAAAGCTAGTAATCCTGCATTGCTGGAAATAGCTGTTACTCAGAGATTTTTCCAAAATTCTGAGGTTAATTTTTGGTTAAAGAGCTTCAGATTTAGTAGCTTACCAAAATAAGCTAATCCTGGTGTTAACAGAAATTAGACACTAATACTCAGAAATGAATATTTCCTCCTTAGCAGGAGTTATGGTATGGAAATTGCTGAATACTTCATAGTGTGCTAGTTTGTGACCTAGGGTTCAGAAGTAGAAAGGAATTACAGAGATATATGATAACACAGGACAATAGCTTAATTTCTGGGGTTGTCTGAGAAACTATAGTGTTAATATCTCATTTCTTCTTCTACCACCTACTAACCCACAAGATCAAAGTGAATCACTTAGTCCTGGAAATAAGGAATTGCCTAATAGTTATGGCCTTCATTCCCCAAATTGTATCTATGGGGAGAATAAGACTTGAAGATATAATGACATATGTGACAGATCAGACACATTTCTAGTTCCTAGTTTGGGCAATTAGGAAAGACTGAGCTAAGCACAGAGCTCCTATCATTTTCAGCTACAGAGGTGACCTGTTTTCTGTATATTGATTCAACTCCTAGAATTCAATAGTCTGTATGAAGAGAATTCATGCAAAATTTGAAACGTTTTGGCCCAGGACTCCAGCTGATACATCTGTCTGAATAGAACTACTAGAGGAAGCAGCAGTTTGAATCTAACCATATATCATCATCTGAGAACCTGGTATTCTGAAAGTGTGTTTAAGTTAATAAGTAAGCTTTTGTGTCAAGTTTCACTCACTCACCTTGATTTCAAGGCAGTTTAGATCCCAGCTATAACAGTCTGTCCTATAAAGAAAGGAAACTCAATTCAGGGGACAATTTAGAGCATGAGGATAGAACCTAACTACCTTGAGAGCCTGTACAAAAGCACAATAAATTGATCTTTGTTTGGATGCATGTTTGCCTGGGCTTACCGCTACTGTAATTTGAACTAACATCATCAGCAATTTTCAGCAGCTATTGTAGCTTGACAGAAACCCAGGACTGTCATTGAGATTTTACAGTAGAACTGCTCTAGAAATCTTAATACTTCCCTGTATTAAGATCCTTGTTATCTCTGTTAACTTTTATTTACCCCACATGTCATAATGTTCTCCACCAGGCTAACAGTGCTAAGGACATTTGGAAACCACAATGCTCTTTTATAGTCTTGCCTGGTAGGAACGTCTTCAAAAGCAGTGTTCAAAGGAGAGGCTGCTAAAGAAGCCTGAGAAATGCAAATCCTATTTAAATAAGGAAATGATGTCCTTTAGTGATCTCAATAAGACCAGCCTGAGCAAGCCAGGAATGCAAATGAACTCAAAAGACATACAGGGTGGCTTGACTGGCGATAATACTGTATGTGTCATGGAGAAACTGTAAATGACAATGAACTAGAATGCCTCAAAGTCTTCATGTGAAAGGGACCAGCAGGGTGTGATTTGGTTGAGGATACCATTGGTTCTGGGCCACTGAGATTATTTAGGAAGTGAACCATCCTGCCAAAAAGGTTTGTGGGTACAAGCAGAGCAAAGTCAGAAGGCCAAAAACAATTCCTGACATTTACGCTTATACAGCTACTGTATAAATTGAACTCATTATGCCATCATAAGGGTTTTTTCTTAGTGTGGTTTTTGTTTTGTTGTGTGGGGTTTTTTTTCAGAATGTCTGTCTCTCATTCAGAATAGTCCTTTGAGGGTTGCTGCTTTATTTATATAGGCTACTGGGCCAGATGCATGAATTCCAACTCCCTCATCAAGAGTGTATAAAACACTGAATGAGAATGGGAGGAACCAATCAAATAATGTGGGCAGAGCTGGAATTCATCCTAATTTGCTACATACCCTAGCCTAATTGGTGAAGAAATAATGGCAGAGGATCAATTGGTACAAAAGGATACCAGTGAAACGGATTAATATCTGTGAGGCAGTTTCTGCATTCATAATCCAAACACCAACAATTACAATTCCTACTCTTTATTATCTTCTACTATTTATCCATTATAGTTGTACCCATTTCTGAATCAAAGGCCCCATTGTGCTAGGCAACATACCAGTATGGATCAAAGAAGCAGATCTTACCCAGACATTTTGATTCTCTGTAACACACACTCTACACAGTAACTGAGCAAAACAGACACCAATGGTTTTGATATACAAGGGCTAAAGGCTTCTTTCACTTGTAATAAAAATGTTGTTAGATCCATTACATGGGCAAAATCATCTGCATATAGTAATTGAAAAAGACAGCATATTAAGTCATATTTCACTACCCAGTTGGTAATGATTTGCAATGATGCATTGTGCTCCTTAAAGTCATGTACTGGTCTAGTTTGAGGCGGAGGGGAGGACGTTATATCAGAAAAACAATCTTGGTTTTTATATTTTCATGATAATTTGGTAGCTCTGATCAAACTAAAGATTGCACACTGTTTCAGTATCATTCTTGTTCAAACACTTTAGCAGTAAAGGTGTTTGTTTCCTTTTCCTAATTGAGAAAAAAGCAGAAGAAACTTAAAAGGTAATGAGATGCAGTAGAATTTCAGTTTCTATCTGTACAGTTAAATAATAAGTGAAATATACAATAAATTGTTATTTTAAATTCTAATAGAGTTCCAAACTTAAAAAAAAAATACTAGTAACAACATCCTGGAAGTTTTTCATCAGTTGAGCACCTGCTCCATGTTAATTGTCTTGATGGTATATTCTAAACTGGAAGAAAGTAGAAATATTCTGCACACTAATTTTAAAATATTTGATGACAAATGTACTGCTTTTTAACATGGCTTAATACAGCTATGTCCATTATGGAGGCATTCTGATTATTTTAAGCATCTTTAAAAAGATGTGTATCAATTTATCCTAGCAGTAAATCCTAGATTTACTTAGATCTTCACAAGTTCAATTGTGCAGCTTTCTAAGAGGAATGAGTATTAAAGAGTTGATATCTCATACAGTGCCTGCGAAGATTAGAATAGCTTACCAGTGTACATCAAAGATTTATCCACCTTAAGCTCCTACAAGAGAAGTTATTTTTTCACACTTGCACATGCTACGCATGCATAAGTGAGTAATGTTAAGCTGAGATGAAGGGGAGGTGAGGTATATCTGATGCCAGCAAAGACAATAAACAGATGAGTAAAAGCTATTTTGTAGCTTCTAGCTGCCATTTTCACAGTTAACAAATGTAGGTGGAAACATTTCTGTCTTAATGCATGAATATTTATTTGGCTTTTTTATGTTTCTGCCCTCCTTGCTGACCTTAAATGTAAAAAAGATTGCCTAATTAGGTGACATTCTCCTTCAGATGAAAAAAATATTTCTATAAATTAGTTTTATTTGTCACTTATGGCATTGTGAAGGATTTAAATTAAATTAACTGTTAACAAAGAATATTTAAAATGCTACAGAACACAGGGTATTACGTACAAAATCAATGATGGATGGATCACTGCTAAGCTGGAGTAAATGTGAGACTTTTGTCCTTTGGGAAAGGAATGTTTCTTGTAAAAAAGAGAAATGCACTGCTGACAGCAGAGTTCATAGAATCATAGAATATCCCGAGTTGAAAAGGACCCACAAGGACCATTGGGTCCAGCTCCTGGCCCTGCACAGAACAACCTCAAAAATCTCACCATGCACCTCAGAGCATTGTCCAAGCACTTCTTGAACCCTGGCAAGCTTGGTCTCATGATCTCTTGGTTGATCCCCTCTGTGTTTTAGTAGTTCTTCCTTCATCCTGAAGGTTTCCCCTAGCCTTTTATAAGTGGAAAGATTCCAGATGAATTCAGTGAGGTGGGGCTGTGTCCCAAAGAGGGCTCACTGCCTAGGCATTTCTAGATCTGAGCTCAGTACCTGGGGAGGTATGTTTTTGATGGAGGCACTAAAACTACCCTCTCACATGATAGCTTTTTTTTTTTTTTTTTTGCTTAGCCCTGAGACAAAGCCTTTCAAGAGCAGACATTTTTCACAATTGAGTTCAATATGATGCACTGGCAGTGCCATTCTCATTGTTCTGAGAGACAATAGAAATTATAGTTTTAGGTGTCTCTATGAGAAAACTCAAGTATAAGTGAGAACTTGACTGATTTCCCCTCAGTTTCTTCAGATTAATTCTTTACTTATCTCCTTTGCAAAATATGTGGAGATTTTTGGTATAAATCATGCATACAAAATATTTACTGGATTTACCATGAACTGTTTCATGGTCCATGCATTCAAACTCTGGGTTACATTTTGATCAGACAGCATTTCTGTACTACAAAAACCCAGAAATATACTAAAGCTTACTGCTTATCTTACAAAAAAAAAAAAAAAAAAAAAAGACTGTTGATAGCTGTGTAACAGCAGGCAACAGATACTGCTACAGTCCATTTCCAGATTTGGAGCATTGTTGGTAGACATTAGGTTAATGGCAGTCATGATGTAATGTCAGCCCATTATTTTTCACAGGACCTGACAAAGTTGATTCTTAGATAAAGGCAGAATCTTCTGAGCAGGGTGAGAGCGAAGGCTGGACTGTATTTGTCTGCAGTTTAGAAATCTGGTATTGATTCCTGGAACAAACCAATTTTAAAAAAGCACCAAGCACAGTGGAAGACACAAGTAGTGTCTTCAATATTACAACATCTTAATCAGAAAAAAGTTTTTGTTAATATGCAGTTTTTTAAAAAACTGGGGGCAGATTCAAACCAATACTATATCTTTGGGGAAAGAAAAAGGTTGTTCAATTGCTGCTTTAAGATAATTTATTGCAACTAAGTTAATGGAAGTCTACATAAGCAGAAGTTTGTTCCTCCTGAAATGTCCTTAAGTATCAAAACTCACCAATATTCTATGATAACACAAATTTCAAAGAAATATTTTTTCTGCTCAATGCTAGCCACTTCATGTCAGCATTGGAATTGACTGTTAGCAATAACATGTGATATGCTTTTGTACATCCTACTGACTTTTTAGAATTGCAGAGGATGAATCAGCTTCAGAAGACGTATTTCCCTTCCACCAGATGGCTATGTATTGAGCTACCTAATTAGAGGTTAGGTGTTGAGGTGACTTTTATACTGCTGAACACATGTCAGGGCTCTCATTGTGTTTCTCAGGGCTGGGGGAGATATTCTTTGAATATAGTTTGCTCTTGCACAAAAAATCCTAAAAACACAGAATAAGGTCTACACACATCAAAAAATTTAGATTCATGTTTTAATACAGAGAGGTACATCAATACCTTGGAATTTTTCAGATTGCCTGGTGGCAGATTTTAAGTATAGAATAAAAATCTGATTTAATTTCAGTCAATGAACTTTTATTACTATTTTCCTCAATGCAAACACCAAAAGATAGAAAGTGATAGGAATTGCTAATAATAGTCACATATTGTGGTATCACTATATAGCATTTTGTCACTCCTTGGATAAGCCCTGGCAGCTGACAATGTGTATGGTTTTAGCTGATCCTGACTGTGCTGAAGTAAAGCACATGAGACCAAACTCTCTAAACCATAGTAACCTACAAAGCTACAGTAATATCCTCTATCATGTTTATCTTTCTATACTAAGGAAATATGTTGACTTAGTCTCTTTAACTAAAATATTTAAATTGATTTCTCCTCTTTCAGATAGTTTGCCTTACCATGACATTTACCTCTAAAGGTAGATCTCCTATTTACTGATCTCTGTCACTGTTTTACATATTACATTTAGCTAAAGAAGGCTGAATTCTAAAATTGGATCAAACTGAGCACTTGACTCAATAATTTGCAGATTAATATTATATTTTGATTATGAATTCTATTTTCTTTTGAATCATCAAGATCGACATGACATTTTAAGGAAAAAAATATGTTTCCTTAAATGGCGTCTTTGTTGGAATCGCAAAGGAAAGAAAAAGCAGATAACGGTTCTTCAAAAAATATATTCATAAAATTTATAAGATACGGACAGTTTATGACTACCTCCCATTTCTGAGGTAAAGAATACCTACTTCACACAGATGGACTCCACTTTGAAAACAAGCATACAGCTTTTAATGGGGCACAGTTAGCTTGTGGTTTTGCTGGTATATTTTTTTTATTAGCAGTTTATGAGTGTTTCAGATATATTTATCGTCATTTATTGCAAAGTACTTCTCAAAAATAATTTCTCACATATAGGTGGGGCATAGGAAGTCGTTTGGCAACATTCTCTAGTGAAAATAAAAAAGGAGAGTTATGCTGCACTGTTTTTCTTGTTGACTCATGAGTTACAAGGTATTGTCACTGGTCTTTGGATGAGTAAATGTAACTACTGGAAATATATTGTAGATGGTAACACTCATGAGTTCAAAACTAGTAGTTATTATCTCTTATTTGTTTAAAAGTTATAAATTTACCTATCCTTCCCTGAAAAACTGCAAGTTAAAGTATTTGTAGACCAGAAATGAGATAAACTCAATTATAGAAGAAATATGCTGATTATTTTAATTCCTCTCGCAAATGTAAGAACATGACTTGAGATTTTTTTTCATCTGAATATTAAAAGAAAACCACAAAATATGCTGTGAGGTTTTTAAAGTCAGCATACCAACCAAATCTTAAAAGTTATTTCTTGCGTCATAGATAATATCAAAGAAGGAGAGAGCAAATAATACTGCACTCAAATATTTTCCACAGTCTGTTATGCAGTCTGTGTCCAAGACCACCTAACCTCAAGATCACAGCAATTAATGACACTTGCTTATTCCTGTGATTTCCTGCTGATAATTGTGGCACTCTCAAAAATAAGTAATACCATTCAGTGGGTTTTTAATTGTACTGGCTGCAATACAGAACTGAAAGAAATTCTCAGGGCAAGTGGTATATATGGCTTTAAGTGGCAGCAAGCCAAAGGAGCCAAAAGCTCTTACACTAGATCTCTGCACAACCACAATAAAAACATTCTGTATGACAATGTAACTAGTCACAGAGAAACTCATGGTTACATTACCTTTTTAGCAATCTGTGCCTTTTTTCACTTTGCATGCCTTGTCGTCCCTTCATTCCCCATCGTTCATGACTCTCACTTGGCTTTCACCTTTCAGATTCGCAGTGTTTGCAGACATGCCCCTCACATATCAGATTGTGCTCATTGTGTGAAGTAACCTTCCAGCATTCTCCTGAGTTCCACTGCAGAAATGCAGGAATTCATTACAAAACAAAAGCAAAGACCCAAATGTGAAAATAAAATAATGTTCTTTCTTTCT
The DNA here is from genome assembly GCA_013399895.1 of Serilophus lunatus. NCBI lineage: Eukaryota > Metazoa > Chordata > Aves > Passeriformes > Eurylaimidae > Serilophus > Serilophus lunatus. The sequence continues at coordinate 501,584 of VXBA01005217.1, read as the reverse complement.
GCTCTCTTTTTCCTTTTTCTCTCTTTCTCTCAATTTTTTAACTATCATAGCATTGTATATTTACATAATAAAAAGAGCTTCAAGGAAGAACAATACAGACTCTTTAATAATGTTTCATTTAGTCTGACTTCACCTTTTTGAAAAGGTTTTTTGCTACACAGGGCATGAAAACAGATCCTATTCAAATCAGGACCAAAAAAAAAAAAAAAAAGCAACTCACTTTACAAATATTACCAAGTCTGATGGTTTAATCTTGATATCTTAGCACCTTTCTGCTCATTTATATTCCTCACTCCCCTACTCAAAACCCATTGTAATTGCTAGTATCTATTTTCTTATCAGGGTAGAAGGTTCATTTGTACAGTCTTCACAGAAGAGAAGAGTGAGCAGAATATTAGAGTGTGAGCCTGCATGTCTGCATTGGAATCAGAGGCATACAGCAAAGTTTTTACTGTGTGGGTTTTATAGAGCATATTTAAGACAGTTCAGCAAGAAAACATTAATTATAATGATGGCCCATAAATTACACCCACATCAGGATTTCCATGTTAAAAAAAGATACTGCATGTAACACAGAAAGCATCTGATGTACTGAGTGGTCTGGACTGCCCTGTGCAGTCACCTAAAGTGGTGTGAGAACAAGGTAGAGAGGTCTCTGTGCTGCTAGCATGTTGTTGTCATAACCACAGATCTGAATTTTGCTCTGCTCAGGAAGGATGTACAAGATGCATAATTACTCATTGCTCATTCACCATTCTGAAGCATTTGAAGTTTCTGCCCTCAGCTGTCCATGCCATGCTAACCACTCCTGTCCTACACTACACTTGGAGAAACATAATTGTTAAATATTTATCACTTAAATCCAAGTAAAAACAGACAGCTGAGCTTAGACCTTCATGTATTTTATCCACAGATAAGAGATGAACAAGAGTAAATGAGAGATAGTCTACATACAGTCTTGCACAACTCTATTTAAAATAATAGAGATGCCTTCGTGGACATTCTTTCCTTCTGTCAAAACTGCCTTTTTCTTCTTCAGTTTAAAAGTAGCTGAAATCAAGTGATACTTGGGCAGAAGAGAATTTGTATTTGCTGCATAATACCCAGCACTGGTTTGTCTAAATATGTTGAAATCTCAAATTAAACCTGTATAACTGCAAACATAGACAAGCCCCAAAATTTATGTTAAAGCCAAGAAAGCTGAAATGTTGAAATGTTCTAGTATCCAGATTAAAATTAGTTATATCGTTTACACCTGTCAATTTAAGGAAACAAATTAAACTGCTATAATTTGAGCTTTAGTCAGAATGAGAGTTTCCACACATGGTTTTACAGTGAATTAATTAAAGGTCTGTCTGCATGGGAAATTTGACCAGAATAGCTTTCTCATAAGAATGTGTCTCTTTGTAGATACTTCTGTTCCAGAAATGCCTGTTTGGATTTGTTGTGGGGTGTTTTGTCTTTTTCTTGTTTAGTTTTATGCCCTCTTAAATAAGGAGATCTGTGTTGTGAAACCCTGAGATTAGCTCAGTTGGTTGGAGCATGGTGCTAATAACACCAAGGTTGCTGATTTGATACTTGTATGGGACATTCATTTAAGAGTTGGACTCAAAGATCTTTGTGGGTCCCTTCCAAATCAGAATATTCTGTGACTCAATTAAGTTGTTTAGATATATGTTACTATTGAAAAAAAGATTTCCAAGCAGACCGTGCATCTAAACCCACACTTCATTCAGGGTGTAAGGTAAGGCCTGGAGTGGTTTTAGTTTCCATATCTATTTTGCATATCCAGAGTTTGAACACAGAAAAATATTTCAATTTTAATTCAAAAATCCTTTGACAGAGAGAAAAGCATAATTTATCATGTTGTGCAGGCTGATTTACTTTACATGTAAGCTCTACTTATCATTTTGAATAACATTGAGGGATTTTAATTCCAGACCACATGAATGAGCCAGTATTTTTCTCTTTCCATTTCAATTGTGCAATACTATCATATGACAAGCATGCAGAACTTGTAAGGTAAATGTCAGCACACCACAAGATCTAGCAAAATCTAGTCAAAAGCTTAGAGTCACTCCTTTGGAAAGAAAATTCTTGTAGTAAATCCCATATATACTTTTGGAAGATTTTTAGATTCAAGTAGTTGCAAGAAATTTGTAGTAGAATGTGAGGATTTTGAACAGCTGAGGCTGGTTACAAACCAACTGTGATGGAATGTCAAATTAAAGATGATAGTCAGAAATGATAGTTTGATAGCAAGAACCTCCTTCTTAAATGATAAATTCCTGCTGCCATGGAATAGTTTACCAGAGCTTAAGTGTGAGTCAGAGTAAAGTTTTACCAAGCTCAGTATTCTATTTCTGGCAGCAGGTTAGGGATGACTACAGAAGAGCATAGGAACGAGGCAACATGTTTTCCCAGAATACATCTTTTTTTGTATTCCTCTAAGATCCAGCAGTTTGCTGCTTAGAGACTTCCTGAACCAGATATGATTTCTTAGTACTAAATTACTTTCATAGGGTTTTTATTACACAAACGTATATTTGTCACTCATAACCTGTGGAAGGAATGTCACATCTTTAGTAAACTTTACATGATGAGCCACCATCTTCATTCTGAGCCTGCCACCTGCCAGCTTACCTGATACTCCTCAGTTCTTGCATTAGAAAAGACAAATTACAGACCCACGTTGCAATTCTTTGTAGCTAAAATACAGAGGCACCCCAAATCACCACATTATTTTGGATCTGGCTAATTTAGGATAAAAATCAAAATAATATCATAACTATCAAGTTATCTTCCGAACTTCATGAGAGAGATCTAAAAAACCCCATATTTACCTATATAAATACCAAAGTAATTTGAATTTTCTGGCACAAACATTCCCCACTGAGTTAAAGGTTTACATCTGTGCCTGAAGTGCAGGTACTTTGGCTTGGCTGACTCTATAAGTGCTTGTTTAGCAGAGCTTAAATCATCTTTTCTTAGGTCAGGAAAATATCAAGACCTCTCTTCTCCCTGCCCTCAGAAACACAATACATAAAGACAAATTGCTACATTTTTGAGAAAGAAAAAAAAAAAAAAAAGTCTCTGTCTATAGATGTTATAAAGCTCTAGAAAGGAACTATTCCGGGATGCAGGTCTCTTCATGGTCCAGTTACTCTCTAGGCACCACATTGCCTAATGGAAAGCAGTAAATCCTCTTATAGCTGCTGTCTGGACTGTGTTGTCGTGTTCTTTTAGTGCCTAAGTGAGACACAGACTGTGATCATTCCATGAGAAATTTTGTCTGAGGTGGCAGGTGCAAAATCAGCTGGGAACCTTCTTTGAGCTGTTTGAGCAAGGAAAGGATCAAGTTTAGAACCGCCCATGTACATATATGTGGCCCCAGATTACTCATTGCTCTGAACATGCCATTTCAGTCATGGGTTACTTTTCTGTGTTGTTGTTAGGTTAGTTTCCATCTGGATCAGTGAGCTCATCTGCCTCATTCTGCAGCCAAAAAATCAGTATTGATGGCACAAAAGAGGGAGAAAAAAAATAGAGAGAGAAAAATGGGGCAGTGGAAGGCACCTGTTGGATCCCATCCTGCCTGGGGCACAGACATTCTATTGTAGTTTCATTGTGTTTTGAAAGCACATCCTAAAACTCTTTAGACATCACATTAACACTTGTGTGAATCTCTCTGCCGTTAGGCATGCATTTTAGCAAACATCTGGCCTTGGGTTAAAGACTTTAAAAGCTACAAAAGCCACTATGCTTCAAGAAATAGTAGAACAGTTCTTATTTTCATTCAGTGGTTGGTCTTTTGGGTTTTTTCCTAGCCCAGATTTTCTGACTTCAGCTGCAAACAGTGAAATCTAACCACACCTATTTCTGCTGGACTAGGAACCAGCTACAGACTGGGTATCCTTTCATTTTTAGTTGTATCAACAATTAACTTAGCAGGTCTTGGGTAAATGATTGGCAAACTGCTTAAACACCTCAGCCTTTCATTATACAATCAGCTTTTCAGAACTACTAGCATCTTTGAGGTTCCTGTCTGAATCACCTAGTTTGACATAATTTCTTCTGTAGCATGGACACAAGGCCCAGCCACTGCACTGCAATTTCTCCACATAGGAATATCAATATCATGTGCTTATTTGATATTCTGTGTTTATGCACGAACCAAAGCTGTTTTGCCCTGTTAGCTACAGCATCACGTAGACAGTCCATTTTGAGCTGCTTTGCTACCACAATTGCTTTGAGTATTTCAGCATTTCAAGTCCTGCTCCCCAGTTTGCATTCATGACCTCCCTACTTCTTTCCTAAAGGTGTGTCTTTTCATGTGTTTCAAATGAAAGCAACTCAAGGAGTTGCCAGATTCGTTCACAGAAATTAATCATTCTCAGTATTTACTATACCACCCATACATGTCATCTGTCCATTTTACTAGCAATGACTATTCTCAAGACTACAGATAAGGATGTTGTATAGCATTCGGCCAAGAACAGATTGCACTGGGACTAGCTCTGTAGTATGATGATTCATTATTATTTTCTTCTGAGATCTGTCAATTAAAGAAGAATTAATTAGAGAAAGTTTTTAATTAGATCTGGGTGGCAAATGATTTTCCATATAGCAAAATCTTCAGGATTTAACGTTTTTCCCTCCATTCCTGAAATAAACCAAGAAGCTGAAATCTCAAACTCAGGAGAGAGAAGGAAAAAAAAAATGAAAGAAGGAGAAAACTGTATGAAATCAAGTCTTCAGGATTCAAAGCTTGGACAATATTTATATTTACATGGATTTTACTGTAAAAATATTTCGTCTATTCCCAAAGAACAAAACCCAAACTTTCTGCCAACAAAAACCCCAAAAGCCAAACAAACCAACGAAACAACCCCACAACAAAAAAACAAATAAAAGCCTTCGACTGAAAAATGGTGAAACACATGAAAAAGTAGCAATAACATCAAAACTTAAAAATGAGTAATCAAAGCTTCTTTCCTCCTCACAAAGGCTGTAGTTTTGACAAGATGTTGCTTGCCAAACTGAGGTAGTTCTAATTCATTTATCAGAATTTCACTGACTTTTGTATAGTGATAATTTTTTTATCAGGATGTCATGCAATACTACATCTGATGAGGGACTGATCAGATCCTTAATGAGTCATTTATTATCTGAAGTTCAGGACAGGTATCCTCTGGAATTCAAACTCTTTTTCCAAATCTTCCAAATTAAGATACCTTGAAATATTCCCCTTGCCCAATAAGTGCCAGACAGAGGATCACTCTTTTTGCATTTCTTCCTTTTAGTTTTCCCTGTTTACTTTTCAACAGAATCTTGTTTAACATTCCCCAAATCAATGTGTGGTGTTTGGAATTCCTACTGCTAAGAATTTAGAAGGATCCTACCTGTGCCTTAAAAATGTGATTTACAAAGCCGAGGCCCTTTCACTATTTTTGACCTGAATAGCACTAAATCTTGTTTTGAATTACAGCCCAACTATTGTACCAACGCTTATCTTTGACAACCGTACTTTTAATGCCATAAAACCCCCAACATCTAGTTTGTCTGACAAAGACTATTTTCTATACACACCCCAGTCCCAGTTTTATTTGCATTGTTTGTGGTACTACTCTGTTAATCTTTACGTATCCCATCACACATTTTGTGTGATTATGCCCAAGATTAGTGCTGGAATTAGAATCCTAATATTACTTAGAATCCTAATATTACTTTTTTAAAACTAGTTCAACACTTCTGTGTAGACAAGGCCTAGAACAAATTATATCATCGTAAGCTGGTTGTAGCTAGATTTAAAAATTAATTCCAAAAACATTCACAGCTTTGCATAAATCAAAACATTTCTCATTCTTTCCTTGAATTTCTCTTAGAAATGAAAAGTACTCTCCATGCATGAGAAAACTAATTCTTGCATGCAGGTGCTCCCAAGAAGAAAGTTGATTATTTCAAGCAGATCCACAAAGCAAGAGAGAATGGCTCTGACCCAAACATGAGGAAAACAGAGTATGCTGCGATGTGCTCAGGACATCCTGGGCGCATTTTAAATGCAACTTAACCCATAGGTTTGTGATATTGTGGGCTGCACAAGAGAAACCTTCAAAGCCTTGTTTTGAAACTGTTAAAATTCAATTACAGCATCTGCTGCCTTAAAGTCAATGGCATTATACCAGGAATTAATTAGTTTAGTAAAACTGAAAGAAATTCCATACCCTCTGAATACTATCTGCTGACTGTGCTGTCCCAGGACACCAGTGTAAGTATCTTTTAGCCATGAATGTATTCACCATCACAATATGCCCTTGAGGTAGAGAGATATCAATACCCTCATTCTACAGATGATTAAATAAAGCACGGGGAGACCTATTTCTTATCTCTTAACAGATTTCCTGAGTAGTAATCTATAATTTATGTCTACTGTAAATACTATATATTTTATGCCCTGATGCAAGTTTAGGGCTCTTACTTGACTCCAAATATTCTATAAGGACAGGCTCAGGAAGGAAATATTCATCAACAGGAAATTGAGATATCCTCAATTACAACCAGACAAGTGCAACAGCAGTATGTGGAGCTATATTACAGCCCAGAAGAGAGTCAAAGTTTCTGTATATTGCAAATTTCTAGGAATTATTTATTCACCACTTCAAAGCTTGAAAACAAGGGAAGTCCTCTTTCCACAAAAATCTTGGCCAAGAAGCAAATTTTGGGTTTCTGAAATGGATGGATAATTTCCAGCATTCTTCACCCTTCACACCTTTCACAGCTAAACATCGTTAAAGAGCTAAATCCCAGAAAATTCCTTCAGAAACTTAACATCTTCAAGCTGGGTAAGAAACCTTAAACCTGAATAAAGTCTAATTGCAGAACATGGAGATTTCCAAAAAACTGATATACAGTATTAACAGGTGTTTTGTGTCTCTATGTAGAAGCTTTTTCATACACAACAGCCAACGTCCATGAAGAGCTTATCCATGAATATAACTCAAATGAGAAAAGTTCCAATAGATCTAAAAAAACCTCAAACAACAACAACAGCAAAAAACCCCCAGACAAACAATAAAAAACAAACAAAGAGATAAAGAAATAACTTCGATCCTACATGAAGTGCCAGGTGCAGGGGCTGGAAGAAAAATACCTTGTCACGTTCCTCCATGTCTGGTACACGTGACTTTTTAGTGTGTGTTGATTGACAGAAGGGCCATGGCTATGTACCAGCGCTTCATGAAGGCAGTGTCTCAGCTATAAGTGGGGCAGAATACAAATGAGGTGCTGTCTGGTGCACTTCATCTGGTCCTAGATACCTGCTGTTGTGGAATGCTGCTGTCACTTCACTGAATGTCTGACTGCCTGTGGATTAATAGAAAACGTGGCAGAGAGCAAGGGGAACAGAAATATTGAAGAAAAGGAATCTGACCTGAAAAATCTACCTGAAGGACTACTCAGAAAAATCTTACAGACAGTTAGCAGATGCTGTTGTCCTCCTGTATATGTTTTTATTGTTTCCATTGCTGTTTGTGTTAGCTACACTTGCAAACCATTTCTTTCACTTTACATGATCTCCTATTGAAATCATAACACTGAATTTGTGACACCACAATTATTTCCATGGCAACTGGCTACTGTCAAACGAAGGCACTGCGAGGACAGCAGCACAGGAGCGATATGATCAACAATTTCAGTCTGTCCAGTGAATTCCAAGCTGATGGAAAGGGCATATGGTGGCAGGAAGGTCAACACAAAAACCCTACTCTAGTCAGACCTGCTTGTAATGAAAGTGAGAATAATGATCTTTAATAATCTGCAGCTAATGAACACTTCATTCGTTATATCCTTCAAATAATATATATAAAAATCCCACCTTGAAACAATAGCAACAAGCCTTAACAGAGCAAGTTAGGGGTTCTAGACAAAATGCGGACATGGGGAAATCACTCTTCTGTCCTTATGTTATGTACCAATCATCATAAATTCAACTGTAGACAGATTTAAGAAAAAACAATTGATATTCTGTCCATTCCAGTAAGAATTCTGAAAATTTGTCAAGAAAGTACCGTGCCAGGATTTAATAAAATACATTTAAATGTCATTCTAACAGTAGAAGTCCATGCGGGGTTTGGGGGCTTTTTTGTTGTTATTTTTAATTTTTTATCTCTTATATATTTTGTAGTTCTCTCCATTACAACCACTTGAAAAATCAATGTGAAATAAAGCAAAAATGTGAGAAAATGTCACTGAAAATCTAAGAACTGTGACACACAGCTTCAGGGCCACTATAATAATAAAAGTAGATAATGAGAAGTGTGATTCACTTGGTTATATATATATATATAAACAATTATCAAAGACTATCAAATAAGTTAATATCAAGAATGTTATCTTATTTCTTCTAGATATGTCTTGCAACTGCCAGCTCCACCCTCAGGTGTCTCCTACATGCATCCTTAGTGTGGTGATAATCTAAACTAACCAAAACCAAATACGTGAGCTATGGTTTATCTATTAATGCCCTTCAAATGTTCTGTAAACCATGCAGTGGTCCTTGCTGCTTTTGTTGAACTTGAGGGTTATTTGCATTGTTTTGTTTTTTTTTCTGCCTGCAAACTGCCTACTAATTTTACCTTGAGTACTATACTTGGTATGTGAACAGCAAATACTTTTGTCTGGAACCTAACTGTGTGTCTGCATGGCCTTTGTGCTGTGTGGCAAGCAAAGTAAAAAAAGACACAGACACTACCTTGATAATCAAGATCCTCAGCAGGTGGAAATGAATGTCGTAACTGAAGTTACACTGGTTTACACCAGAGGAGGATGGAGCCTTTTAACCTTTACATTTTTATTAGCAGATCTCTGTCATCCCAGTGTAATCTAGAGGCTCTTATTCTATCCCTTTGTCTTCCAGGAAACATCTGAAATAAGCATCGTGGTCTCTGGAGACAGTGAAAAGACTTTTCATCATCCAAAGCCCTGTCAGGTAACTGATTATCTGAGAGTGTATGCTTGCACTGACTTGCCTCCATCACTCACAGTAAACATGAGGACAAATGCTGATCACAATTCTCTGCGCTTTCGTGCTTCCAACTGTGGGTAACTGAATTTAGCTGATATTTTCAGATTAGCTGTACTCCAGTGCACATAGCTAAGCCTTGCTAGTACAAGGTGATACTTGGAATATTTGGAATCCTACTGATTAATTCCAGCTAGAATCTTATGACATTTCATATTTTTAATTTCCCTGTCTTTGTTATCAAATAAAAGAATACATAATTCTCTTTCTAGGCAGGACTGAGTAACCTGGATTGCTTTTTTGCTGTGATTTTAGGCTTAAATTCATCTGCTTTTTTGACTTCCCACTAATGAACTTACAAAATATGTTTGTTAGATTTAAAAAAATAAACATTACAACTCTTATTCTTGTTTCCTACAAACAACATCTCCTCACTAAAATGATGTACAAAGTACCGTTTTTTATTTTCAAAGCAAGGCTTTTCATAAGGCTCCTGTCATAAATAGGACATTTAATATTGGATTCATTGTTAAACCAGACGGCATGCAGAGCTGGCAGCATTTTGCAGCAAGGCACACAGCCTGTTTTATCAATGAGTTCACAAACAATCAATAAAATCTTGGGAAGAAAAGCACTCCTTCTTGCCCAAATGGCAACAGAGATCCATCACAGGAGTTTTATCTGTGGATATGACTATGCTTCTTTCATCTCAATCAGCTACTAAAACGAAAACCCCTTCAAAAAGTCACATTGTCAGGTGATGACAGTGGAAGTTGAAAGGATTGTTTGGAAGGTTTTATTTTGTCTGTGTTACACTGAGATAGGAGATGTGCTTTAAACAATTTATTCTGAGAAATATTTTGGTGTGTCCAATTAATGGCAGTATAAGGTTCCAAAAAAATATGACAGATTCTTAGTATATGCAACAAGAATTGTCTTCAGCAAGGTTTTCTTCTCAGGTGTATTCTTTTACTCTGTGTCATATGGGTCTTCTGTCTAAAAAAGACCATAGTTTATTTCTCCATCCATTATTCTGGTTATTATTTGAACCAGTTTCAGATACAGTGGCACTCCTTTGGAAAGCATCAGAATCATACACATCTTTCACCCCTTAAATCTTCAGCCTCATCTGTATTTCATACCTGCTCCTACTCACAGGATCAAAAGAAGCAAAATGGCTTAGGAAAAGCAAAAAAACCCCAAAGCCATCCAGTTCTATGAGGCATTTTGTTAAGGCGACACTAGAGATAAATCAGATGAGTGTGGATTCAAGCCAACCACCACTACCAGATTCACCAGGAAGTCACTGGGAAACCTGCATCCATCTCCACAAGCCTGAGGATTGATGTCCTGAGCAGGAGATCCCACACACACTTATGGATAATGAGGACCATGTCCCCATTATTGTAGTCCTAACAAACAAGCTGCAGATGAAGACATGCAAGGTGCAGCCAAATGGAGCAGTAGAAATCACAATTGTGATTCCTCTTTGATGTAAGTCTTAAGGTCAGACTCGCCAGTCATTGTCAATTTATCATATGAATGGAAAAGATATGCAGTGGGACTTTGCAAGGAGACACCTGGACTTGCATGATGTCCTTTTTTCAAAACAGACCAGAGGAGGGCTGGCTGGCTGGCTGGCTGACCAGCGGAGGGAGGTTTGGCTCAAAACATGCACAGAAGCAAATCACACAGAAAAGCTAGAAATGGTCTAATTCAAATTTCCTTGTTGTAGGGCACAAAGTCATCTTTTGGATAATTGAATAGGAAATGCATTGAATCGATTGTTCAAAGGTAGAAATGCTCAGAAAACTGCCATAGGAATTCCCCATGATTATTGGAACAAATAGGTGATTCATAAATTCTGGATGAAAAACTAAAAATTCTTGTGGCAAATTTTGAATTTGTGTTTCAAATGTGTTTTCAGTTGATGTGTTTAAAAAAGACAATTCCTTCACTCTAGTTTTGAAATGGATATTTTTCCTGTGTTTTCTTGTTCAATCAGAATGAATGGAATAATTTTTAAGCAAAATATGAATTTTCATTTCTTCAAGTCCATTCAAATTACTTCTTCATATTTTGACTAGAAATTGATAGGTTTGACTGAAATTACAGTTCTCTCTAAAACCTATTACAGACTAATTTTGGCAGGATTTTTTTTTTTTTTAAATTTCCTTGAAAAAAATTCTGACTGCCACTTACAACGTTGGAATTCCTTGTGCCTTTTTACTAACCCTCACCATTGGCATGCTATTATTACTTATGCAAATCTTTAATATCTTCTTATTAAAATCACAGTAATTTCCTAGGTCAGAGAAGTTTTCTGAAGAATATTTAGTAGATATTCTGAACACAGAGAGCATAGCTTCTCTTACACTGGCATGAAATGTCTACAGTTATATTTGTTTCTTGGCATTATTCTTGATATACACCTTACTAACACAGATAAGAATAAGAATCAGACCTTTACAGTGGTAAACACTGCAGTATTTATTATTTGATTTATTCCCAAACCTCCTAGATACAGCTAGTGTTTGTGTTCCCAATATTTGAGCCCAGAGCAGTGCATGTTCATTCACATGCATTTGGGCTTTTAAGTCTATACAAACTTGGTGTTTTTTAATGTTTGCGAACCATATAAACAATTTTGATTGAATTTTGGTCTGATTCTAATAAAGGTTTAAGGAGGCCCCAGAAGAGATTTTGTATAAAACTGACAAATCTTTAACTATGCTCAAGATGTATTTTTCCTTCCATTTTTTTACCTCTTGGTACAGTATAATTGCAATCCTTCCTCTCTGGAGAATAAATCGGAAGATCATGATGGTACAATTGGAAGCAGTCAGGCATCTTCCACAGATTGATATGTTTTGCTTCACTCACTCTAGTTCCCCTGCTGCTTTCCTACTTTTATCTCCAGATTTTCTTAGTCCAATTGCTTCAGAACATACATTGTGAGTGAGTGATATAAATGGCATGCCTCATGCATAGAAACCTTGTAGCAGCCAGTGAAATACAACTTGACAACACTCCTCAAGTTTTCCTCCACGCTCTATCTGGTAAAAGGCAAAATAGTTATATTAGCCACACTGAGGCTTGAAGTGCCAGCTGTAAAATGCCTGGGTTTCTGAAGACCTAAAAACTTTTATGAACCTTTTGAAAAAAGTCCTTATGAAGAATACCGTTAAAATGAATTTGTAGAATTGCGTTTTCTTATTCAGCAAATTGATTCCTATGGTACATTAAGTAACAAAAAACTATGTATCAGGTAATGGTGATTCATCACGTTACTGTACAATATAAAATTGTTGGTAGACAGATATTCTGTATCAATCTAGATCAGTTACAAAGTAATATATTTTAGCTTAAGCAATAATTAAAATGATTGGGTAGGACACATACAGGTTATCTGATCAAAAGAAACACACTAAGCAGCAATCCTTGCTTTTATTAATGTGGTTGAATTTTATTCAGTAGTGATAAAGTAGATGAACACTGACTTTTAATTTTGTTAGCCAGTAATTGGCATTAGAAAATGAATGCATTCCCCATAATTTCTGCATTTTAAAAATTTATTTTAATTCCTCAGAATTTGCATAACACTTAGTAATGGTCAGACAAATCAGTCTGAGTAAACTAGAATGTGCCAATAAGAGAGTGGTAGATATGGTCAAAAGTATTTAGCATTTCAGTAGAGGAGTACGCTTTGTAATGGAAAATAGCTGATGGATAGATTGCTGAAGATCTTCAGAACTGCAAGTACGACAAACATTAATAAGAAGGGGTTTTTTTTTATTATTTCCCATTCAAGACACGCATTAGGATGCTTCAAACAAAGCTAACACTTGTGAGGTTGAGGTACGGAAGTTTCTGTGAAGTTTTCGGTTTAGACTTAGAAAAAAAAAAGAACGAGAGGTGAATCAGTGACTGTTAAGACAGAAGCTGCAAGAATTCAGCATTTCTGAGAAGTTCTTCACAGCCTGCTTACAGGTTCTTATACCTTGGCCTGTGAACTTATAAATGGTAAATGCCATGGGACAAGTACTGAGCTAGAAGCTCTGGTCATACTCAGAAGACCAATCTTATGTTTGCTTACATACCCATATACTGCATTATTAAATTCTCCATCACAATGCAGAGACAGACAGAAATAACATTAAGTTAGGCATGTGTTAGAGAATTTATGGATGTTGTTCCACTGCATTTATCCTATCTGCAATTACCAGGCCAAAATTATCTTTTCCAGTACCTGAGCAGAAGTGTCTAAAATTTTTGTTTCCTGGTTATGAAGATCAGTAAAGTTCCAGTTCAAATTATACATGTGTTAAGCAGTCCCAGGATATACAATATATGCGTCTTAGAAGACTTGCAGTGGAGGATGGTGAAGCATTACTGAGTACAACACAATTAGGGAAAACAGAAATTAGCAGGTGTATGTATTATCTTTTTCCTGAACATAATCACACAGCTGATTCACAGCAGATTATAGCAGAAGTGGCTCTTTCAGAGGCACTGAGGATGGAAACAGCAGGAAAGTGTTTTTTAAGAGAGAGTCAAGAAAGATAACCTTTGCTGAAAAGTCATTGCAAGCGAAGAGACTGGGGAGAGGAACAAGATGTGACAAGTTCAGATCATGTGCAACTTCATAAGAAGTTAAATTGCTTTTCTATGCCATTTTGTGGACTTGAGTATATCTTTGTGAGCAGACTGTAGGAGATGCTAGAGAAACTACCCAGTATCTATTCAAGCCAAAATCAAGATCATCTGATTTCAGCGGGATGAGAAGCCTATACTAGAATCATTTATGTCTGCCTAATTGACTTTTGTTTTTAAGTCAAGTATGAATAATTATGTACAGACCTGAACAATCTTGTCTTTAAAAAGAGGTGAATAAAAGGCTAAATATAATCAAATTTGTAATGACTGTTAATTATTATGAAACACATAGGAAAGACAAAATGCAAGATAACTAATAATCAGTTGGTTACTAGCAAAATAGATCTAAAATTACTCATTTTCAGGCACCTGTTGAAGACAAGGATAATTGTGTCAACCAATTTGTTAAGATTCAAGTACTGTGAATAGCTTGAAAAATTTGATTCCCCAATCTGTGCTAACTTACTTTGCTAAATTTACTCACTAATATAATGAAATTGAATAAAAGATCACCCACCCATGTTAAAGCTAAAAAGCATATCAGAGCCAGACTAGAGCAACGTCGATGTTGATTTGTGCTTAAGATAATGAAATTTGAAAGTCTAGAAATGATAGGGTTGTTTATAGCAAGTTCATCTCTGTAAAATAATTGCATCCAAGTTCTCATAAACATAAAAGAGAGACATTCTGCTGCAGCTGGTTGAAAGGATGGTTTGATTAAGGAATATAGATAACATTTACAGCTTCAGAAGGACTTCAAAAGGCTATCAGAGAAATCAAGGAATTTTAAAGACAGAATACAATTTCCAGACTTAAAAGCATTATTTTTCCTCAGACATCTAATTTATATTGTATACCAGAAGCCTGTAATAAACCTCCCACAAAGAAATAATAGCACACTGCACATACTGTGGTTGTTCAACATCCCATTTAAATACAATTACTGGCCCTTTGCCAGAAGACAGGAAATATTTCTTTCCATAGCAACAGTATGGAAAGGTCAGCATAATATTTTTGTTGCAAAACCTTCCCTTAAGAAGGATTTGGGATTACATTGTGGATTACATGTTTTTGAAATATGGTACTTCCAAGTTAAAATTCACCTGGATCATCCCTCTCCTTCACTTGGGATTAATTCTATGAGTTTGGAAAGCCTTCACCTGGCTCCTTATATACCATTCTTCTCCAATATTTTATTAGAATACAGTTGCTTCCATTGCTAGTTGAGCAAGTGTGTAAATGAGAAACAGCAAATGTTCTTGCTAATTCATTGAGAGCATAGCTCAGGATGTATTTAATTAAAAGCAATGAACTGAGCTAATCTACCTAGTTCATTTTGTTGGATTTGGTCTAGTAAGCAGCCTTTTAGATACTAGAATATTTAAAGGACAATGTATTGTTGTTTTTCACCTTTTTAAAAAATCTTTTAAGAATTTGTTTAATGGTGTTTGCCTGTTAGTATAAAAGCTAATAGATTCTTCTCTAGCATTGTTTTACATTCTTCTAGGAGCTACTTAGCTATTGTGCATGACTGGTGAACTAATAGCATCTAGTTTTAAGGATTAAGCTTGCAAAACCATATGCAGATGAGTCACTTTGATCATGTGAATGATTTCATTCAACTTCTGTTAAACACTTTGAATCACAGTCTCCCTCAGAATCATAATCCAGGGAGAACAATGTTACGAGTTCAATAAAACAGCTAAAATGGATCAAGTAGCAGGCATAATTGCAAGATTTTAAAAAGTCAACATTTCTTTTAGCAGCTCAATACTTTGTGAGAATGACCTGAATAGTATAATTTTTTAAAGGAGTTCCTTAAGAAAAGAAAAACATTCCAAAACTGACAAATCTTCACTGGATTCCGTGTAAACACAAAGAGAGCTGTTATTTTGTGAAGACACCATACTATTCAGCTTGCTTGTGGGTATGGGTATTTATGGAATCATAAGCATAAATGTCTACAAACCTAATTCGTTGAGAAAACACTTGCACAAAAAAGCCTGGAATCTGTTACCATGAAGATTATCCTGAATGCTCACACTCATTCAGGAAAATCCGTTGGACTTGACTGGGCTGTGTTGGATGTCAGGATTGTCATCAAGTCAAGAGATTATAAAAATCACTTGTGACTCCCAGAGGCTGAAGAGATACAGGATTGTGCTTCACAGCACCCTAGTACTGGTCAAAGGAACTGGGGAAGGCGTCCTCAAACTATGGCAGATGTCTTTTCTTCCTGCATTTTTTTCCCTGGGCCAACATCAGCTCCAAAAGGAAAGAAAAGAAATGGATGTTTCAAAGCAATGTATATTAAATGCAAAATATGACACTTTTTTTATGAGAGTAGCAAACCTTAATGATATACCATCTTTGTTGTCAAGAAAAAGGAAAACACTCAGAACAAATGGCAAAGTAATTTTTGATGTGTTTTAAACTGAGTTTTTTTGTTTGTTTACATAAAAAAACCAACAAATAAATTCCATGATTTCTGCATTTTATTTAATAACTTACAAGGACTATCTTGAAGTTCAGACTCAGATGAGAAAGGAGATGTCTCACAAAGACATTCCTAGTATTTTTTCTATATGCCACAGTCTGTTGATATTAATATCATTTGGAGTGATAGTGAAACAGATTTCAGGAACAGCATATCCCTTGAAAGGGAGTGCTTGCAGCAAAGGTGCACGTTACCTGATGTATCAGCCATCTGATCTCTTTGAGAAAATTATATTCTCCTGTCATAGGAATGAATCTTTCCATTCCCTGTTTTTAATATTTTTTTGAGGGACAAGGGTGGACAGGGATGCATTCCTGGGAAATCAGTTGGGGGCTTTGAAACATGTCCTTCATGCAGCAGCTGAAGGACTGGTTGTCATCTTTAAGGTTAGAAAGACCTCCAAGGTGATCGCGTTCAACCTTCTATCAAATTCCAGCATCCCCACTAAACCAACTGCAAAGTGCCAGATCTACTCATTTTTTGAACACTTCCAGGGATAGTGACTCCATCGTTTTCTTGTGCAGCCTATTCTAATGCATAACCACTCTTTTGGAGAAGAAATTCTTCCTAATATCCAACCTAAACGTAAATCTCCCCTGCACAACTGAGGCCATTTCCCCTTGTCCTACCCCGAGTTGCTTGGGAGAAGGGACTGACTGCAACCTTGAACAACCACCTTTCAGGGTGTTGTAGAGTGATAAGATCTCCCCTGAGCCTCCTTTCCTCCAAGCTGAACAACCCCAGTTCCCTCAGCTGCCCCTCCTAGGATGTATGTTCCAGCCCCTTCGCACACACTCCAGCACTTCAATGTTTTTCTTGTAGCAAAGGACCCCAAACTGAACACAGGATTCATTAGAGTCTTATATGGAATACGTCAAAGGATGTTGACACTGAGAGCACCTCAGTCTGGTGGAGCAAGACAAGATTGTGTAGCAGCAGTTGGCAGACAGATGTTTCACATTAATCCTACTTTGTGCCACAAAAGACTGCTGATTGTTTTTATTCCATTTATAGAATTTGGGAAAGGATCTTGCATGTTAAAGACAGACTATTAATGGCTTAATTTAGGAAGAATAATTAAGAATTTTAAGCGGTTTTTTCAAATTTCTTTTTAAACTAGTACTTCATCAAAATGAATTTTCCTAATTAGTAGTTCATTTTTGATAACATTTT
Organism: Serilophus lunatus; assembly: GCA_013399895.1. Taxonomy (NCBI): domain Eukaryota; kingdom Metazoa; phylum Chordata; class Aves; order Passeriformes; family Eurylaimidae; genus Serilophus; species Serilophus lunatus. The sequence goes on along the minus strand of VXBA01005217.1, from coordinate 484,239 downwards.
CCAATCCAGAAAAGTTTTGCTATAAAAGTTTCTGATTACACAACAACATTACAAGTCTAAATTATGACTTATTTCTCTCTTGTCATATATATAAATATTTAGGAATAATGTATCCAGATTCATAACTCGTAAGTATAGCTGAAGATTTCCACTATCCATGTAAGTCTGGGGAAAAGGGGACATCAAAGGAGGAACAGAAGATTGTTAGGTGATGGAAGCTGCATTTTAAAGCTTCTACTCCTGAATATCTTCAGTATGGTAATCACCAAATTTAATGTGTATAACACGGACTCCACTCGTCTTTAACAGAGTTTGAGTTTTAAACACAGAAATCCTAAATGCAGTCAAGAGAAAAAAAGGCCTTTTGCTCTCAAAATCTTCTCATGATTTTTTTTCCTGCTCGCTTTGAAGACAATGATGTCTTTGTACTCATGACTGTCTCAGTTCTATTTTGCTACTGATGACCATTATCTCCACAGTTCTTTCCAGACAACATGGATGCTCCAGCTTCATAATTCCTCACTCCCACCAACTACTTTAGGGGTGGGAAAATGAAGCAGAAGCTCAGTTTATGTCTCAAGTGGAATAGTGTATGTATTTGAGTGGATCAGGACTGGGAAGCTACTTTCCTTTTAGACAGTATATATATGTCACTTACCTAAAATCAGGTACCTTTAATAAGTATCTAACTAAAATTCAAATTTCTCACCTGAAAATATGGGTTGTATGATAAAAGGAATGAATCCTATAGATATGTGACAACACTAGGAAGAAATATATGCATGTTGAATAAATAAAGTTATCTGTATTTTATAAAAAAGTCCAACAACGTATGTATGCATTTAAGTGGATCTGTCTGTGTGTGTGTCCATGGCTCTAAAAAATTTATCATAATTTTTAATGGGAAGTTCTAAAACAAGCTTTGTCTCATTATTATTTTTCCTTCTTTGACAGTTTTCTGTCTACATTTTATATTGTTTTTACTACTACCTCTTTCTCAGTTTCCCACAGCATGTGTCATATGGTGCTATGTTTTCTCACAGATCCCTTGCCATAGTTCAAAAGTTTCCTGGGATAGAGCAAATGTTATTTTGGCATTTAAAAATGACAATTTGATAGAGTAAGAAGCTATATAATCCTAAATAGAGATTCTAAATAAATTCCATAAATATGGGAGATTAGTTTCAATTTTAAATTAATTCCAAAATCTCCATCTCAAACTTTAAGTCATTTCAATCTAACAGTTTGTGAAAAGCTGGATGTGTTTTTAATTTCAGTGGTAATAAATGGCACTCAATATCTCCCAATCTCGCAGTCTACTCTGGGTCCATAGCATTGACATAATCAGAGAAACCTCCTTTTGCTTCCAATGGTATTGGAATGAGACTGAGTGTAAGATTCAAAACGAGTAAAACTGGACAGTCCTTGTGATTGTCCCCTTTTCTCTGTTAAAAAAAAATAAAAAATAAAAAAAATACTTTCAGTAAATTAATTCAGAACTCAGCAAAATACAGGCAAAAAATAGATCAAATCTGGCCTTTATAAAAGATCTAATGTTTATGCAATGTCTTAAGCAAATCAACAAGCTTTAACAGTAGCAAGCTCAAATCAGTGAGTGCTTTGCTGGAAGTTGCTGGTCTAAGACTACTCTGCTGGATCCACAGCAAATACTGCAGCCTCAGGCTTTCTCGCTTCCACACCTGCAGAGGAAGCACAGTCCAAAGGAAGCTGCTTCCACTAAACCTAAAAGATTTGGTTTGCACTAACTCATCTAAAAGAGAGTTATGTCAGCAGAGGAACATCTCCCTCTACACAACTCAGCAGCGTGCCTTGCAGCAGCCTATTTTAACCATGATGCCAATGTACGTTGTGCTCTCTCCTACCAAATCTGTGCCATGAAGAAGAGCCTTTATCACATATTTATTGATATAATTTTTCCTTCAAAATTTACCCCAAACAGATATTTTATATGGACTTACCTTTTGCATGAACTTGTCACACGTTTGCCATTTGAACTTGTAGTATGCCTAAACTTGAGCAGAGTTCGCTTTTTTAATTTGTTCTAATTTTTGATTCTGAGGTAAGTGTGAGGTAGCTATTCTCAGTAGGTCAAGTCCTTGTCATGACCCACCAAGAAAAACAATGAGAAAAAGAAATACAGGTTAATCTGTCAGAGATAATACTTAGATATATTGCTATTCTTAATTATTAAAGATCAAGATTTAATTTAAACCCACACAAACAGCAATAACAGTCTTGTTTATTGAATGTAAAGCAAAAGACCTAGGGCCTTATTCTGAAATTAGTTACACGTCTCCGATTTTGGTCCAAGTTTAGCAAGAATGGTTTTAATAACCCTTTTATACCTTGGCTAAGGTACAAAAAATTACTGTTTTGTCATCTAGAAAAATGTGTGCATCCTCTAGTATCAGTTAGAGAGATTATTCATCTAGCATAGCATGTTTGGCTTGCTCTCTTGTAAGTAGTGAATTTTTACATGAGAATGGACTAGCAAAAAGTCTGATCCTCTGTAGAATCAAGTCTAGAGGCACTCTTTAGCAAATCTTTTTGCCTCTGTCTTCTGTCTTGTCCAACATTGTGGACTCTGTAAAAGTTCCATGGAGAAGGACAATCTCTTGACCTCATGAGTCACCCCTTTTTCAGTATACTGACACTCAGCTATGCAGTTAAGATCAGAAGGCTTTGACAGTAATCCCTGGCTAAAAAATCTAGTCCTGTCTTCTATCTCTTCCATGCACCTCTTTTGTCAGCTGCTGGTGCATAGGGATGAACTTAGAAATGTTTATAAAGCCTAAGTATTGATATGCAACAACTGCAGGGAAATATGAGAGGGAATGGAGCAGCTTGTCCTGAGAATTAGGTGCCCAAGGTGTGATCACCTGTATTTTACTGTGAGCCTGGTCCTCTGAATTCAACACCCACTGATGTTTGCAGTACATTAAGTGTCCTCTTAAGCACATAATCTGAAATCAAGCCTGTACATACACTCATTGCAGATGAAAGCATGTCAGGAAGGGATGATGAGGAGATTCATTTCCAAAGTATGCTTCTAACATGGACCGTGTCAATGCAGACACACTCAAGAGGACCTTTCATATGGTCATATCCAGAAAGAGTTCAGTCTGCATAGCACAAACAAAGTGGAGGGGATAGTGTGGTCTGTAGATTAAAGCAAGCTTTTATCACCTTATGTACAGAATGATGGATGGAAACTGGATTCAGTTTCCGGATCTCCAACTGATTTACTTCCTCCATTGTGACTAACACTCAGTAAAAAGTGAAGGGGAATGCTAGCATAATTAAATCTCTGGAAGTACTTCCCTTATTGAATTGAGACCATAGTTTGTCTGCTCCTTACATTTGACTTGGTATTAAAGTTGTACTAATGTGTTGTTCTGAATAATTACTAAAGGGGAGAGGGAACGAAAATAGCCTTTTATTCCTTAGCTTGAAGTATTTGTTTTTCTCTCTGTCTTATAACATCTGTAGTGCCACGGCCATAATTTATTCTGTATGGGTCGTAGTTAAACTGGGCACTAGTATTGATAAGTCTTCTCATTCCTACCAGTCCAAGTGGAATCAATAAAATATGATGAAAAAAAGAGATCAATTAAAATAATCTAAGGTCTAAATTATTAACTACAATAGATTTCACAGTGTTAAAAGTACGTATTTTTTTCCTTAGTAATGGTCCATTAATTCTTAGTAAAGAAAATGTGCTTTTTTCGGTCTTCAAATATTTGAGGAAGGTAAACGACACAGAATTTGTGGTGTTTGTTTTCATTATATTACTTACCTGAAGATAATAATACATTTATCTAATATTTTCGCGTGGAATGACCTCCAGTTTTGTTATCATTAATTAAAATATTTTATTGCAAACTGAGTTTCTGATTTCAAGATTTTATTGAAGATAAAGAAAATTGTTGTTAACACAACTTATTTCTTCATATAACCAGTAAAGGAGAGATTGACAGATACACAAGATATGGGAATGCAGCATAGTCAAAGCACTGTAAGTTATAAGTTACAGAAGTATACTTACAGTTATTAAAAATTACATCAATTATTTATTTTTAACAATTTTTTTCCCCCCTAAAACAGTTGAGCTGTTAATCTAATGCAGGCATTATGTCATGGAATTTCTTTCAGTGTCATTAGTCTTGACATCCACATTTCTATACTGTTTATTTGGTTTTTTGCGGTAATAACAATAGAATTCGCTTGCTGGAAACATTATCAAAGATTCCAACAAGTCCTCTATCCTTATTCAATTTCAGTAAATCAAGAAAATTACCTAAGTTAATCATAAAATAGAATTTGGCAATTTATCAATGAAGTAATCTGAGTACTAATTTTCCATAATCTGATTTTGAAGTCTTTTGACAGTTTCTTTCTGTAGTGCCTTGTACAACAGCAGCTGAAATAAATGTAACAAGCACTGATTAAATCTTTCATTAAAGTTAAACTTACATTGCAATTTTAATATTAAAACAAAAAATTTTATATTTGTTGGTAGCAATTTTGACAGATGAAAAACTGGGGGCCATGTTGTCAGACTTCAGCAGGAGTGGTATAAAAACTCTCAGGACACTGAGGACTGGAAGTGTCTGAATTCTGAGAGTGTCCTACATTGGCATTTAAGTATTAAACACTCATTCAAGGGGAAATGCCAGTGATGACCTTTCTGTCATGATGCTAAAGCCTGAACTAATACAACTGTTTATGTCAACTTGTCTTTCATCATCTGTTACTGAGTTAGATATTTTGTAATCTCTAAGGAAATTTGCAAGCACACCCAAAGTCTACAGTGCCATAAAATATGCAAAACTACTATCTTGTATTACATGTAATCAATGTTTATTAGTGGCCTTAATTGGGTTTGCAAAGATAACAGGGAACAAGAGCGCCTGTGGTACTAATTCCTAAAAGAATTCTGAATTACATTCACATATTTTACTCCTCTGGCTGAATAGTTACAAAGCCTGGAGCAAAACGTCATTGGCATTTGTACCTAAAGCATAACTCCAAGGAAATGTAAATGGGAGTTTTTGGAATCAGAGTTGCTCTAGAGACCATAGGATCTATCTGGCAGACGTAGCTCAAGCTGGGTCTCTTGCCTTTGTAATCATGACTGGCCGCAGCCAAGCTGGTGAGGAACATTGAATCAGCTAAGCAAGGGAGCTGCTCTTGAAGTAACAGCTAGAATTTTACTATATATTTATCTTACTTACAAACTTTTTTTTTTTCCGAGTCTTGTGACTAAGGGCTCAACCTCGTCTACTAGATAATATAGCCTAGTTTTGGTGTTATGTCTTTTACTTTTGTGATCCTTGAAGCATGGTTTTGCTTAACCACGTAGGGTTGTTTTATACATTCCAGTGTTTATTCCAGTATCTTTCAGAGAAGATGAAACATATTTTCATTGCATAAAAAACCCTTGAAGTCCTCTCCAAGTTCCATCAAAGTAAGTCAGATCCCTCTTGGTTTTAGAAGAAACCCATCAGGACCTAGTGAAGTAGTCGTCTTATCACTCCCTTTGATTTCTATCTCATTCTTGTTTGCATGCTTCCTCCCAGCCAATTCCCTTAATCCAGAAATCATTCTCTAGTAGAAGCTAATTCATATTTCATCGTCATGCTGACCATAGCACCTAGCTAGTCTCAATAGTGGTGAATGCAAAGCTGTTACTAAACTGACAGGCCACCATTTGTGTCCCTCTCTGCCATAAGAATGAAATGGTGTTGACCTGTGTGCACTGCCAGGAACAGAAGAATCTCATCCAGGGCTCTGAACTGGTCAGGATAAAAAATTACCCCCAGAGGACCAGAGGCACCACAGGCTGCTCACACCTGTCTGGAAGACTAAATAGATTTGTTAGGTGTTTTTCTATGCTAATTCATTCACCAAAAAAAATAATGGTAAATTTTAATCAAATTCAGGAAATATGTTTATATATGAAAAGCAGCCATTGTGTCCCTGGAACTAAATCTTCATAAACCATTTCCTTCAACAGGGTCCAGCTGTCAACCAGCCCAAATGAGTCAGTGAAAAACTTTGTTCTTCTTCTACTGTCCTCTAGAATTTAACTGTTTAACTCGTTTCTTTCATCTTCTAGGCCAAAATTTTCAGTTTTAATCTTAAAGGCCAATACTTCTTGGATATTTTTAAGATTAAATTAGGCTTCCTAAGATGAAACAAAGTGTTTCACTACACTAAATGATGTATTTTGTTACAATTTAGATTTTTATTTTAAGTGAGACTTTAGTCCTTAAATGAAGTCAGTTAAGTTTCTTAAACAAACCAAAGCATTAGATCTTTTACACCATGAAGGAACAAGCATTTAGGCAAAGAATCGAGTGGTCCTTGTACGCTTTACATCTAGTGAAAGTTCAGTTTCCATTACAGCTTCCTCTCAACCCACTGTACCAGTCCTGGCCAAATACCCTTTATCTCCTTCTCTTTTCCCTTTCCTTCAGATGCCCAAGACTTTCTTTTACATATTACAAATCTAAACCTTTATTTTCATCTTCCTAAATACAGGAGACTTCTATTGAGAAAGGAAAAGAAATCATGAAGTGTTAGTGGAATTAAGATATTCCAGCAAGTTCTGTGTTAGTTATTTTCCAAATATGTCATGAGTTCAGAACCTGGACAAACAGATCACCCTGATGCCTCCTTCTGCTGATATGGTGCTGTTTGAAGCAGGATGAAGGAGCAAATTATCCCAGTGCTGTTCACTGCCTGAAACATCTGCAACCAATTACCATTGCCGTTCTGCTGTGAAAAGTCAAAGTGCCTGGCTTAGCTGGGATGATAATGGTATCTGGGATGATAATGTCATGGGTTTTGTGTAGTTGTCCATCAGACCATGGTATAAATCTCTGATCAGCAGTTCTAATGCACTGAAATTAATTTCCCTTTTTTAAATTCTAACCGTAGCAGGTAAGAGCATGGTTTCACTTAACCACATTGGGTTGTTTTATATATTTCAGTGTTTATTCCAGTATCTTTCAGAAAAGAAGATGAAACATATTTTCCTTGCATAAAAAAAAAACTAACACAACTGAAACTTAGAGAAAAGTAGTCACATTTGTAGGAAACACAGTAAAAGCAAGTCTGGTCTCAGATCTTGGAAGTTAAAATAGTTTGACTTGAGCTAAGCTTAGAAGGCAGACTTGCAGAGGAAAAGGCAATGCCTAAATACTCATGCACTAAAAGAAGTGGTATGAGTGATTCAGGATTTGTCATGCCTTCTGATTTAGTACTGGACCAGAGCTCCAGAACACTTCTCATGGGATATTTATTACATTGATGGAAAGACAAGCCTTGAATGACACACAGGGTGTGAACATCTAGTGCCTTACACTGATTTCAGCAAAGTTCTCACAGATTGGCCCACCTGACCAAATTGGAGTGTATGGGGGCATGTGAGGGTAGTGGTGGTTTGTTTTGAAGCAGCTGGCTCTGTTGAATGATGATAAACTAATCATATTCTAAAGTAGCAAAGTGGTCTCTTGGCATTCAGCTGTGTCAGCCTGTTACATTTCATTCCAAGCAGGCTATCCTGGGGTAAAAAAAGAAATATTTAGCACAGCTCTGTGTATTTCACTGAGGCTTTAACCATTGCTGGTTACTAATTAGGCTTGAAAAGCCTTTGAGGAACCTGCACTACAATGCAGAAAAGTGAAAATGCTGGGTCAAAAAAAACAAAAACAAACCACAGCTAAGAGAGGGATTCCTTCTCTAAGGTGAACTAGATAAACTACTACAAAGGCTTCTTATTGAGAAGAGAGGTATTGCTATTTTTTATAAATTATTCTAAGTATTATTATGCTATTATTATATAAGAAACTCATGCAATATGTATTTTTGAATGATGATGATTATTTCAAAAGTTATTTAGATGAGCTTTTTTGTAAGTTCTCTGAAGCTTCTAAAGGGATAAAAAAATTTAAGAGGGTTTGTCTGGAAGCTAGTATATATTGTAAGGAAAATACTTTGGTTATCTCCATTTTTTTCCTGGAAAGATATTCTATGGTGCCTTTTTAGCTAGAGCAGAGTTTCTAGGCCTGTTACAATTAAAGAATTATCTAACCTCTAGAAAAAGAAATACATGTAATATCTTAAGTATTGCTATAATGCGGGGATTTTTTTTGTTGTTAACAAAATAAAAACTATGTTAAACAATAATGTTCACTTTTTGCTTGTATTTTCCATCATACTGTTTTGTTTCCTGTCTTGCATGACTGGGCAAGCATCTATTAAAAAATACACATATTTTCTTCTGTTTTTTTTACTGACTACCAGGGCTATTTTGACCACTGATTCACAGTGTCATACAGACTTTAATTATTCACAGTCTCTGACCATTTTGATTGCTGCTTATTATCTTTTTCAAAGAGATAATTAGATTCTATAACAAAAGGTCTTATTCTAATATGCAAAAATAAAGGGATTTCTAGATAAGTCAAATGCAACTTGGACAGGAAGAAAGAAATAAATTTCCCTCGATCTTCCAAAATAATAATATTGTAGAAGAGTAATAGGAGGCAGAGTAACAGGAATGGAATGAAATCACTTGCTTTAAGTCCCTGAAAGCACATTCCTCTGGTAGAATGAGGAATATTCAAAGCTGTCTAAGTTGGGTGGACCTACAGCCAGGCTATTTTCAAAACTGGGAGTTGGTATTTCCATTAGAGCTGTATTACAGCTAATATGCCTTGCTGAGGAGCTCATTATCTTCAGGTCAGTACAAATGTATTGCTTTTGAGTCTCAAACTAATCTGTCTCTCCAGCACTACACTATTCAGTGTGGACATTCAGCCTTGGTCTGGCACTAACCCATGGATTTCTTCATGACACAACATTTTCTGCAATGCATATAAGCCCACAGGAAGCCTGTAAAAGTGCTATAAAGTTCAGTATAGGGCGGTTGAGCCTTATCCACAAAACCGTTCATCTTCTGATGATGCACTTGGTTCATTTTATCAGGTACTCAGCGCAGGACAAATTTATACATCAGATCAGATGATAATTCCTCACCACGGTTTCTCTATGTGATGATACCCTAGAGAAAAAATAAGGCAAGAAAACCGCCCTGTGAGCTGGCTCAATTCCTTGCATATGCATTTCTAAATGGAGAAAAATAAATTCTCTCAGTCAAAATAAAAAACCTTAAAGTAAAAAGTTTTACAAATAAAGCAAAGGAGAGTATAGAAATGAAGCAGAGGAAACCATGTTCTCAAGAATTTTGATATAATAGTGGTCTTCTGTCCATAAATGTCTAGACAACTTTAGGAATAAATTTAAAAGCCAACGTAGTACTATAAATGCAGGATGTAAATGTAAGGAAATAGTAATGAAATCCCTGGCAAGACTTCACTTATACTGTGCTCAGTACTACTTACCACATCATAAAAATCTGGTTTCTTAAAAATGTGGTGAGAAGGAAAGAGAGTTGATCCTAATAATAAAAGTTATGAGCTGTGAAGACAAGAACAGAAAAGCTCTCATTCTGAAACAGTCATAGAAAAGGAAAATAACTGAGACACAAATATTAAGCAATGAAAATGAGTTCACATAAAGAAATATTTTAGATACATGCGGGAGAACTATAGGCATTGCCCCATTTTTACTAGTTTGTCCTTACTTTATTTGGTATAATAAATAAATAAAAAACCTCTCTGCTTTAAACTGAGAGAATTTTACTGATTAATGCACCTATAGAGTACAGAGAAATTCTATGCCAGTTCTGCTTCTCATTTGTAAACCAGAGTTTAAGTACAACTTCAGATTTATATAGAAATGTCAAGTGGCTAAATGCTGGACTGCAAGTGAGCAAACCAGTATGAAAAATAAAATCACTTTGCTCCCTGTGAGTGCAGAAAAGCATAGATGCTGTCAGTAAAGACACCTCCTAAGAGCACAAACTAAACTGAAGTCCAGTTTTCCCTTTTCTCCTGTAAAAGTTATTTGGGAGACAGTCATGACAGTTTTTCTATAAAATGCAGGTAAGAGGAGAAACCCTGATTTCCTTGACTTTGGTGTGATTGTGATATTTGGGTACTTTTTCATTCCTTCACTTCGAGTATATGACAAGACAATACAGAACATTTTGAAAAATGGGGATTTTTTTAACAGAAGTTGAAAATCAAGAAGTTGTTTTTAATTTGATAAAGAAATAATCTTGGCTTATTTTGTATAAAGGTCATATTCACTCATATGATGGCAGTGTAAAAAACAAACATCATCAAAAATCACAGACATTAAGGTATGTTATCATTAATATAGAAAGACTATATCTTTCCTTTTTTTTCTCCTTTCTTCACTCTCAGTGACCCTTGTGTCCCACTGCTTCAGAATTTCGCAGGTATTTACAATGTCCACACCCCATAGCACACAGACACCCACTTTTACATGGTAGACAAGGTAACGTTTGTTTGGAAGAAAGCTCCTGTTGACCATTATGGATGCTTGAGCATCATCTCCAGATTTACAGAGAAAAGCCAAGCAGGAAATTGAACTTCAATCGTTTAACACCCAAACCTTATGTCTTTGCTAGGATTTTGCTGGAGTTGGGGTATATGCACTGTAATTTTTTTTTCACTAGACCTATGTCCTTAGACTTATGATATTCTAAGCTTCATTCCAGATATCTTCAATGACTATGCATGAAAATGCAGCACTCTCACAGGACTGAATCCTGTATTTCACAGCCACTGGAAACCCAGGGACTTTCTGTTGAGTGTGTCATGTTCCTGAGCAAATATTTTAAATCAAAATCTAAAGATAGAGACTGATTTCTCACACAGAAAAGGCAGATATTAAAATTAATATTAGCCATTTCAGTCCCTCACATAGAGGAGACAAATATGCATCTTGCAGAGGTGGAGAGAAAACATCACAAGAAAAATAACATCACGATAGAAAGAAAAAAAAAAAAAAGCCATGATATTGAAAATACCACAGAACCAAAAATAAAACACAGAAAAATATTATGTTAGAATTCATTGACAGTAGTGGTGAAATATAAGAATCACATACGATATAATAATAATGATGATGGTGATGATGATAATGATGATAATAATAGGGCGATTTTTTTATTTATTTGTTTTGAAAATAGAATTATTGAAACCATTGTAGAAGAAACATTATGAGGTCCTGCTTTTGTTGTAATTAATTCTAAACAGGAGTGGTTTTTTACTTGTCATGTGATGAATTTTATTGCAAAATAAGCCAAACCTGGAATTCCAAATAATGATATAATTGTCAGCAGAAAGTGAATTGCTAAGCAGATGAAAACTGTCATATAGAATCAAGACCCCATCCCCCTGTTGATGTAAATTGGCTTAGCTTCATGCTCCATGAGACTGTGTCTCATACTCCCTTGCTTATTTTCTTTCTGCAGTATTCACAAAAATCTATCGCATTTAGTGTCTATTTTCACCTTTAAACACCTAACTGCCTAAAAAGTGCAAACCTTAGTTTCCATGTTCCCAGAATTTATTCCAGTACAAAAATGCTTACTGTTCCTCTTTTTGTCTCCAGCTCAAGTATTTCCTTGATTTTAGTTAACAGGGACAGATTCTGCTTCTGCTTGCTCCAATCTTTACACCAGTTCTTTCAGCACAGCCATTCTTGTAAGAAAGACTAGCGTGTGGTTTTAAGATTTTTGTCATAGAATTCACTACGGCATCGTTTCTGTGAGTAGATGCACATGAAACTGAGTAAGCCTTTTCTGGAAGCATACAAAAATGAATGTGGGATCTGCTTCCTGATTTATCCGTTGGGTTATTTTTTCATGCCGTGAATCCTGAACATCTAATCTGGCCAGTCCCCTGTGTGAGGAGCCCAGTAACGTATTGCCTAGGGACTATATAAGATGTTGTAAAGTTAAAGTCCTATGAGTCAATGAATGAATTTCCATCAGTATTTTCAGGGTTTGGATCCTGCCTGAAAATTGAAGGAGAGGGAGTGGGTATAAATGAATTTTCCTATTTGCAGAATTCAGTCTTTGGAAAGAAAACGCGATCTTTCAAGAACAGAAGATGTGGGTGCTGCTTCAGAAGTACAGCTGTGAGGAGAAAATATGCTGTGAAATATTTATATTAAGGAATCTCATGCAAATTATACACGTGGGTCCAGTGTCTGAGAGCCACTGTAGATCTAATTATGTGGAATATCCATGTGAATTTATTTCATACAGACCAGTTCCAAATGATCAGCGAATTTCACGTAAATTAAGACTATGACAACATCATCTTTATAAATGAGTATTTTTTCTTAATAAAGGAAGTAGTATTTTATTGTTCCAGGTAGATTAATAACTTCAGTTTACATGGTAAAGCTAGATATAGTACAAGCTTTCCAGTTGTGTTCTGTCAATGAACAGTCTTCTGTCATATCCGTATTCCTGCTCAGGAGATATGAATGCATATACACACTGAAAACACACAGTAGTTACATTAAATAGCTTGTGGACACAAGTATCTACTACTTTGTAATATCCAAGATGATTCCTCTGAATTGAGAGGTCTGAAATGCCACCATTACCCTCTATCCTAGGGACAGGAAATGCTATTGCACTTACAATTTTTTGTAAACTGCAATATTTTTAATGACAATACATAAACCCCACTTTTGTGACCATCTACACTTTCCAGACCACCACTGTCAAAATATGAAAGCTATTTCATGGATTCAAAAACAGATGGTTCCCTACATGAACACAGAAGTTCCCAGAGACACAAGAAAGCTCTACCTCAGGGTTATCATTGTCCATAACTTTGCTATAAAAAGAAAAAACAAACTTGTATAATAAAACATGAATATCATGTACTGCTGTTTTCTATAGAGGACGGGCTTTCCAGTTGCATGATTGTTACACTATTTTCTTTTTGATGTCTCAAGCTTCCTCTAGTTTCTAATGTAATAGGAAGAAATCACAGTTATTTTAGCTAGGTTTCCATTTCAAGGCTGCCTGAGATCTCTGCACTTAAATTCAATGCCAGCTTTTTCTCACAAATATATGCTTTTAAAGAAGAGAGCTAAAATTCACAGAGCTGTCAAGTAAGATATCCATTAAGGCAGTAAGATGCCAGTGTTCAAACTTCAACATTACATCATTAAATCTCAAAGGAATTAACTTTGTTAATGAGAAACAAGAAAGGAAGAACTGGATGATGCAGGGGGTGGGGGACAGGATAAGAATATGGAACAATATCACAGCAAAATAAAAAGCACAGATTAAGGTACCACAAGGAATCTGAATTCCTCAGCTAAGACTTGTCAATGAAATTTTTAGTATATGATATGCAGTTTTAATTACATTATGGCCCAGAGTCAGAGAACAAAGCCAAAGGCCCAGTTTTTTATTTCACTTTTAGAACAGAGATCTTATCTTCCACATCAATTCATGCACTTCTAATTAAATATGGATTTATGGTTTTAAAGTACCTGGAAACACAGCATACTTTTAAGATTATACTGGTCTGAACTCAGAGCGGTACTGCCAAAGAGTGAGATTCCTGCCCCTGATGAAGTCACGAGCCACCTTTTCAGAGGGTTCAGAGGAATGTGGGTGTGACATTAAGAAGAAAGTTTAGCTTGTGCGCTATGTGCAAAAAAACCATTATTGTACTTTGTAGCAATACAGAAATGTGTCTGTGTGCAAACACATTCAACAAAACTTTATTAGTGTTTGCTTTTAGTAGCAGGTGTAATTTTATACAAAAACTAAAGATTCTGATTACTGCCAAAAGTACTATTTCAATCTGATGGTTATTTTTGGCTATGCCTGCCAAATCCAACTTTTTTTGGCAACACTAATTGCCCTTCTTTCTCACTCCATCATATTATTTCAGATAAATACATTCTCTCTTCTGTTTAAAAAGCATAATATTCTTTTCCCAATGAAGAAATAGCTGAAAAGGGGTTTGCTTGCAGTGGTGACATTATTAAATATATTGCAAGTAAGTTTACAGTGTCTTAAGATAGACGTATAGGCTGGGAAGGCTCGAAGTGAATGATATCCTCAATTTTGAAATAGTGAATGAATGTCAGCACCTGTTTTGCCACATTTGTATAGAGACAGTGTGGAAATAATAAAGTGTGTTCAGTTAAGGGTGTTTTGATATTATTGTGGGTTGATAACTTGTTGAAGGTTAGCTTCTCTTAAAACATCTTTTAAATTCTCACAGTATGAAAAGTTACTGTGCTACAGTTAAAAAAGCAATACTTAAAATAACTGAATATATATATATATATGTACACACAGAATTACACACAGAATTAACAAGTTTGGAAAAGACTATAGAGATCAAGCCCAACCTTTTACCTGACTTAACAACCTGGCCAACACCAATCCATCATCTAAACCATCTAAATCATGCTGCTAAATTCAACATCCAACCGATCCTTAAACACATCCAGGGATGGTGACTCCACCACCTCCCTGGGAAGCCCATTCTAATGGGAAATTACTCTGTGAAAAAGTTTCTCCTAATATCCAACCTAAATCTTCCCTGATGCAGCCTAAGACTGTGTCCTCTCATCCTGT
>VXBA01005217.1:424036-469576 GCA_013399895.1 Serilophus lunatus | reverse complement strand
TGGTCCTACTGGCAACACTATTCTTGATGCAGGCCAGGATGCCATTGGCCTTCTTGGCCACCTGAGCACACTGCTGACTCATATTCAGTTTCCTATCAACCAGCACCCCCAAGTCCCTCTCTGCCTGGCCATCCTCCAGCCACACCGACCCCAGCCTATGACTCTGCATGGGGTTATTGCAGCAAAAGTGTAAAACCCGGCACTAGGATTTATTAAACCTCATGCTATTGGACTCAGCCCATCTATCCAGCCTGTCAAGGTCTCTCTGCAGAGCCCTCCTTCCCTCTAACAGATCGACACCCTTGGAATACATGCATATATGTGTGTGTGTATATATATATATATATATGTTTGCATAAACTGTAACATTCAGGAAATAATACCATAACATACTCAATAATGCTGAGGATAATGCTGCTGGCTGAGAAATAATGAGGTTCGTACTTGCCTGAGACCAGTCTCTGGTGCATGCATATGATATACTTCCAGAATCATCAGAAATATGGGAGTTTCTTGTGGGAGTAATGACGTTGATATTATTTCCCAGCAGGATATGTGGCTGTTAAGGCAGGTTAGAAATGTTTCCTACTTTTTCCAGGACTATCATAAACAATTTCTAAATGTAGATGTATAGTATATGATTGCTAAATTTCATTTTATTCCACAGAAGTGGCTGTGTGTTTTAGACTGCCAGAAGCTTAAAATAAAAAAAAATAAAATAAAAATAATAAAAAAAAGAATAAAAGAAGTCAAAAGTACCAAGACTCACCCCAATAAAATTACAATATTTATTTCATGGAATGTACTGATGTCTTTCCCTGCCTGTAAACTTTTTGTGGACAGAAAAGACAACTAAAAGTAGTGCTCCTCAAGGAGGAGTCCTGGTACAAATTCAACAACTGCCAAACTACACCATCACAAGTCAGAAGAGAATCAGTCTTGATGCTCCACTGTGGATTGTTTTCATTGATTCTTGTATTTTAATCACATTTCAGCTGCTGTTTCTGTGAGATGATTTCAAAACCCATTGAATTAAATTGTATTACACAAAGAGACTGATCTTTTTCATTGCAGCTGCACTCAAAACCCAATTTTTATGTCTTAGAAAGATAGAAGTATTTTCTGGTGTCATCTAGTCTAAATGGCTTTTTTGAATGTTCCTTTGAAAATTAGGTCTGGAAATCTGTTTTGAAAATCAGAATCCATCAAAGTCTCTCTCCTGTGAAATTGCTGTTTCTCCTTGAAGATTTCCATCCTCATGAAAAGGCCTCCATTTGACTTTATTTAACTAGTAACTTACGACCTCTACCATTTTGCCAAAGCACTTTGATTTTTGAATCTGCAGATTCAGATTACAGTATTATTAATTAGGCATCAATTTTCAATGTAAGCTACTTACACATTCAGTCACAAATCCACAGTGGCTTGCAGCTTGAACAACATATACGAAACTTTCTGTAATTTGCAAATATACACTCCCTATAATACAGACTAAAATTTTAAAATCAGTATAATTGGAAAGAATTTAGCTAAATACAAAGCAATAAAAAGTGGACAGATATCCTATCTTTGATCATTATGTAGTAATCAAAATTAATTTATAACTACCTTCTTGACTCATAAATTTCCAGCCAACATCTGAGTTATAGTATTTTCCTTCAGTAGTTACGCATTAGAAGTGAACATTTAAACTCACATTCAAGCATTTGTCAGAACAAAGCTTTAGGCCTAAAAATACATCTCTTCTGGGACTGACACTTAATTGTAAAGGGAAAAATTACTGAAAAGAGTGAAAAGTTTTGTCATGTAATTGTCCCCAACATTTCTTCTGGCAGTTGGATAATTTACGATCTTTTCTTCTTTAGAGAATCTCTCCAATTGCCAAAGTATATAAGAAGAAAACCACGAGTGGTCAAGATTAAACCTCTTAAACTCCTTGCCAGTGATGTATAATTACTAAGCCTGCACGCAGTTGGACTAGGGAAGTTATTCTTCCCGGGTACTCAGCATTGGTTAGGCCACAGATGTGTCCAGTTCTGGGCCCCTTAGTTTGAGAAAGCTCTTGTTCAGAGAAGGGCAATGAGGGTGGTGAAGGGGCTGGAGGATGAGTCCTATGAAAAGCAACTGAGGGAGCTGGGGTTGTTTAGCCTGGAGAAGAGGAGGCTCAGGGCAGACCTTATTGCCTTCTACAACTACTTGAAAGGAAGTTGTAGCGATGGGTGGTTTGGCCTCTTCTCTCAGGCTACCAGCGATAGAACAAGGGGACATAGAATTAAACTGCATCAGGGAGGATTAGACTGGATGTTAGGAAAAACTGTTTCACAGAAAGAGTGAATTCCCATTGGAATGGGTTGCCTTGGGAGGTGGTGGAGTCACCATCCCTGGATGTGTTTAAGAAGAGACTGGAGGATGTACTTAGTGCCATGATTTAGATGATGGGATGGTGTTAGGTAATAGGTTGGACTGGATGATCTCAATGGTTGTTTCCAACCTTGTTAATTCTGTGAATATGCAATTCTTTAGAAGTGGGAGCATGGCCTCAATGTAATCATTGTACTCATGGTACTCAATGTACTCAGTGGGTCAAGCATGTAAGGGCAGTAGCCAGAAATATCCCAATGGCTCACAATTATCTTTTCTTATGATAAGTCCCATGGAAAATATCTTCACACATTTTCCTTTTGTCTTCTCTTGCATTTCCTGGGTCCATCTCCTCAAGTGGTACAGGTGATCACCAAAGGAAAATGATGCATTTGATGATGTCAAATGTTTTCAGTGTCTCATGCAAAATGCTAAAATCCTCTGCATTTTCTACAACTGAGACCACACAAGCGTATATAATTACATTATGAGGATTGACAATGGAAAATTAATTTAAACTAGTATGCTCTCAGCCATGTAATTTTGGAGTAGTCTAATTTTTCTAGGAACTATCCCTAAGGCAAGGTTTACATTGCCTAGAAAGAAAAGCGGTTTAAAATATTTTACAAAAATTCAATCCCCTTTATCTGCTACTTCTCCTCCCAAAGAAATGTCATGCCCCTGAAGGCTTTCCCAAACCATATAACCCGATGTTAAGAGTTTTGTATATTTAGTCAGGAAATAGAAATTATGTCAATTGATTCATGTGATTAATTGTAACTCCAAAACATAGTTCTAATATTCACTGTTCAGTCATTAATAACAAAATCATGAGGAAGAGGATAACACTCAGTACAAAAATCTGTCCTGTAAATTGCATGTACAAAGATAATTCAAGAACTCTGTAAGATGATTGCATATATTCTATGAGCAATAAGGAACTTCTTCAAGCCTTGTCATTAATGTCATACAAAAGCTCATTTTGAATATTCTTTAAAATTTTCCCCTCCACTTTCATATCTAATAGTAGCCTGTCTCATCACTGAATTGTTTTTCCTAAGCTTAAAGACCATTTATTTTCCATCCTGCTTTAATATTTTTTAAATAAACATATTTATTTCTGCAAGATCAGCACTTCAAAATTCACATCAAGGGCAAGCTAAACATTTTTTGTGTAGTCAAAGCTTCCATGTTTTTTTTTTCTCTTTAATTTTTTTTTCTGATGTATTTGAGATGCTTGTGGAGTCTTGTAGCTTTTAAGAATATCTTTTGTTTTGCTTAACAGTAAAGCACATAAGCCCTTATTCTTGATGATTTATCACTATGATAACAATAGATGTTGATTTTTTTTGCTCAGGCTGCTCTGTTTCTTTCTTGTTAGAGATACAAGAAAGACAGCATTAACAAAAGCAGAAGTAAAAAAAAAATAAGAAGAAATGCATTTGTAATATGCTTTTGAAGTTGTGAAAAGTTTTTTGTATTAACAGTACTCAGCCATTCACTTCTGCTTCTTAACAAAGTATTGCTCTGAAGTACAAATCAAATCTAAAAAAAGAAATGGAACATATATTCTAGTATACTGTATTCCAGTTTAGATTCAAGATATGTAATTATGAGTTTTAGCTGCCTGCACATACATACATGTAAGTATATTTTTGCTTTGCTCACTTAGCTGACATATTAGTCCAGTATTCATTT
Organism: Serilophus lunatus; assembly: GCA_013399895.1. Classification (NCBI taxonomy): domain Eukaryota; kingdom Metazoa; phylum Chordata; class Aves; order Passeriformes; family Eurylaimidae; genus Serilophus; species Serilophus lunatus. The sequence goes on along the minus strand of VXBA01005217.1, from coordinate 465,517 downwards.
CACGAGAGGAGAATATTTGTCTGTCATTTTCCAAAGTAATGCAAGAGGAATTCCTAACACACGCAATTTGGTCTCCTCTGTCTTGTCTGAGTGTAAAGGGGAGGGTTGGCTTGTAGATAAGATCTCATGAATCACTGAGAACTGCACAGCAAAGTCAGATTTCCTGGGATGAATGTCTTTCAATACAACAGAGCAATGATTCACTTGTGCACACACAGAACTTCAACCATATGGCCATAGTCACACCCTGGCTACTGAAGAAATTGTAAAATGAGGCAACAAGTTTACGCAAATAGCTTCAGGAGGTTTCTTGTCCATGCTCCTTGTAATTCAGTGGAGAATAAATGCCTATGAGCCACTCAGGGCACATAAACATGAGGTGGTTCCTTTTGCTTGGAGGATTGACTGTGGAAGCGCAGGGCAAACCACGTGTATTGACACTTTTTGCTGGACTAAAGCTGCAATTCCAGTTTCAGAAGGTCTTCCCTTGCTAGTTGTCCCAAACATTGTTGCGTTATGCAGTGTCAGAAAGATGTCTTCTCCACAAGCTCAATTCTGAAAGACATCAAGCTGTTGCAAAAATCAAGAGCAACTGGGGCAGTTGAGCAGCTCTTAAGACATCCTATGAAAAATTTTCACCTAAGGCCTATCATGCACTCTTATCACCTTTAAGTGCTTATGAACATAGGAGAATTCTTCTAAACTATGGACTTTTTATTTCCTGAAGTTCCTTTTCTAAGAGTGGGTCTGTGACCTAACTTTTACAGAATCACAAGATCACAGAATCAACTAGCAGCTAGGCTGGAAAAGATCTCTGAAATCAAGTCCAACCTTTGACCTAACATCACAATGTCAACTAGACCATAGCACCAAGTGCCACATCCAGTCTCTTCTTAAATACACCTAAGAACACCACCTCCCTGGGCAGCCCATTCCAGTGCCAAATCACTCTCTCTGTAACAAACTTCTTCCTGATATCCAACTTAAACCTTCTCTGGTGCAGTTTAGGACCTGTGTCCTGTTGTCATTCTACTAGTTGACTGAGAGAAGAGACCAACACCCATCTGGCTACAACCTCCTTTCAGATAGTTATAGACAGCAATAAGGTCACCCCTGAGGCTCCTCTTCAGACTAAACAACCCCAGCTCTCCCAGCTGCTCCTCACGGGGCTTGTGCTCCAGTCCCTTCACCATCCTTGTTGTCCTTCTTTGGACACCAGAACCTCAACATCCTTTCTAAACTGAGGGGCCCAGAACTGGCCATAGCATTTGAGGTATGACCTAAGTAGGCACAAGTACACGGGAAGAATAACTTCCCTGGTCCTACTGGCCACACTATTCCTGATACAGGCCAGGATGCCATTGGCCTTCTTGGGCACCTGGGCACACTGCTGGCTCATGTTCAGTTTCCTGTCAATCCGTACGTCCAGGTCCCTTTCTGCTTGTCTGCTCTCCAGCCCCTCTGTCCCCAGCCTGTAGCTCTGCAGGGGGTTGTTGTGGCCAAAATGCAGGACTTAGCACCTGGCCTTTTTAAACCTCAGGCCATTGGATTCAGTCCATCTATCCAGCCTATCAAGTCCCTCTGCAGAGCCCTGCTATCCTCCAGCACGTCAACATTCCCCACCCCGATTTAGCATCATTTGCAAATTTGCTAAGGATGGACTCAATCTCCTAATCCAGATAATCAATAAGGATAATAAACAGGATCTGGGTGACTAAGTTTAGGGATTTCTAGAACTAGATAGGAAATGTCTTGCTCTGTGATTAGCCCTAAGACGCAGTGGCTGTGACACTGCAATTATTGGGCAAAATCCTGTTGCAGAATCTCTTTTTCTTTGTATTATATGGAAAGATACCACTTTTCTAAGATAATAAAAATCTAGTATAACAAGAATAAGATTTATGGGCAGAGAAAATTCTATATCCCTTAAAATAACATTTTCTCATTTTTAGCATACATGGAATAATTTGGTGTTTGACAACTTTTGGTGTTTTATATTTCTGTCCTAAGGAAGGATGACAAAGTGTTTCAAAAATACTGGAAATTCTGATTATTTGAAACTCTTTATTTTAATGTAATAATTACACAAAAACCTTAGGGTTTAGGGTGTTTTTTTTTGAAATTGATAGTTTTGAAACAACCATCCAAGAACACCACCTCTCCTATCCTTCTTTTACAAGAATTATATAAAAAGATTTTGATAGAACTGTCGTATTTAGGTTTCATAAGCATTATTAACTCCACCTTAATTTCAGTAACATGATGTTTGTGCTGGAAAAATGAAACGTCTTAACCCTGACAGGTTGCAAAAGTACTTTTTATCTTGCATTCCTCATTTATCTGGGGTTTCCATCTGCATTTCTTGTTCCTGATACTTATGTTATAATTGAAACTAATCTTCTTGACCATAGCTATTCCAATGATACTTCCTGTAGTTGCATTCAGTAAAACATGAACTCCTGAGCCTATTTGGTAATTAACTTGCATAATTAGCTTGTGTTTGGTGGAGAAAAAAAATATTTCCAATTTTTCTCTGTTGGCCACTGGTCAAAGCAGTTATTTTCTTTGAGAGTAAATCACAACAGTAGTACATCCTCTGAAGAACTGTAAAACGCACAATATATGGTTTCATCCACCTAAACACATCCCAACAGCAATAAATCTGAATGTTTTTGAAGGTCTCAAACTTCACGTCATGCTGAGTGGTATAACTAAGTTTTGAGTTAAGATATCAGCAATAAGGAAGTTTTCCTGGTAACTGCGTGGTTTTCTTCACCAGTTTGTGTGAAACCAGATTCCCAGTGAGGTTATTTTAGACAATTTTGTCCTGCTTCAACATATGACTAAATTAAGCATTGCCTCAGACCCTAAAGACATTGCTCACATCAAGGCACGAGAAGTTTCCCTCATGGAAGCGTGGGCCCACAATATGAAGTTGCTACTAAGAGCTAAACCACCAGTTTTGAGTGTAGCTTCTCACAAAGGTTGCACCCTCAACAGTAGACTCCTATCTTTCATAAATTCAGCTCCTGTTGTATGTGCTACAGCATCAGTGGGCAGCTGGATCTGTGAGGTTACACAGCAACCTTGAACAGCATAGCAGGAAAGGGCCTTGCTGAAGAAATAGTTGTTGAGCCTCATGCCCAGTGTTATATGGTCAGCAGCGTCAAGGATTGAGGATGTCTCTTCAAATTGTGACCTCTGAAAAATACTGTTAGGAACAAGCAGTAAAAAAATCTTATGAACTCCTAAAGAAAGATAGAAAAGCCCTTGCTTGGAAATAAACTTGTTGTAATCTTCTGTTAGAGACAGAACCCATATGGTTTTTTCAGCTGAAACTGGTGTAGCTTTGGAGCATTACAAGTTTCACACCTTGATCTCCATCTGAATTCTTCAGAGCAGCAGATGTCTCTTTAGAATTGGCCTACCCATGGTTGGGATATGACATGCCTTAAAATTCAGATTTGAAGTCTTCTTTTTCAAAATAATGGTTATGGAGGCTGAAAATATTTAGAAATGTAATGGTAATGTTTACTAAAAACTATCTTGAAAGGGGTACAAAAATTGTTTTCCTTCTACTCCACCCTCTTAAGTAAATGGGAAAAAAAATAACCCTAAGAGTAGGCTTCTTTCGGGATGCAGGCTTTTTTGTATTAACTTTTCAATGAAGCAAATCAAGCTCATCACCATGGCAAGCAAGCAAATAGTCTGCTAGGTTAACCTGTGAAGCAGATCCTGTGTTTTCTTTCCTACTTTGAATGTCTACTGGACTTACAGGAAACTGAGTTGCCTACTCTGCAAAAATAAAAGATTAACAGATACTTATTGGAATGCGATCTATTCAAAACTAAACACTAATAGAGGTTAAAGTTAATTATGCATTAAACTTTTGGTTAATGTCTAACCAGCCAGGGCGCTGGGTGTACTCTTGTCATTTCAACAAAATATATGAGATGACTCATCTAAGCAATGGATTAGCCCTATCTTGGGTCTACTCAAAGGTTTACTATTTTCTGCTAAGAAAGACTGAGCTGACAAGAAAAGTAAATGGTCTATATATCTCGTTCTATTGACAAGCCCTCAAATAACTTTGGTGTTTGCAAACTCTTTTAGAATCAGATATGATTGCCATGAAATAAAACTCCTGACAAAAATAATCTTACTTAGGAGCAGGTATCCTCATACTTTTGCTTGAGGCTTGTGCTCCCTAAATTCCTTTATAATTTTCACTTGGACTTCACTTGATTAAAGTTAGCTTGTGCTGTCTCTCTTGCAAAGGCAGCCCTCACAGGATTCAGTGTTCCTCACTCTTCAGAATGGATAAACTATTTTTATTCCTGCATGAGCTAGATATACCTGAGGACCATGAACATGAAAGGACACTATACTTCACACTCTTCTTATGAACTCAATACTAGATTCTCAAGAGACAATTTTTTGTTTCAAACTTACATTATCACAGAGTTACTTAAAGTCCAACATTGCAGAGTTATTCTTGTTTCTTAGGCATATGAGATCCAGCTATGCCATTTTTTTGCCCTTAAAAATGGACTTTGTGCTTTGAGGTTGGTGTTTGCAAAGTGCAGTTTGAAACGGCCTTGGCAATGTCCTTTTAAAAATCCAAGCAGTACTACACTTAGAAGTGTTTTACTAATCTTCCATTTTTCTAAATATCTCAGTGAAATCACTCAGGGATGGATATACCTTCTCCTCGGTCCTTGATTTTGAACTATGATTTAGTATAACATTCTGTTTCCTTTTAAAGTACCATTTTTCAGAAGAGCATTAGGAACATTAGATAATTAAACTTCACATAACTGACTATGTTGTCAGTGCTATGACACTTATGGAATTCAGCTGGATCACTTCAATTCTCTGGATTAAACCAATGAGAAAACACTGCAAATATCAATCTTTTTTTTTTTCTTTAAATAACTCAAATGATACTTAGGCAATGATAGCTGGAGGGTTATCTGAGATTAAGAATTTTGTAATAACTCTTGACAACTTACTTTTTTTTCTAATGTAAGTATAAGAGGCCAGTTAAGAACAATAAACTGCAGCAAAACTACTTCTATTTTTCTTACAAAAGGGGAGAAAAAGTAACTAACATTTACAGAAAGCTGAGCATATATTGCCTGTACACAGGCAATCTGGAAATTAAAATTTTGATATGACTCTTTTTTTTGTTCTATATCTGACCATTTTTTATTTCTGTGTATGTTTGTTTCAGAAAGACATGAGTCAATATTTAATATAAAACTCTGACAGCGTGTTATTGGTATCAGTATTATAAATGTTTGTCTAATGCATTAGGCAAACTATTGCAGGATTTGGTTTTATGTCATATAAGGAGAGGAGAACAGTGCTTGTTAAGACTTTTATCTCATCCTTATCAACATTAGTTCCTTCTGCTTCTCAGATAATATGCTGCACAGAAAAGTAATGATCACAAGATGATTATTACTTCAAAAGAGGGCGTGTTTCTTGGAAAATGTAGAAAATCTTTAAGAGGTCGGCAGAAAAGGTAGTGCATGTTTCTAAGTTGTGCTGAAATATCTCCTACACCTTTTCTCCTCCCATTACTACTACTACTAGGATGTTTTGATCCTCCCAAGTGGTGGGAAATATTTTGAAGGGGAGTTTCTTTGTATACTTAGCAATGTGGGAAACTATGAGAAGGGTGTTCCCTGAAAGCAGTGATTCATCCCTCGTGTTGATTCTGTAAGAACATAGGCTTTGTTTACTGTGGAACTACTTAAATAAATATATTTTTATTTTGGCATAAAACTTACACTATACGTACCAAAAATTAAATTATGGCAAAATTATTTGAAATGATACATCTACTAGTTCCAGGAATGNAATTTAATTTTTCTTTTTCCCGGAATTGTTCCTTTTTTTTTTTTTTTTTTTTTTTTTTTTTTTTTTTTTTTTTTTTTGCACTTTCCCAAGCAGAATCCTTGTTTGTGTAGGCTCTGCATGTATTGGCACCCGAGTCCTAGTAAAATTTGCAATCCTTCTCCAATAAGAAAATTCTGAACATCCCTCCTCTTTGCTGGTGGCTAAGGGAGATACTTCTCATTCTGTCCAGCAAGTTAATAGTTAAAGAATTTTTCTCGAGTCCTAGAGATGGAAACCTGGTTAGCCAGATGTTGTTGGATCTCCAGGTTGTTTTCTGATTTGGAGGACTGAAACTAACAACCATATTGCTTTGTAATTTCAAGGTCAAGTGTTTTCAGGTAAGAAATTCCACTATTATTGAAAATGCTTGATTTTATTTAAAACGTGAGACCACTTGCAGGTGAAGTCACTGTCTAATTTCTAAGGTATTAAGGTTCTCCCTAAGTCAAATAATTATTTCATTACTCTGTACAAAAGGAAGCAGAGTTTGACAAAAGAGCTCTTTCCTCTCCCCTTTGACTATACAAGGAGTTTAATCCCCTACTTTTGTCTTCTTAATTCTTCCTAAATTAGTCACCTAATATAGATGATGTGAACACTATGTGTTTTACTGAGGGCTCCAGCTGGTGTCCAAACACCTGAAAGCTGATGTTGTAATATTTGGTTTAAGGGCCTGCATGACATCTAAGCTATACACATTAGGGTGTTTCCACAAGAAACTCTTCATTTAGATAAAATTACTGTATTAAGACCAATGCAAACCAAGATATCTTAACAAAGATCAAGCCACGTGTTTTAGATTTTTCATAAGGTTTGTACTGTGTGGGACAAATAATAAAAATAATCTGACATATCTTGAGCTGTCTACGAATGTTTAGATATAGATAGTTTAGGACACATATCTTAGGTGTGTGTCCAGTTCTTCTCTTTAGTATTTTGATAAAGACCAAGTGATATTCCTCCTAGCTTAATTCAGGTACCTAAAAGAATTAGAATAGATAACACTTTAAATTTTTTCCATGGACAATTGAGAGAGCTCAGACAAATAACAAAGTAAAATTTAGATGTCTGAATACTGTATGCATATATATGTATATATATATTATAAACTGAAGTTAGTGAGATGTCCCTTACTGTTATATTACAGATCTGAGGTCACAACTCCAGTAGTAAAATTTCAAAACAGAAGCAATATATATTCCATAAACACAACTGACTTAATAGGGGCCAACCTGAAGTGAAAGAGCTTATTGTCCTATAAACACAGGTTACGAGATCTTGAAAATATCAAAGGCAATAGAACGGTTTAAATAGACAGGAGCAAAATTGACTGTGACTATGATAGTCACAGTCTATGAGGAGAAGAGTTTGGAAGGCTACAAGTGTGTACAGTGGAAGAGAATTCTTTTGTAATTTGTAGCTGCAAGCTTGATTAAATTCAGATAAATGATTTAATATTTACAATGAAGTTATATATGAAATACAAGAATGGTGAAAATATTTTAAATTCTCTCCTGATTTGAATAAGCTTTCCAGCATTATATAGGCCTCAAGAAGAAGAATTGAACAGTGATATTCAACTCCATAATTTAATTTACTAAAAATTTCTTGGAAGAAACATACTGAAATTATGAGATTTATTTTTAATGTGCTGATATAACAAGCAGAAAATTGACTTGATAGAGAAATTTCTTGCATTCTTTTTAATCTAGAAATGAGTTGTTGTCTTTCTATTTGTTAAGCTCAAATAATAGCTGTATAACTATAATTTAGGTATACTCATACCTTTCAGATCTGACAAGTTCTATCATACTGTGATTAGTTCAACCTTCTCTAAAAACTCCATTTCAAGGAAATCAGCCTTAAAAGTACTTATTCTGAATTGAAAGCCTAATTTCATTGCTTCCACTTGTAGTCTGATAGTTCCTTCAGAGCTGTAAGTGTGCCCTTTTTATGACCTTTATGAATAGACTGTTGTTAGCTGACCACTAAAGACCACAATCCAACTTTTTTCAAGCTTCCAGAAAGAAACTACAATGCAATATTGAGAGTTCCTCCTTTTGCATAGGAAACCCCATTGATTCACATATTAAAGTCAGAGCCACAGCATGTCAAATCCATTATCAGTCTCACAACAATTCCCATCTGAAATCCTCAATTACATAGCTCAGAGCACCATCCAACAAGAGAAGCTCTGCGATAAATTACAGCGAATGTTTACTGGAATATATGTGTGTGTGTGTATTTATGTACTTATATATGTATGCTAATTTTAATATTTCCATTATAAATAACAGCAACTCTCCCTATGCCTATTTATAGTGCTCACAAAATGTTCAGGCATTCAGCTAATAACAGATTTGCACTTAGCCAGCTGGAGAATTGGTGACGGCTGCCAATTACTTAGAATTCTTCTAATAAACAATAGTTTCTCCCCCCTTTGAAATATATGGAAATGGGCTATTGTTAAAGTGCTGCAGTACTGAAATGGCACCTGTGCTTGCTGTAACGTGGAACACTGCATTCCAAGCAAGAAACAAAGCTACATGGAACGCCATGTCCCAACCTATTCTCTGCAGAATCTACGAATCTATTCCGGACAAAAGAAGGGGGTAAAATGTGACAAGACAACTGTCTTCACTGATTTCATTTGGACCACGTTGACCTGGTTAGTTACCTAGCCCATAGTACCAAAGGAATGTTCAGTGTGAAAATGAGATGATCAAGAGAATGCTATTTTATTAACCATTATTCATGGGATTTACATATACATTAATACAATAACTTGACTCAAGGTCTCAGCAATCTGTGCTAACAATTTAACACATTTCTGCTCACTCAACTAACTCTTTTAGGTCACCAGCTTTTTTCCAGTTTCTCTTCCACTGTATTCAGTGATCAGGGCAATCCATATAATTTGATTTTGCAAGTCATGAGCTGACAAACAGGATTTTAGTCCTTAATTTCCTGCATAAATCTATCCCATCCTTGTGCAATTTATGAAACAGTCAGTTTCATAGTCAGTAAAAAGGTGAGTTGTTGCAAACCAGAATCCTACTGCTGGGGTATGATGAAGAGTAAAGCAGAACTTTGAAGATACTTATTCAGGAGAGCAAGTAATTACTTTTCTTTAGTTCTCACTCAGGTAGCAATTTCAAAATTTCTAGTTTCAGCAAGTGTTTTTTTATGGAGAGTGAACAGGCAGTTCCTCAACCTTTCCACTGCCCTATTCAGATTTATGATCATATTTAATTGCAAAGCACACCCCTAGGGACAAATACAATGGGCAGAAACTACAGAAATCAATATATTGGTTTGAGTTCTTCTTTAACTGTCAACAGGTAACTCATATCACAACAAAACCCCATTTTATAAAATACGTATAAATTTCTCTTGCCATAAATCTTTTCAGACACACTTATACTCAATTATACAACCAGCCTTGTGGTCCAAGAGACTTAAAGGTCGGATAAAGGATTCATGCAAATTATTTCTCCAGTGTAGAGGGTCTTTTAGACTTGGATTTTGGTTACATGTTTGTACATGTATGATGTTCATATTCTTAATTTCCTCATAGTATGATCTCAGGTTCTGAATCAATTTCAATATGTGGCACGGGTTAAATGGCTCCACAGGAAGTGGTCACAGCACCAAGCCTGTTCAAGAAACATTTGGACAATATTCTCAGGCACATGGTATGACTCTCTGGGATGGTCCTGTGTAGGGCCAGAAGTGGGATTTTGGTGATATTTAAGGGTCCCTTCTAACTCGGGATATGCTATGATGTGTTTGGAATTGCTCCAGAAGAAGGTTTTGGGTCAAGCCCATCTCTGAACCACTGTATTTACAACTAATATATATTCTCACAACACATATCTGAAGATATTTTGGGGTCCTAGAAAATCCTTCTTCACACCTGTTCAAAGACACCCATTAAATTCACTGCAGTTGGCACATTATATCAGCATGCCAGCATTCCTTTCTCCAACTTCTGTGATATTAAAAAAACCAACAAAACAAAACAAAAAAAAAAGCAAAAAAAACACACAACCAAAACCAAAAAAACCCAAAGAAACAAACAAAAAAAATTGTCCTCAGGTTCCTGGAAAAAAACCAACATAAGTCTGATCGAGGCAAATTAATCAGATTACAGTTAAATGATTTACATGTAATAAAAATGTCCGCCACAGTCAGCATTCAGATCTGTTTATCTGCAAGGCTTTCTCATAAATGTGTTTTGCCAAAAAGCACTGGAATGACCTCCAAGACAGGCTGCTTAACTTGTCTCTATCCTTGCTTCTATTTTAATTAGACTTTAAGTGGTAAATATTTACTAATTGCCCTCTGGGTAAATAATTAAGAAGACTTGGTCTGTTTTGCTAAAGTTCATCTGGCAACACTTTCAGATCACAATCTAGACAGGTCTATGTTAATTAAATGTCCTCTTCCGTATAATTTTTAGAAGCAGAAGTTTCTGTGCCAAGGGACTGGGCAAAGACAGGGAGGCCTGTCAGTGCCCTCAGCCCCAACAAACAACAGCAATCCTGCACTATCACACACAAGACCTGAATGAAACCTGCTCGTTTTCGTATTTTTTTAGCTAACCAGCTCTGTGGATATTTTTCCTGTGATGGACATGGTTAGATTCCTACATGAAAATCAGTTCTCTGTGTACAGTGTACAATCTTTTCAAGCTGACTGGAGAAGCAGATCTTCTGAAAGAAAAGATCACAGTATATTTTTTATCACTTACTTCTGAAACAGTGTAATAGAAAAATCTTCTATATACTTCTCCTGCTAAGCCACATGCTTGAAATATAGTAAATCTCTAAGTACTCAAAGTCATGCTCTTACAGTAGTACCTTATCCTGATGCAGAATTGTTATCTCGTTTTGTCTCAGTGCCATATATTACAGGAGTGGCAGCAGCTGAAATGTGAACACAAAAGAACTTAAATGGACGACTACATAAATGTTTAAAACAGCTAGTAGAAGGGCACTGTGTGCTCCACAATTATTCAATAAGAAGGCGTAGTTGGACTGAAGGGAGTTTGATAAAATGATTTGCTCAACAAGAATTTTGCTTTGAAAAGGAATTGTGAGGTTGATTAAAGGACAGGATAGAAGTAAATTCTTTTAATGTCAGGTTAAATCAATAAGACGGTCACATCTGGAATATTGCATTCATTTTATTTGTAGTCTGTCTTAAAAGTTCAACTGAGAGTTTGTTAGATATATAAAGGAAGAATGAAAGGAAGGACTGTTTATTTTAAAAAAGAAATCAACACAAGAATTAGAAGATAGAGCTATGAAAATAATTGAAAAATGTTACTGAGGAAGCATTGTGACCCTTTGTCAGTCCTTATTTTATGGAATTTAAAAGCAATTAGTTATTAACATAGACACCAGAAACATCCATAAACCACAAAAGATTGTATTAAAACCCCATCTACCTATGTTTCATGCATACCACAGTTAATAATCTAGAAGTTACAGAAAATAAATTCTCCTGGTGTATAAACTATCTTTCCAATTTGTAGCATGGAACCGTTTACAATCAATTATGATTGTAGTGGATTGGTGGATGCATGGACGCATGGATGTTAGTAGAGAGTGATTAGTATTACATTAAAAAGAAAAGGAAACACTAAAAAGGAAAGCTATACCAGTTAGATAGCTTTTTAATTTTTTCCTACACTTATATATTATATAGAATCATAGTAACTGTATGTTATACTTCAGGGATTTCTTTTAGTCTAAGAACAGAAGCACTAGAAAATATCTGATGCATCCCAGTATGAAAGACATGCTATTAAATTATCAGTACCTGCAATGGAATCTAGTGACACTGAAAAGAAAGACAAGAAAAAAAGATGACAAGCCTTGTCAGGGCTTCTCTAGTGACAAGGGCTTTCTTTCCATTATGAGATGAAGACATAAAAAAAAGAAGCTGGTGAAGATATTTTCAGCATGATTTTATTAACACACTTAAAAGATTTAGCCGAGAACAGAATAGTGTGCTAAAGTGTTAGAATCAGGAAAAACTTTTATGCTCTTTTCCCATCCTGCTATCTGTTAAATGCAGACAAAATCCATATTAACATAACTATGTAATTGTACCAGTATAACCTATCTCCTCTGTCGCAGCTTCTGGTCATTTTGGTCATAGTGTTGGGTGTTTTCTTTCTTAGAAGCATAAAACAACATGCAACCAAAAGAAATGTTAGATTTGTAAAACTGCATGGAAATGCATAGAAAAGGATAATTCCTACCTCGACACACGTACAATTTAAAGAGACATCTGGGTGGGAGGAAAAGAAAGGAGGCACTAAAGAGGGTCACAAAACAGGTCAGTGGCAAATTTATGAAAAGAAACCAAGCATCATGTTATCAACCCTAGGGCCTCTAGGCAAGAACAGCTTACTTGGGAAATTTCAGTGATACCTACACATTTTTCACCAAAATCCACTCGACTGAACTAATATTTTGCTCTAATTCTTTTAGGCCAATCAGGCATGCCAAGATAGTTCATGGCTTTAAACTGTGATATAGTGCTGCAGCTTCCTCCAAAAACATCAGAAAAATGTGTATGTGTTGGGGAAGAGTGTGGGCATTTAGGGTTCTCCTATGGGAATATGACAGATGTTGAATAACTGCAACTTCTCCCCTTGACTGCTGATCCAGCCTGTAATTTGTTCTTTGAGTAACCCTGCCTTCAGCCACCCTATTGCTCATTATTCATCTCCTCCCTGAGGTTTTGAAGTGTTGGTCTGGATACGTGAACATGTAATCAATAGCCAAAGAAACACGCCTGTGGTAAACCAGGCAGAGTTTGGGTTAGTTTCCATTAAATAAACTGTTGCATGTCTTGTAGCAGGGAAATAGGTCTTCTTCATTGGAGTTTCTCCAATATTTTTAAATTGTTCAAGACCAAACCTCACAGCTGAGAGTGTGTGGGAAATTTGTGCTGAAGTCAGCACATGATTTGCATATGATTGCTATATGACCTAACAATCTGCTTATGTTCTGGTTTTAATTAGGTACGGACAGCCTGTTTCCAAAATAAATAACAATTCCAATGACAGAGGTCTTTATCCATCTAGAGCAAAACTCTAGCCAAGTTTTCAAATGTGTTTTATGTCTTTGGTTTTACCTTTTTGATTTCTTACTAGTCAAAAATAGATGTGCCGTATTTCATGTGTTGTATACAACGAACTTTATCCCAAAGGGTGATCATGAAATCATGAGGAAGTCAGCTCCTAAATGCTTTTTTCTGCTTGATTTTTTTTATTTAAGCATTTTCAATTTTTATGCATCATATGTTTCTTATGCAGTAAGAACTATGCAGGATGTGGTTTATAGACCAATCTTATCACACATAAGTGTTAAATGTTTGTAATTTATATGATACTTGTTTCTCTAGTCTTGTTAAAACTACAGTTTCATTGACCAACTGTTTCAATAAACAATGATCTTTTTATCTTTATATGGATATTTGGCAAATGTTTTTCCTTTTTCTTGTTTGTTTTGAAGTTGGCATAGTTAAAAGTACTGGAAAAAGAATTATAAATTGAGCAGTAATGTCAGTTAGCATCTACATTATTTTAATTAAAATAATGTAGATTCTTTCATTTTCAAAACCTCAGAGTGATATATGCTCTTTATATATTTACATCTTGACAGTACTATTCTCATCAAAGCCTGTGCTGATATTTTTTTTGATGTCAAAAAGTAGTGTTTGTTTTCAAGACTCCCAAAACATTAAGCATGTGGGAGAGAAGGAGGTGACCAAGAAAAAGCAAGCATCAAGAAATATATCTGCAATTGGAGGATTAGAAGTCCCTCATGAGAATTTTTTTCTGTACTAAATAGCCTATTGCAGAGGCTTAAAAAAGAATTTGAGAACAAGGTAAACAGTGGGCAATCCTTCTTTGCTGCACTCAAACAATTCCTGGGAATGAGCAGCTAAATGCCTTCCCGATCCAAAGACTTTACGTTCTTTTTTTAATATCCATTAATGGACATGCTCACTACTAAATTGTGCAGTTCATTTTTTAACATCTTATATTGTTCTCCTTGATAATAATATGTAGCAACAAACTCTACTGTGGAGTAATGCAGAACATAAAAGTACTTCTTTTGTGTGTGTGTGTGTTCCCAGCCAAAACTGGGAAAAAACTAATAAGTACTCCTACACAAAAGATACTATAGTTGTACATCTGAACCTTAACTGTACATGTTAATTTTTCTTGTCTTTATAAAATTTGAAGCAAAAAATAGAACACAACATGAAAATGGTGTGTATTGGATCTGGCTGAGATGGAGTTCATTTCCTCCATACCAGCCCTCACAGTGCTTTGTACTGACAGCTAGAAAATGTTGATATCATCCTAGTGTATTGGTTACTGCTGAGCAGTTCTTCCACAGCACCCAGGCTGCCTGTAAAACATTCCCCCTCTCACCACCTGGAGGTGAGCAAAATCTTAGGAGGGGATGTATCCAAGACAGCTGACCCAAACTGGTTACAGGGATATCCTGTGCATTATACCATCTGCCCAGCAACACACGCTGTGAGGAAGGAGGAGCATTTGATATTACATTTGTATTTTAGTGAAACCACTACCTATACTGAAGCCCTACTTCCTGAAAGTGTCTGGACATCCCCTGTTGATGAGAAGTAGAGAATAAATCTTCTATTTTCCCTTGCTTCCCCTTACAGCCTTTGTTTTATTAAACTGCTTTTATCTATACCCATAAGTTTTCTCCATCTTATTTTCTACCCCCTGCTCCCATGCTGCTGGGAACAGGAGTGATAGAGTGGCATGTGGAATGGTGGGCACTTGGAATCCAGCCATGGTCAACATACCATATAGTGACATACCCTCACTGCAGTTTCTGTCATGAATACTACAAATAAGGAAAGCTGGCTTAGAGTTCAAAACTGCCAAGTAGAACTAGAAAAACACAAACCATACCAGTAGCGAATATGCTAAAAATAGAGTATCTTCTAATAAACTACTTAAAAACATGATTTATGTAAGTCTGAAGTGAGTTACATTCGTTAAATCAGCTAATAGGAGATAATATGGTAGTGCATTTCCTTTGACAACATAATTTAGCCTCTCAGTTCACTGATGAGAAAGAACTTAAGATACATCCCGACTATAATAGTGTAAAATTAGAATAATTTTTAAGTTAATGATGGCCTCGTTACTGCTCAGAGGCACATCAAAAAAGACCATCTTTATTTTTCACAGTGGTTAATTCCGTATTCCTCTTGACACATCCTTCAGTTCTGGAAGAAAATAAAAAGATTGAAATCCTTGTTTCCTATCTCACTAGAGTTGGAAGAGTCCTTTCTTCTGATGAGGCAATTAAAGACTTTCCCAGTGGGTGGAGGTGTCAGAAAAGATGGAACACCTGACTCTTCTTTTAATTCTTTGAATCTCCCCTTCCGGTAAAAATCAGAAGTAACTTCACCAATGGATCTTGACAGTACAATGTCATCCTTTGTACATATTTAGCTGTTTCTAATGTCTCAAGTCTTGATT
Organism: Serilophus lunatus; assembly: GCA_013399895.1. NCBI lineage: Eukaryota > Metazoa > Chordata > Aves > Passeriformes > Eurylaimidae > Serilophus > Serilophus lunatus. The sequence goes on along the minus strand of VXBA01005217.1, from coordinate 450,063 downwards.
TTTTTTTTACTATACTTGAGCAAAATCCTCTCTTCCATATTACTCAGTGAGTTGCTCAATCATTTTCCACCTGTATATAAGATGGTTGATTCTCTGGTGCTCTCTATCTGTAGAAGTTAAAGTTCACTGAGCTGATAGAATTTAACAATCTAAATATATAGTGCTATAAGTAGCGTAGTCATATCTCTCATTACCAACAAAAAGGTACCATAGAAATAAAATTAATTAGTTACAGATTGAATTTTTTGTAAATTGCTGTTCTTTATTTCTTTTAATGATGGCAAATGTGCTAATTAGTCATAAATTTACTTCTCACAGAACAAGCCGCAACCAAAAAAACTCATAGCATGAACACATTAAGCCTATACTTTTATCCTTATATCCCTGTTTAAAACAAATCTGAGGTTAGAACAAATGATACGATCCTACAGATGTAGCTCTAACACAGTATGTGGTTTGTGCTGAGCCATTAGAGCTATTAAAGCACATTAACTTTAAGTAGTGTAATAACATGAACTGTGCCTTCTGCATTACTGAAATGCTTCTCTCCTTAGTACTTTTATTGTGTAATTCTGTATGATTTATTACTGTGCAGCTGAGATAATTTCAGTATTGCACATTCGATCATTTTGGTCTTGATTGGGCTAGTCATAGGTCTCTGAAGAAAATTTGGTTCGATTAGATAACTGTGTTTGGCTGAACAGGTGAATTCATCCAAGTTATGGAAGTACCCACTACTACTTTACCAGATTGCAATCTGAATAGATACTTTATTATTGCTGTACTGAGTGCTTTTAGATGAATAATTCTGAAAAAAGTTGTAATACTTTTAACTGATTAGGTTCTTTGTTTCACGTGTGTTTTTGTGGTTTGCTATTTAGTTGTTTTTTTAAGAGGTCATGACTTATACCAAGAATGAACTTAACCAGAAAAAAAGTGAGTTGATATAATTTCCCTAAAGAAGCTTATCAGAGAAGTGACAGAATGAGAATTTCCCATGTCAGTTCAATCCCTTTTCAGCACTGTAGCTATTATTTTCAGTGGTATATCTGACCCTTTTAAATTTGAGTTTTATGCTAAAGTTGACATGCTGAAGTTTAGTCTTTCATCGGGAACATTAATATTACTAATTTTTCTTGAATATTGCTGAATGTCTCAGATAAACTATTGACAGACAACAGTATACTACACCTGAACAATGGAAAATCTTTTTGTCTGTACAAGTCATGTAGTTTTCTTCCCTCTATGAAATAAAGCCTCATGTCCAACTGTATCAACAATTCTGTTTTATCATAGAATAATTGCATTACAAAATTGGACAAGATTCAGTTGCTTTCTCTTTCAGCATTGGGCTGCACTCAAAAGCCAGACAGCAAAATGATTCTAAGCAAACCAACATTCAATGCCAAGGATAAAATGCCACAGGAAAGATTTCTTTTTAAAAGTCTAGAAATAATGTATATTCTAATATATCTTAGGCTACCTTGGTAAATCTTTGGGTATACATTGTACACTACTGACTAGAGACCACAAAGGGAAATAGATTTCCTTGTGTCCAGACCTTGGTCTATTGTTCGTCTTTTGCTTAAAGACAACAATAGTGAGGACTGTGTCTTAAAGAACACCATATTACAAGAAGGAGTTATATTTTATCTACCTCTTCTCTTTGTCAAGAAGGAATTTCCTCTCTGTAGTTCACAGGATAACCAAAGAGCAAGTTCCTTGCAATGCTGTTGTTTACGTTGAATTCTATTACTCATTCACAGAAACTCATATCAAAACTCTGATGCTCTAAATGTATTAGAATTACATCACACCTTAAAGATATGAATAGTTAAGCAGAATATTAAAAGCAAAGCAAAATGTAACCCCGAAAGATCTTAACAATAGAAAGTCATAGCAGATTTTTTTTGATTTAAAAGAAACCAAACTCAAAAACAAACAACTCACACAAAAAAAACCCCAAAACCTAACCAAAGGAAATAAACTCCCAAAAAACCTACTGCATCTTCACTTGACAAATGAAGCAGTTCTCTGCTACCCAAACGTCTGTCAATGGTTCAGACACGTCACAAACAAAACTATTAACTGATCTGAAGAATATACAACTTAAGAAAGAATTGTAGGACAGGTGGGGAGCTAACAAAAAGAGGAGATAGCACTGGGGAAAAGAGAAGCATCAGGCTGGATAGTAGGTGCTAGCTGAGTTTCTTCAGGATCAGGTTTTGGTTTCATTAATTATTTCACATAGATATTAAAAGTCTCCTGAGGAAAGTCAATGGTCTCATAAAGCTGAGAGCAATGTCAGTATCAGGGAGGACCAAATCTATATATGCAGAAAATGCCAGACAACCCTGAACATTCATACAAAATACTAGGTCATGAACTTGGCAGGATTTCATGTTACTTCCTATATGCTGAATATGAATGAGACAGAGGAGAATGAGTTAATGACAAGATGTGGCTATGAAATATGATGTAGCTATGAAAGAGGCAAATGCAGAATCATCTCTAGGAGGACACAAAGAAGCTTCTAAAACGTCTTTAGTATGGGGGAACTGTTCTCTTTTATGACTACAGATAGAAAAAATATTAATGCTGATTTTAAAGGACTTTATGAGACTTCACCAGAATTACTTTTGTCTGTGCTGGTTATGCACATCTTAGAATAAAGAACTCCATCTGAAATATCTGCTTATGGTCTGCTTGTGCTGTTTGATCAGAGGTGAAAAACATCTGAAAGCAAACCAATAAAGCATGACCTACTTGATTATGTAAATAAAATAAAAAATTGTGCTATCTTGCTGTTATTTAAAGATGATATGCAAACAAAGGAAAAAATTTGAGTTGCTGGTGCACTAGTAAGTGGAAATAAGTGTTTCACATGTCTTATGTTTGTTGTATTTTAAGGTAGAAACTAGGAGATCCAGATCCACCACAGCAATTGACTAACAGATATCTCTTAAGCTCCATGAAAGTAACAAGCAGTTCAAGTGCAGCCTTCTGCTGGAGTTATAACATATGACTTGCAACATGGCTGTTATTGTATAATGGCTTCTCAATACTCTGATTCCCTTATTGCCCCCTCCTATAAAACAGCAGGAACCAATGGGTAATCTGCAGTAATCTCAGTGTTCCCAGCCAAGCACCAGCTCACTAATCAGAGAGGTTTTCCTCTTTGAACTGGCTTGGAATATCTTCTCTCCAAAGGCTTATGAAGAATTTGGGCAGGAGAGTTATGGCAAAACCATACAGTCTTAAAACCGGGAAGTCTTGTGTCCTTCTAATGTGGCAAACAGAAATACATAAATATTACAGCTAAATTGCCTATGTGGTTTGTTGCCCCTAAGCGGTAGTATAACTGACTCTGACTACAAGCATGATTGAAGTCAGCTGATTAATAAAAGAGGAAAAAAATAGATTTGTGTTTTCTGACTTGTTTCAGCCATAGAAAAGATATCATGTGATGATGATGCATATGCTGGAAGGGCAGCTTCCAACCTCCTATTTAGAAGTTAAGTGGAGTAATAAACAAACTATATCAGTGTGAGTAAAAGCTGAAGTATTTAACCAGGATTTCGAATTTTTAAAAAGTAATAAACTGATTCACAAGGAATTGATGACAACATCTGAAGAGGACTTTGCCTCTTCTTTATTTGAACTACTGAATTGCTCGACCCTTTTACATATTATCTAATGTCTAAATATTTCTTATCTGTGCTTTGTTGCTTCCTATTCCTTATTCTATTAGTAACCAAGCTAAATGACAACTCTGGTGTGCAATCAAATCTGTTGTTAAAAGTATCATACTGAAAGCCCTTGTTCATGCAAGAGACTTTCTGCAAAAGGCTCAAGACCATTTTTAAATGGCCAAACACAACCCCAAATGAAGAGAAATACCAGTTAAGCAGTGTGCTACCATTTTAGAATAATGTATACTTTTACTTTTGATTTTTCCAATATAGTCTAACTTTTAAACAGTTTTTTTATTTCTCTTGAGTGTAATAGAACACTGCATTTTATTCGTAGCCTCTAAGCTTCCGAAGAAAGAATAAAGTAATGTATATCTGCCAACAGCTACACTTTTACTGAGTAACCCTAAACCAAGAAAATAGTAAAAAGCCTTGTGAAATAAATAGAGAGGAAACTGTAATTTTAAGAGATTCTGGCTTGAGCTATTCTACATCACATTAAAAAGAGTCCTATTCTGTCCTGACCTCACTAGCCTGTAAATCACTGAATGCAGTTCATGATAGCTTTTTGTACATTTTGAAGAATGATGATTCCCAGTCTATAGGTTTAAAGTTCATCATCTGTTACATGCTGTGTTCACTCTCCAGATTCATGTTAACAACTTTTTACAGTAATCTGGTCCAATAACCACAGCCAATCCCCTCTGCAAAGCTAATCAAAACCCATTATTTATTGCAGGATCATGCCTACCACCTGCTGTAATAAGGTGGGGGGTGGGGAGGCAGGCAGAATCAACAATAAACCTATAGACAGTCCCTTCTATCATCTAGTGGTTACACCTGGAGTAGAGGAGGGAACCATGGAACGTACGTCATGATCTATGAACTGACTCTCACAACAAACTGGCACTCAGTAAGAGGCAGAGATATCCCCTATGACTATGTCGCCCAGCAAAATATTGGCTAGCCTCAATACTACTAATTGCTATAAGGTTTGTTGTCGTGCAACTGCAGCATAACACAATGCCTAAAATGCCTAGCTTCAATGCCTACAAACCAATAATGAAGGCAAAAGAAAAAAAAAAAAAAAAAGAGGAAAAATAGTTTTCTTACAGCTATAAAAGTTGTCCTTTATATTTTTCAAACTGTCAAATCTGGCAAATTTGCCTTAAAGTAAATGTCTTTAATACCTGCACAAACTGCAATAAATACAAGTGAGATGTCGCTGGAGAAGGAGGAAAAGCACATTTGCCAACTATTTCATTTTCTCCCCATCCACTCTTCATAAGTGAAAAAGGCTAATATCTTGAAAGCTTATGAGCTGAACGTCTGTATCCCATCATGAATACTGTTATTGATTCTGCTCAGTAGCAAAGTGAGGGAGGAAAAACGAATGAAGCAAAGCAAGGATTGGAATGTAAAACAGGTGAAATAGCTTTTGACATCTACTTCACAGTTTATTTTACACTGCTTCAAAAGTAGCTGGCTTTCCAATGCCATTAGTGCTGTTTAGATGAATGGGCATTGCAACAGCAGATGGAATTCTCTGATGACAAATACAAGGTAATGAACATGGGAAGAAATAATTTGAACTGCTTACACACATTACTAAGTTGTAAATTAACTGTAAGCAATTACTCAGGAAAAACAATGGAGATTGCAGTGGAAATTTCTGGCCAATGTACTGCAGGTAAAAAAAAAGTAAAATATTGATATATCTCAGAAATTGAAAATAATTTAGCTACTTGCTTAGGGGGTTGTGTTGTTCCTAGTTACTATGATATTTATGAATCTTCTATGCAATGTCATTAATATTAAGAAATACCAGTGGAATAAAATGAAGTTTCTAATGTTTTATGTGCCTGGATTCCAGGTGTTTTTATGTGTTTGTGTAAGTGCTTATTTACATGTGCATTATCCTTCTCTCACAGATGTTTTACAATGAAATAAGGGATAAAAATATCACTCTTTTATTAGTCTTTGGTTAATATGTTGAGATGATACCATATAAACTGTGCATATATCTTAGTTTTATTTGACTGTACATGTTTATCCAAGAAAGAGTTTTCCTAGGCAGCAAACCTTTTGCAAGATGTAACTTGGTTACCTAAATTTTACCTGAAGTAATTAAGTGATAGAATACTAATAGATTTAGGGCAGCATGCATTATCAAGATATTTGTGTTCCAATTTTGCATTTTTAAATAATCAGTTCACTTTTATTTATAATTTGCTTCACTTTCTTTTTTCTTGCTATTCCTCCACATATGAGAATTACTGATTTATGCCTTGGCTGTGCTTATGTTTCAGAAAGTTTCCTGCCAATTTAATCCCATTAACTTTAACAACATTGCTTCAAATATATGGCGGTGTAAGTTAGATCAACATTAATGCTTATTAAATGCAACTGATATTATTCTGAATTGGGACAGTTAGGGAAACTCCAGTAGTACTATTTTTATACCATAAGTAATTCTGAAAAAGATGAATATGAATGTTCACTGGAATTGCCTTTTTTGAATTATACATATGGCTAAATTCTGATCCAAAAGGTAAAGCTTATTTGGTTTTTACTTTTATTTAGGACATTTCTCTGATTATTTTTCTATAATATTACATTGGGTTACATCACTTACAAGTGAAATTTAGTTACACACATAATGAAAAAATTAAATATTGTTTAAAATAAGTATGCTATTTGAACCCTAAACAACATTCTACAAAAAATACTTCTCAGAAAATTTTGTCTTGGAGTTGAGGAAGAAGGACACATTGAGCTGGAACAGTGTTGAAGTCCACTGGGAAAAAGGACTCTTCCTTCTATCTCCATATTTCTTCATAAGTTATGTGGACAAATTCTGAAAGATTAAAATTACATGTCTGATCTTTGTTGTGAATTTAAGGGCAAAAGGCAACCAAATGTCTATAATTTGTCAAGAGTGGGAGCCAAAAGAAAGCATAGAAAGAAATCCATACTGCAACTATGGTATGCATTGCAGAGTACAGTATTTGCACATTTGGGAAATATCCAGTGATATACTTGTTGCAACTCAAGCTGACAGATGCATCTGTTTTAAGAAAGGCTTGAATATTCTTGAGCCACCTTAAATTATCAGTGTAGTAAAATAGTCTCTATGGAGATATTCCTGTTACAGCTCCTCTGCCTTCCCTTTCTGTTTTTCCCTACTTTAAATAACATGATTTGGGTTTCTATGCGCCTGACAAAAAGAAGAAAGAGAACATTAAGTAAATGAAGATAACTCAGTGTGGATGTAGGAATGAAAGGGACTGTGTTATCAAGTCCAGTTCCTGGTCATACAATTATGTTCATAATGGTAAATAAAATATTCCCATGACTGTTCTCTGTTGGTGAGGTCACCTGACAAGGAGTCATTCAAGTTTATTTCATGCTTTTTTTAAAATCTCCAAAGTAGACTGTGTATTACAAATGGTCCTCAGCTGATGCAAGCTCTCTGACTGTCCTGAGATTCACCAGGGAGAGTGCTAGAGGGTCTGACTCAAAACCATGCTAAGCATCAGTTTTGTAGTGTAGTCAATTGAGTTCTCATGCACAAGATATTTCTTGGTATGGTGCTCATCATTAGTGCAGGTGTAACTAATACCTTTATTAATCGATTTAACTGTACTAGAACTACTCTTTTTTTGCTCTTCTTGGGACTTTTGTGAAGGTGCTCTAGAAGTTTGCTTTTTCAGTGAATACAAATCTTTGTCTAATCTTCAGTATAAATTTGTTCATATCTAGATTGTATTCATTTGTTCTTGATAGCAATGTAATAAAATGGTAAACTGGACTACGTTTTTTATCAAACTCTCAATTTATGTAAAGTAAAAGGAAAATCACCAAGATAACAAATTCAGGATCAAGATGTTCTGTACTGAATATTTGACTACGGTCTCCGCCAACTTTTTTCTGTGAATCTACTTATTAATCGTTAACAGGATGTTTTGTACCATATTAATCAAGTAGATTGAACCCTGTGGTTTTTTCCTGGGCTTGTGGACCCTAAAGGCATAATAAAAAATGAAGTTATGTTAACTGTTGAATAAAGAAATCTATTTAGCAAATCTGTTCATGCAATAGTTTCACAATAAATTATCATTCTCTTTCATTTTGAGGGCTTTGGACTCAAAATTATTGATCATGAGTTTATAGAGGATTTATAAGGATTTCAAAGTCATAGAACTGAGAGGCTGATTCTTAGCCAACTGTTTATCACTTATTTGAATATCACAATTAACATCAGTGGGAAGTTGATGGGATTAAATGCCACTCAGTATGTAAAGTCTTGTCCAGTGCAACTTTGCCAGCTATTCCTTACAGTCAATTTAAAATAGCATGAAATATCATGAGTCTCAATCTGAAAATAAACAGTAAATATAAACTGCTCACATTTTGGCGAAATAGCTTATCATCCCTGGTATGTTTTATGATCATTCTGCTGAAAATACACTCTCTTGATAAGTGTTCTGGCTATTCCATCTTCCGTAACATGACAAAAAACTGTATGGTCTCATATATTTATGTATATCTATGACCTTACATTGTTGTGTGAGTTAAGCTAAGAAAATTTAGTGCACAAAATTCAAACTTAATCAGAAGCTACCTTGATGTGAGTAGGAATCACAGCTCAAAAGGTTCTACCATCACAACCACAACAATCATATCTTCACAGCCAAAGACAATTCCAGTTTTCATTGTGTGCATGCAAGTATAGGCTTAACACCACAACAGCAATGACTTTTTGATATAAGGCAAAAAAAAAGGATATCCTCAAATTTGATTTTCTCGTACAAAGGAAGAACTTTCACTTTTACTTCAATTTTGTGTTTTTACTTCATTATATAGATGTAAAAATAGGACACATAATGAAAGAGAAAATTGTTTAAAGAGCTAGAAATTAAACTGGCTATTGAGATCCTCATCTAACACACATTGCAATTCTAAAAGTCCCTACTAACTGCAGGAAAAGGCTGATACAGGAAAGCTGACTGAGTATCTTACAATGCAACATAAGGTCGAGAGAGTGGATACTCAGGTTCTCATTGCCCTGCATGTCAATGGCTCATGTTCCCATTATTCCTATAGTTTCTGGTTATTATTTCTGCTTGCTTTCTCTCTGTGCCTCTCTCCTGCTGTGCTACATTAGAAAACTGAAATGCGTGCTGAGTTCTCACAAGGCCTTCATCCTCTGGTTTTCACCTCAAACAAAAGAAAAAGGACAAAAATGCTTTTCAGAGGGATGTGGGAATCATAGTGGCTACAGCTGGTTTATTTATCTATTTATTTATTTTAGGAACTGCTAAAGAATCATTTTGAGTTACAGAAAAGGAGAAAAACATGTTCTTTCCATATTTTAAGAGTTCTGGTGATTTTGTAAAAAAGTAAAAAACACCTGAAGAAATTTCAGGTTTATGACAATGTAGGTTTTGTAATTTTTAAAAATATTATTGCATCAAGTGTAGTTGTTAGGCAAGTTTACCACAATTGCTACAACTAACGCATGCCATTTCACAGATAGAAGGTTACTGACATTTCCTGGAGATGTTGGAGAAGCTATTGTAGCAACTGAAAGCTGCTGAAATGTTGCTGTATGAAAATTTCCCTTCTAATTTATCATCCTTTAAAAATATATACTGAATGTAGATGTGTCAAATATTTTAAAACATTAACTTTTTTGAGAGCTATTCATTCACAGTGGCTTGGAGGATAGCAGATATTACAAGGAGTTAATTTGGTTTAGTAAGAGATGTACATCATAGAAATTGTGTCACTTTATAATGTGCCTATAAACGAGCTTCTCATTCCTGTGGAAACTATCTGAACTGTGCTCATGGAACCTGTAGTGCTGACCCTGTACCAGTCTTTGGCACCTTGACACAAAGTAAGATTCATCTGATGAAATTTACAGTTCTGAACTGATCAGCCCATGATCTTTATAGCCTGTGAAGACCTAGTCAATATACTCACTGCAGTCCTGGGTGCAATTCATCTCCTAGGTAAATATCTGTCTGAAATAGCTCAGGTGAATCATATGCCTGAGGCATCTATTTTCTCCTTTGACTGTTAAGAGAGATTTAAGTCACTGGCTGTGATATTAAAATCTGCATTGTGGGTGTTGAAAGGCAGGTGAGACAAAATCCAGCCAATGTTCTCTGAATAAACTAACTTACTAGACTCTGTTCCTTTTCTGTGGTGAAAAAAAAGTAGTTGAGATAAATGTTCACACACCTGATAGAGAACTGTTACTCTTTCAAAGCCACAAAGCTGCTATTTGTCTGGTTCCCAGAGGACAAAGGCAATTCTTTTTGCAATGCACTTCACACAGATACCCTGGGTAGCGATTCATGCTTGACCTTACTCCAGGTCAGTTCTGATTATTGGTGTATTTTATGGACATGATGAACTACATGATTGTAGATTTGATGAACTCAAGCAATTGAGTGATATGATAAAGCCAATCAAGATTCAAGTCCAGTGAGAAGCTCTCACATGCACTTGACCTTGAGGGGAAAATATGTGTTGTACAAGAACCAAAAGTTGAAAATAATGAGTGGCCAGTGAGTAACCTGATTTTCAAGACTCCCGAGCACAACATTCTTTGATTCTATAAGAGAAAAATGCACAAAACCAAATTAAGATGCTTTTTAAGATCTGTAAAATATGCTTCCACTGTCAATGAAATGTAATAATAATATAGCTATTGGCTGACATGATTACAAGACACAGTCAGGATTGTTTGCCTAGTTTAATTATATGGTTCCCACATGAGTTCTTTTACACAAAAACTTAATTCTTCACTTCATCTACTCCAATACTCCTCTCTAGATATCTCTTTTGAGAGAACTTTATCTTAATACTTTTCAGAGACAAACTGTTTCAGTTTCCATACTGAATCGTGGTTAATCTCGTAGAAGCATTTCCCATTCTAGAAAATTGGAATGAACAGAGGATAATGGCTCTCCTGACTAGGCTAAGAACTATGGCCTATACATAGGAAGAGCAGAAAAGATAAAAAAATAAAATCTTGGAAGGAATGGACAAACCAAGGCTCATCACCTATATGGAAAATCATTGTATTAAGCGTGATTGTTTTCCACAGTTCTTTCTTGCAGTGAGTTGATCTCATTGCTAAGATTTCTTGTATATATTTATTTGTGAGGATGCTCAAGTTTGGCTTGGGTGGGGTCCCGAGCAACCTGGCCTAGTGGAAGGTGTCCCTGCCCATGACAGAGGGGTTGAAGCTAGATGATCTTTAAGATTTCTTCCAAACCAAATCATTCTGTGATTCTCTAATCAGTCTCATTCCAGCATATCAGTTTATTCACCTGAGATTACCTGCTGGGCATTGTGGTTTGTCAGTTAGTCCTGCCCTTTTAGTTTTCTTTATTAACTCTACTGAAGCAATGTTGATGCAAAAATGGCACTGATACACTTAGGAAAAAATCCTAAATATCATACTATTACTGTGGATCCTTCATGAGTTTACTACGCCTGCCCTGCAAACTCCTTTAATATATTTAAATGATGTTTCTGATATGTAATCTTCAAACACTAAAGATGTACGAAAATGTGATTGAAAAGATTGACTGAATTTGGGTAACAAAAAAAGCATGTGAAAGACTCTTCAAGTAATTTGTGATTTTCTGACTTCATATTTCTTACCTCTGCTACATTTCATTTTGATCCATTCAGATTCTTCTCCTACTGTTTACCCATATTTTTGTCCCTGTCACCTTTATTCTCTACCACTCTCTCAGTGAGCTCTTACTCATTGGATTTCTACTCAGAGTGAATTTTAGAGCATCTTACAAATCTGTGAAAATCTGACAAATCATTAATGACAAAAACACACAGCAGGTGCCACCAGAATTAAGGAAACATTTCAAAAAATTAAATTGCAACTGATGATATTTGATGACTCAAAAATGAAAATTAATTACACAAAATAGGGAGAGAGGTGTGTGTTGGGAGGATGGTATTTTCTCTTTAAACTATTTTATTTTTATGGAAACAGTGGCTGATTTTTGTCTCCTACCTCCTTGCTTCATGCAGCACAGTTAGTACATGTACTTTACAATGTGCCTTTGCAAGTAGAAAGAGTCATTATGGCAGGGTGGTCTGATCCAGATGATTTGATTCAGTTTTAACATGCCAAATTCTTATCCTGCTTCAACTGAGTTTCCCTTAGATTTCTTTGCTATAAGCACTTGACTGTCTTTTGAACTCAAATTAAAGCTCAACTAACTGTTTTATGTTAAAAAAAAATAGTCATGAAACACATAATTGCTATAATGAAGGTGCATTGCTGCACTTTGGGATTTAAATCAACAATTTTGTCCAATCTGTTTAGGCATATAGTGCTGAAATGACAGTATACCCCTCAAGAGAAATAACTTGAGATAAGATGATCCTTGCATATAAGAGATGAAAAGAAATGGATAGTTAATAATTTGTACACACACAGTCTGGGGCTTGATAACCTTCAAAGGGAGGACTTTCTCTTGGTTTCATCTGACAGCATCATGCCTCTGCAGTGCATGTTGTGGGATTTTTTCCCAATAGCTTTCATTCAATAATCTCAAAAATTATTACTAGTATTAAAAATTAACCTTAAAGCATCCTCAATGTGTAATTGATACTAGAGGGTAACACTCAGTGGTTCCTCTGGCCACTCTGTTAGGGTGACCCTCTGTTAGGGTGTCATATTTTCAGTACAAACCAAACAAGAAGAACTGTTTGGGTTTATAAAAACTAAAAAATTATGTTCTTGCTATTGCTAAGACTTGTCATTGAGTCCCATTTCTGCGAGGAAAAAAAAAATAAAATAGAGAAGTTTTTATGTTTCAGGATTTATTTCTATTCAGTTCAAACATGTTTTCATCTGTCTCCTTCCTAATTCCAATGGCCAAAAGCCTAGAGATAGAGGAGAGAAGAGGGAGATGGAAGTGTAAAAAAAGATGAGAGAATAAAAGAAATGCTAACATATGAGATTAAGAGAGCAAGATGCCCTTTCCTTCCTGAATAATCTGTACTTTGGCTACACCTAGGACACGTGAATGACCCAGCTACAAAATTCTTATAATTTTTGCCATACTGACAAAACAAAAAACTGAACAAACAAAAACTTCATTTTTACTTATCAATTTTCTCTCTTAAAATGCATTTAATTTATTCATTGAAAATGACTGCACTATACTACACATTAATTTGTTTTGCAAGTTGTTGCTAAAGCTGACCATTCCTTTCTTCATGCAAACATTCATGAAGCAAATCGTCTTGCATCTGCTTGGTTGCTTACTCACAGCAACAAAGAAGGAATTGTTAGACTGTTATTTTGAACATATAACAAAGCTATTAACTGAGACCTTGTAAAAATAAGTATGTTACAGCTTGGCTCCTACTCTTGGTTGATCTCTCGACCTACAAGAGATGCTTATTCATATCATCTCTCCAGGAAGAGTTTGGATGTTGTTCTTCTGGTACAAGTCTGGAGGAGACGTAGTCAAGCAGAGCAAACCTGCACAGAGGTGCATCTCAGCCTCCATCTTTGAGCGTTTTCAAGGTCTTGAATAATCTGGTCTGACCTCATGGCAGCTCAGACAGTTGAGGTTCCTCCATACCTGGGTCATCCACTCATCCTAGGAACATTCCCAGAAACTACCAATTTAGGAACTGCTCCAATCTCGTTTAGCAGATTCTGGTGCAGCATGTGGCATAGCAGAGGGATAAGGGACATAAACTGGACATAGTCCCAAAGGCTGTATGCAAAGCAAGCACACATAATCCACAAACTGAATGCGGAAAATAAAAAAGGAGAGGAGCTAATGGTGCAGAGAAGCACATTAATAATCCCCTTGGCAACAGAGTCCTCCATTTCCTCTGAAGGACAAGGGGTCAGGAGATAACACTGTGCTTTGACAAAAAGTGGAAGAGTCAAAGCTGGGTGCTTTTCAGATTCAAGCAATAAAGTAAATCCTTCCTCTCCTGCCCAGCACATCTGAGAAAGATCCAGCTTCCAGAAGCACCTGGTCATACAGGGCGGGCTGAGAGTAAAAGAAGACAGATTTTGATTCATTCTGTGAGTGAAAAAAAATTGCAGACGGTGGTGCTACAGCAAGGATTCTACTATCCCCTCTCAAACCCAGATTCCTCATGCATTTTTCGCATTCTGTTTATATTTGCATTCATGAAAATAAATTGTTTTCTGCTGCAGAGAAAGTTTTCCTTTTGACTTTTTGTTGGAACTATGGACTGTGCTGGTGAAATCCCAGCAGGAATCCTCAGGTCTCAGCAGTTGGTAGGCATTACCAGGTATCATTATCAGGTAATCTCAAAAGGGTTTAAGTAGGATGAAAGAAGTGCAGTGCAGAGCTGTCTCTTTCGGCTTTATCAAATGAGTTATTAAGTCATTTTTATGAGAATGGCAAAACTGAGGCAGATATCAGTAAAAACAGCATGTTAATGGCTTACCTGGCTAACTACAAACAATTAAAAAAGAGTTTATAACTTCATATAGGCTATTTGCATCTGGATATCACTTGTTCCATTTACTTATATAGTATGCCTTTACCTGCAAATGTCTGGGAGGTTTTGTATTTATAAACAAAAAAAAAGAAACTCTTTAGGCAAGGACTGTAGTTTTCTGTGTAGTGAATACTATTGAAAAACCATCTTGCCATCAGTGGCTATATCCTTGTATTTATTTTTCCTGTATGGAGGTATAATAAATAACCTCTTTTCATGTCTGAATAGTTATTATACTTAATGGCTACATCATTTATCCATAATAACCAATATTGAGAAAATAAGTCATAAATAGCCAGTTATTTACTCAATGCATTTTTTGTATTGTAGTATTTATGAATTATTGATGACATTTTCATGGATGTATTATCTTATTGGAAATTAGTCATGAAAGAAATGCTGCAATTATTTCATGGTCTATAATTTGAGGAGGAAGGTTGAAGTATCCTTTGCAATTACCAGTGAATGTTTTTCACATATAGTTTTCTATTAAACAGTACTTATATTTTTTTAGGCAGGAAATATCTTCTGTAATTAAAAAATATAGTAATTCTGTATCCAAAAGCTAAGTCCAAATAATAAATGCAAAAATCAGTTGTCTTAAAAATACTTATTTTTCAATTTTCAATAAAAATTTTTTACTTTCATGCACATTTTCTGCAGCAAATCACACTCTAACCAGTTGTAACCATTGTGGTAAACACACAGGTTTTGCTTAGGTACATTTCACTGGCCACATGAAACACTTTCTACATGTAAAAGGAACAACTACTTTCCAAAGGGAAAGCTTACTTTTATTCCTTTCACATTGTCGTTTTAGGTAGAATTTTTATTTTATTAATCTAACATGTTACTGCTACAAGATTGTCCAATCAAGAAATTAGTTTTCTAAAGCAGGCACAAAGCTACCACAACAAATTAACTTATTTACTGGGACAAGAGAGACAATATTATTCAAAAATGTTTGTCTAGCATTGGAAGGGAAACTCCAGCAAGGTAGAAAGAAGACTACTTTCTTTTATGTAATCCATATAACCAGAGGCATGATAATGGATCTCCTGACTTAGCTGGGACTTCTAAGCAAAACCACATTTAAGGTAAATGCTAAGAATAACAAAAAGAAGAGAGAAACATACTTAATGAAAATATCTTTTTTCTTTCTGTCACTTCAGAACACTTTCAGCTGTGTTAGTAAATATGTGAATTATCTTGTAAGACTAATAATTTTAACCCACAGAGTAAAAAGGAAAACGCTCTTGTATTTGTATGAGGAAGGAAACTCTATTTACAGCACAGCTGAATTATCATGGTTGCCATGCTACAACAGTTGGTTGACTAAAATAAGCGTATAAAAGGGTGACTCTGTTATCAATGATCATTGATCCATTCTACAAGCAAAAATCAGCTGCTAAACCTAATAATCTCTTTTGGCATTGTGCAGTGAAAAAATGAATACAGCAGCCACACTGCTGAGTCAATATTTACAACTCAGTGGGATTTAATTCCACCAGGAGCAGAAATGTGTCGTGTCTCGGTGGTTTGGAGCGTCTGCTGGGGTGTCCCAGCCACCCCTGGGCTGCAAAGAAGCAGCCACCCATGCCCAGAGGTGCCCCGTGCCCTGTAGGGAATGACAATGTGCCCAGTGCCTGGTAGAGCCATGTCTCTCACAGGTGGTTCTGAATGGTGTCAGTGGGAAATAGCTTTGTTCGAGGAAACAGAATAGCTGGGTTTTCTACCAACCTGTTTGCAAAGCAGAAATATTTCCCAGCTGATGTAATGAGGTATGTTCGAATGAGTTGCCCTGGCAAATTTTTTAACTCTTTCCACAGCTGTGATTAATTTGATACACTATGGTGGAACATCATCTGAAGAGTTCCATAATAGTCTTTTATCTTTTTTTTTTTTTTTTTGAAATTGCATCTACTAATATGTTGTATGAATTGACTGAATAATATAAGTGCAGTCACAGGAACTACTGTGTGAATGTTGTCACTGTCTGCATGACCAACACAGTTTGTATAAGCAACTCAGAAGTCCACTGATCTTCTTGTGCATGAAGATTGGCAGGACCTGGTAGAACCGGTGTATTTCTAGTAGCAGGACTGAAGGATCAGCAAGATTTTGGGGTTATTTGGTGGTAGAAGAAAGCCCAGACTTAGCCAGAAATATGTCTATAAACCATACTCAAAACCACATTATGATCCTGCAAAATCAAAGTAAAAACTACAGAGTTTTTTTAAACTTTGAAAGACCAAGGACTGTTTTTTTCTAATATGGACAACATATTGAGAAAGCAAGGACTGGATGCATGTGATGAAAGTGCTGAATGGAGCTTGAAGGTAACACCAGAAATGAATTCACGATCCCTAATTGTTTTGAAACTGTACAATTCAGGCAATCCTGAATTTTACCATCTCATGGATGAGGAACTGGGGTCTAATTAAGGTTGGGATTTTTCCGCTGACATAAGAGTGAAAGGGCAGGGCATGACCCAAAGAACAGGCAGGGGGTTGCAGACAGCTATGTGTGTTGTTATAACTGACTCGAGACTGAGGGGTGACAGGAATTGTGTCTTTGGGGATTTGCCATCTCTTTCAAGCATGTGTTTTAAGCAGAGGAGCATAAACACTGTTTCGATGCATGTTTGCTGCTACAATTACATGTCCAAAGCTTGCATCTAATCTGTCTAGACTGCACGTAAAAGCCTAAATCCTAAAAAGGTCCTTCCCCTGTCTCGATTCTCTCCATCGAAAATTTCCTTTGAAATTCTGAGAAGTCTCCCTGATTCACTTTCAAGGTAGAAATATCAAATGCATACAAATACTTTAAGCCTTTTGACATGCTGTCTGCATTGCTCTTGCCTGCAAAGAAGGCAAAGGAGTTGCACTGTACTGTTTGCAAACATTATTTCTCTGCCTATGAGTAGCAATGGTTTTTTTTCTTGTCTGTCTTTTACACTAATTCAGAACGACCAAGAGAGAGTTAACATCACGCTCATTCTAGCAGTCACAGAGTGTCAAGACTCCAGCCTGACTCCTGGCTTAGTACTCCCAGGAGATCCAGGTTAAAACCAAGAGCTATAGATATTTTTTTTTACTGTTTCAACCATTTTGATATTGCCTAAGCTATGTTGTCCCATTAAACACAGTCTGAGGCACTAATTTTCTGCCATTACTAAAGCTGCAAACCTTAGACCTGAAAAGCAAGCAAAACACCAAGGTTAAATGAAGTAATACCAGCACAGGACACTTGTGAGTTTCAGGTTTTAGGGCTTCTATCTTTTGACAGTGAATATAATTCCTTTTTATCTGTGGCCATTCTTATTTCTTTTCTTCAAACCTTGTAAAGCAGTAAAGTTTTTAGCTTATTTGGGATATTGCCAACAAATAGTGTATCTTGGCCAAAGGCATAACTGCTGAGAAGAAGGAGTCTTATAATTGTAGTACATTTTAATAAAATATTATTGCATGGAAATCATTACTCCATTTGCAAGCAGACATGCTCTCTCCCTAGCAAATAAGACACAAGATTTTATGAGGGGGAAAAACATAAGGAAAATTTTAAATCCATAATCAAATAATAAATATTCAGGAAATTCCTACTGGAATTCCTTCAGGAAAACCTGCTGAAAAAATAAGTAGGATAAATTTCTCTAACCTTTTTCTTTAAAAAAAAAAAAAAAAATTATATTTATTATACCAGCTCATACCTATTCAGACTGTGTACCAGAGACAGTGTGCATAAAACACACAACATGCACAGACCGAACACCAGCACCAGCTGGTTTTCCCTGGGGATCCATTCCTGTTTGACTGCACTACTTGTTAATTATAGACAGGTTTAGGTTTCATTGGAGCAGCCAGTTTGTGAGCTCTGACAACTCAGCAGTGTGAACCAAAGCATACTAAGTAGGAATAACAGGAAGATTTACTTCAAAATCTCACTGCTGATCCAAGCACTAACAGACACACATTCAATGAAGAGCTATTTGTGTGTGCACTGCCTCTAAAACTTTATACGAGTTATTTGCATTCACCTGATTGTCTTTAAGAACAATTTCTAGTAATTATGGTCAGGCTATTCAAGAGCAATTTTCGTATTCCTGGCTGGAGGGTTTCTCTGAACTGGATCTTTTGAATCTTTATATAATAACAGGTTAACATGTAAGTTAAACTCCAATTTATAAGGTTAATAGGTAAGCAAAGAAGATGTACGTATCTCTCCCCTTTTCAGATTTCTGCCTCATTTGTGTGTAAAGATCTCTGTGTGCCTACTGATCAGTTTAAGGCAAGAGCTCTTCACCAGACCATTCCAAGGATGCTACCTCTAGCTGTAAAATTTTTAAAGGCTACCAATATTTATGATTGCATGGAAAATAACATCAGGGTGTTCTTTGATTTGTCTATCACATTGACCTGCATCAGGAGAGGCTTTTTGGGGACCCTAAGGTCTTGACTGGTGACAATGAACCTTCCCTTTTCCAAATACCTGAAATTTGGAGCAGCCTGTCTGATACAAAACCTTCTCTGCCAGTAGCACCACACCAGTACAGGGGGTAAAAAACACCTTTGATTTCAGAGATGATAACCAGATATATGCATACACTGACTGAATAAAAGCCATACCTATTTTGGCTTCAATTATAAGCACAACAGGCTGTGGAAATGAAGACAAAAGGCTTAGAATGTTCCTGAGTTGGAATGGATCTGGTTACATAGGAGATAACTTAGTGTTCAATCTGAGTGAGAAATGGTATCACAGCTTACTGGTTGTCATTTCTCATGCACATATATAAATACACATGTGCATGTATGTATTTTAACCATCGAGTTGAAGAGAGGATCCCATAGCATATGACTAATGTCCCTTGGACAGGATGATAAGTCCCTGAAGTTAAACAACTTTGTAAATACCAACAGGGGAAAAAAAGTGTCGTGAAAGGAAGAGATTAGCACTGTCAGTCATTAGGAGCCCTTAAGGGCACGTGCAGCATTAACTGAAGAGAGGTTGGCGAGACACTTTCCCCTTGCTCTCCTTCGAACTCAGGAGGTGGATCATCTCAAGAGCATATAAAGGCATGTCAAGAGCACAGAGTAAGGGGGGAAGCTCTCACACTTCTCTGGGAAAGCTGCAAGTCCTGGTAACTCTCTGGAGTGTCTGTACATTTACACATGCAACATGGGAACAATCAGAGAGAATTAGAGTTCTGTGTGAGCTGCAAGGGTACCATCCCATTCAGATAAGAGAGATGTGGTGGGACAGCTCACAGGACTAAGAGCTGCCTTGGATAAATACAGGTTATATAGGAAGGACAGACTGGGAACGTGAGGGGAGGAGGTTGACTGTTAGGTGAGGGAGCAGCTTGGTCTGCTCTGGAGAGCTTGATTCAGTGCTTCATCCAGTTTCCCAGTATAGAATAGACCTGGACATAGTGGACTGAATAGAGCACGGGGCCACAAAGATGTTTAGAGGACTTGAAGTATCTCTTTTACAAGGAGAGACTGAGAGACCTTGGACTTCACAATGCATTTTAGAAAAAATTATACATGAATCTTGATTGTTTTACAATATTTTCTTACCTAGTTTAAAATGAAAAAAACTCAAGTCACAGAAAAATCTACCCCTATACAGTTCGAGGGTTTTTTTCTACAACCATTCAGACCTGAGGGAGAGGGAAGAGAGAGTGGGGGAGAGAAGAAATACAACAATGAAAGTATGGAACAAAGGAAGGAAAAATCAATGCCTTCTAATCTTTTTCTCTCTTGCTGAAAGCAGAAAGAGGACACATTAAAATCTAAAGAAGTGTGGCTTTTTTTCTCCTTTTAGATTCTAATAGTTTTTCTTTTACATGAGGTGGCAGAATGCGAGAGACAGAATTAGTTTTTAACAACAAGAAGGAATACCAAACCTTAATATTTTTAATTTAGGAATTTTATTTAAAAGTTAGGCATCTTTATGAAAAGAGAATATTTTTACAATGGTAAAAGCTATTTCAAAATAAATGTTTTTTTGTTTTAAAATGAAGACCTTTCATTAGTCTTTAAGACATACGTACATACAACGAGTCATTACACGACCTTAAAAAGAATCTTGAATTTTGTTCCAAGTAAGATTTTGAGGACTTTGAGTAGTATCTTGCTTGTGTAAAGCTAAAAGCTGTCATTGATTATTGGTCAAAATATTTTGTTGATTATTTTGTGAAAAAGATACATTTTTTTATTTCACCTAAAACCTGTAAGCAGCAATGGTTTAAAAATTATTTATATTTTAAAAGAGATTCAATAATTTTCAATTGGTTTCCTGATTCTAAAGAAAAAGCTTAAAGACAGACACGTGGGATATTGAGAAAAACCTGTGTGAAGGAATTTAAAAGAAGCAGTAGATTCAGAGAGCAAACTCAGAACTAGGGAGGAGGGGTACCTAATTTTGCAGAACTCAGCCCAGGCACCCTCAGGAAAGGAACTGGACACTCACCAAAGAGAGAGGAAACAGCAAATCACTCACAATTGAGCAAGGCTTTAAAGATCTCAAAATATTTTTCATAGTTACTGTTTGTGGCCATTTTTAGACTACTATAATTCCTCAGGACATATAAGAGGAGGCAAGTAGCTAAAGGAGTGAGTTTCTGCCACGTGTTGCAACTTTTTGACATTACAATGTGGTGCTATGACCTTCTAAATTTATATTACTCAGAGACTGAAAAGACTCAGTTGTGGAGGAAATGGATGGAAGAAAAACTTTTGGGACGCTGGGTATCTTCCGAATACCTCCTCTTGATCTGTTTTTCTCTTTAAAATGTCTCTCTGCAACATTGGCAATATTTTTATGGCTATGGTTTGGGCATAGTTTTAATCTCATGCTTATTTTCTTCATAGAAGAATCATCGTCTGTCTCAGACCACAGAGAAGGAAAAAACAAACGTATATGTGTTTGACTGAATAGCACACATTATTCTGACAGAGCTTTACTCTTACCTGTTAATAAGTAAATTGAACATGTTCTGTAAGTCTAAAGAAATGAATGTTATTTACCAAAATTATCAAATATGCACCATATCTCTTTTTGGGGGACCTCTGTATGCCCTAATCACAGAGATCCATGTGACCTTTCTATTACCAAGCTCAGTTGTATCTATTTAAAAAGTACAAATATGTTTCTGCACACCTTTTGCTATTAAAAACATGCATGTCTATGCTTTTTTGGTGTCACAATTCCCTATTGTCCTGAAATTTCCTAGTATTAAAATAATGTTTACTAATTAAGAAGGAAAATTCTGAAACTGGGAAAAATAGTTTTCTGATGATTTGTAAATATACATATTTAAGTTCAGTGACTGTCCAGGCACACCAAGTTAAGATCATTCTAATTTTCCTAATTTAATGTGACCGATTAGTCGCTATTAATTGCTCTGTGATAGTAATTTTTGTTTCATTGATTAGATGACCCAGTGGCATCCAATCATATAATGATATCTTTAGAAACAAGCTAGAAGGCTACAATGATAATTAATATGAAATGTTATCTAATGTGCAGTAATACAAGTTAGTACTTCGTTGAAATACAATTGCACGTCCATGACTGTTGGATGGGGTATAACTGTTGATTACTTTTTCTGTAATGTAAACAACAGCTCATTCATTTCCATAGAAATGGTGGGTTTTGGGGCTTTGGTTTGGTTTTTTGTTTTTTTTTTGCTTCCTCTGTGTATGAAACAAAGCTTAAGATTCAGTAATAGAGAATTATGGCTAGAGAACTCTAATTTATGGAACTCTGAGATCACAGACAAAACTATGCTTTGGTGTTAGTGTAGAGCATAGTGAAGAAGCACCTATGTCACTAATTAAAGGCATATTGATTTGTTTGGCCTAATCCAATCATAGCCTTTTTAATAAATCAGAATGTGTTTTGCAATTAGGAAATCCATACTAAGTGACAAAAGCATGTTATCTCTGTAAGCTCACTAACTGTGTTTTAGTACAGAATTGTTCACAGAGACACGTTTTATGACCTTTAATTTGAGCCTCATTTTTACTGGGTTATATTACTCTGCCAAAAGTCACTTAGCAAGCGTTTGTGTTTGTTCCCTCAAGATTTCTCAAAATTATATTTTTATTTGCATGTTTTCCTTCAATTTCCCTCTGCTGCAAGCATTGCTTTAAAAAGTAGCTACTAGAATAAGTATCTATCTTGAACTCAAATTTATAGTTCACACATAAAGATATAGAACTATTTTTTTGCATGTGAGAAACAGTTAAATAAAGACCTGTCTTGTATACATATATACCCCTGCATACTTGTTCCCTTCTAAACCTCAGAAAGTAAAACCATTATCATTGCTGGGCTTGAACATAAAGCTCCATCTCTGTTGCTGATGTCTGACGAGTAAAACCAAAGACATTGAACCAGAAAACTATTTGTTCTCTATCAGTTAAACCTGTTTCTTTCCTAAATGTCTGCTTACATGGAATAATTGTACACACTGAATCATGATCCATGCATGTTTTTCATGCAAAACATCTGTATTCACTAGACTGTGTATAACTCAAAGGCAAGAAGATAATGACTTAATAAGAGCTGTTAACACAAATAAGGGGATTAAAAGCCAATTTCAGAGCAATTAATTAAATTGGGATTTCTGTTCTGAAGTAAAAAACTAATTGTGGAATTGTTAAAAGAATACCTGAAAATTAATCTTAGAAGAGGGACCATAACTGAATTTGAATTTATAATTCTTCTTAAAAATATAGAAGAAAGACTATATTGTTCCAGGTAAGCTTTCAGTTACAGGGGTTCAATATATCTGCAGGCAGAACTTGTCATTAAGGGTGGGTAACTCTAATTTTCACTTTGTTGCTTCAGCACTGTCAAAATGGCCTGATCATGAGTGTAAAACCAATTTGCCAGAGCAAAGTGTAAATTAGAAACAGGATGAAAGTTTCAGTAATGTTATTGTGTTGAAGTGCTGAGATGCTCTACATCAGCAAGTAAAGACAAAGGCAAAATTGAAACAGCCTTAATACACTCAGTAACACCATCATTTCATTCCATTATGCTTCAGTTCTATAACTTAGATTTATCAAGAGTAGTCTGAGTCCCTTGATAGAAGATAATATCACCATTAATACATATGGTAAGGCCGAAATTGTGCTCACTCTTTACCTCTAAATATTTTGCTCTGGTAGATTAAGTCCTATCTCTGGCATTATTGTAAGACTGGGGGGTTGTTGATTTACTTACATACTCAAGAGTGTACTCTCCCTTTGAATGGTGCACATAACTTCCATTAATGGTACTGGCAGTTGTGTGTGCATGTCAAGATGGGAATGCTCGCCTTTAGAAATTATATATGAAAATCCCTAAGGGAATAATATTTTCCACAACTGCACCATTACCCTATCAGAAACTAAATAGTTAGCGTGCACAGTAATTAAGCAAGCACAACAGGCAAATTCAAATTTCAACAGTCTGGGTTTTATTGTTACAGATGTTCTTCAGAGCAAGGTCTGCTGAGCAGTTCCTTGGGTCATAAATGTTTAATTTTTAATCTATTTTTTATAAGTTTTGTGTAATGTAAGCTCCTTGTAAACCAAAAGAATTTTTACAAGTGTTTTTTTATGTCTTGGAAATTTAAAGTAATAGTGGTTGTTAACATTTTTCTTCTAAAAATGTCCTGCCCAATAGAATAGTAGTGTTATTTTTAACCTGAAAAGTAAATTCATTTTCTCTTTATTAGTCCTCTGAATTTGACAGCGAACAATTAGTAGATAGGTTTTTTAAGGGAGTCTATGAACTTGATTCCATTAAAAAAAAAAAAAAAAAAAAAGTGACCTTAAAAACCTGTCCCATTTGGAAACGACCCTGGGTTCCTGAGTATCATTGTAAAAGCAGATGCCTGAAAATGTCTTCTCATAGGGCTATGAAAAGAGATGAGGGTACACAGCACCCTGAAGGATAAGATCTGGTGAGCAGGCACATCAGATGTACACTTCCTATTTATGTTGCTGTTTACAGATGGCAGTCTGTTTGCACAGATTGAATATTCTTCTGTGAAAACCATGCAAGATACTTTTCCAGTGTATTGTTGGATTCATATTGGGTTACATCATTTATTTGCACTGAAAATATCTATTTAGTAGACTCAGGAACTCAAAACAATAGCTGGTTTGGGTGATATTTATCTTTTGTGACTCAAACAGCTGTCTTCTCTATTTGCATTATGATGTGATGTAGGTTGCTAATTAACAGAAGCCAATAAAAGGTAAACTGTTTTTTGAAAGAATGAAATGCAATAACATAATGAATGTGGGGGGAAACTCCTGGTGATTTAGACATATTTACATTTTATCTTCTGCCATCTGCTCTAAACCAGAAATATGCCCATCCACTCTGTGATGTGTGCCCAAGTCACTCAAGCCACTAGACAGGAAATTACTGTCTTCAACCTCACAGAGTTAAATATTCTTTTGGACACTGCCTGACTCCATACAGGTCTCTTTATGAGCTAACTGTTCAATAAATAAATAAATATATACATAAATTGAAACAAAATCCTTAATTTTTAATCTATGAACAGAGATAATCTATTATATTTTGTACAATGCAATTGGCCTCCAGTCAACAGGGCAGCACAAATAATAACCTACAATTAAATAATTATTCTTTGTTGGTGTAGATTAAATTCTAGGGTGGAAGGGTACAAGTCTTTATTTATTTCTCAAAGGTGCTACAGAAAACAGTCATGATGATAAAGTCCTGAGGAAGCCATTGAATATTTCAGAAATGCTTGAGTACCTATGTACGTCACTTTGCTTTCCACAGGATTTAGGAATATGACTAGTTCCAGATCTGAAATGGGTGTTTCCCTAAGCCTTAATGTACCCTGTACATGTCAGTCCCTATTTCCCAGTAGCTTTCAAAGCGAATTTGACAATTTGGAAATCCATGTCCTCTAAAGCTGCAGCTCTACATCCAGAAATACTATCTAGAAATTGATAGTGAAACTTGTTCTTTAGCTTCTTTCTTTTACAATATAGTTTGAAGACAACTGGACTGAGTCAAAGCACACCTGAGATGGGACCAAGACAGCTGGAAGTTGCGTTTGCAGTCAGAACATGGGGCTGTCCACATCTGGGCATGGGAGGGAACACGAGCACGTTCAATATCTGGTACATCTGGTCTTTGAGTTTAGCCCAAATAGAGTATAATAGCCTTGGACCTGTTTGCAGACAGGGAAGTGAAGCCTCCTGCAACAAGCACACGTGCTGAGGGCACTCCCATGGGAAGGAGAGGGAAGGAGGACCACGCAGCTCTGCCTGGTGATAACTCTTGTAGCTTTGAATCTTGTGACTATGAGATGAGATGAGATGCTGGAGGACTTGGCTTTTCCCTCCAGTCCGTGCTGTGAATTCCACGTTAGGCAAAAGATAATGCAGTCAAGCAGAGTGAGCAAAAGTGAACTCTGCTCCTGCGTGAAATGTATTCCAGCTTAAGTGCCCCACCTATTGCTTTCAATCAAATATATTGCTAGAAACTAAGCTATAATAACATTTTAATATTTTCTAGTTATTAAAGTTAAACAGAGAGGATTAATCTTCCTTGGTAATCCAAAGCATTAAAAAATGAGAGCCACAGAATCAGAAGATTGGCAGAAAAATTAAAATATTAATATGTAGTAAGTTTTGCAAGTCTTTGTATTCTGATTTTCCCTGCCTTCTGATTTTTGCAAGTGTCATTAAGGCAGAAAATGCCTGAAGAAGGGAAGGGAAGGGAAGGGAAGGGAAGGGAAGGGAA
>VXBA01005217.1:350914-423932 GCA_013399895.1 Serilophus lunatus | reverse complement strand
AGAAAGGAAGGGAAGGGAAGGGAAGGGAAGGGAAGGGAAGGGAAGGGAAGAAGGGAAGTTGGGAAGTTTCTGGGTCAATAAGCAAAAAGCTAAAATTCTATCTGACTGTGTAATATCACAAGGGATAGCAAAAGTGTCACCTATAGTTCCCTTAGAAAAGGATACATTCTCCACAGGGTTGCATCTACTTGTGCAGCTGGGATCAAGGCTAGTGCTCTCAAACCTATCCAATTTGCTGACAAGGGTGTTTTTGTCTTGCTGGTGTGCCTGATGTTAGAATTGCCAAAAGCATAGGAATGGGGTTTTTTTTCATTTTTTCCCCTTTGTGGAAAATATTTTGCTTATTTGTTTTGTTCCCCAAAAATGCCCTAAACTAACCAAGGTGGATAAACCCTCAAATATTTAGCTGTCAGAATTGTAAAAAACTGAATTTTCTCTTTTAGAGAGAGCATTTTACTACTTTTTGAGGAAAAAAAAGACCAAAAAAAAGAAATATGTCTTTCAGACAGATTACAAGACAGAATCCATTGCTGCAGATTATGAGAAGCATAAAGAACAAAGTGAAATCTCCCAGAACATCTTTTCCTCTCTAGATCTTGGATTTTTGCTGGCTCTAAATAGAAAATTAAAGCATTTGTTGTTGTGCTTATGGAACATTTCCAGTGAGATTTCAGACATTTTTTCCCTAGAAGAGTGAAAACGCCTCCTACACACACGCACGTGCACACACACACACAGATAAACTTCAGTTTATGTGCTTGCTCCTCTGCCATTTAGGAAGGATATGCTTCCTTCCCTTCCAATCCTACTCCCACATTTTTATGTAAATATTTTTTCTAAATTCTTCATTACACTCAATTCCACTTGTTTTCTGCATCACATTTAAGCTCCTCATGCTATCAATATCCCCCATAGTTTAATTCCTGCCTATCCCTTAACTCTACTTCAGCAGCCAAACAAACCTTCACCCAACAGTTACCAGATGGGCAGTTGTGTGTTTCAGCTCAGCTTTGCAGTTTCTTGGTCGATAGCAAAATCTCTCCTAAAATACATTTGCAACATATTTAAATTAGTAAAATCTCTAGTATCAAATTTCTTAATCAACTGCAAAGGTTCTTTCCCCTATTTTTTCTTAGACAAAGGCTCAAAGACAGACAATAGATCTCCTAGTAATACCTGAATATCTTTTATGCAATTGAATGTACACAGCTGGACTCAGTGTAATTCTTTGACTGATGGTAGTAGAAATATTGACTGTGGTAGTGAAAGATGAAAATACAATATACAATAACACAATGCATCCTTTGCTTTTAGAAGTGATTTTCAAGGCTAGATATTTAGTAACTGCTCTAAGAGATGTTTGTAGATCAATTTTTTTTGTTCTGTGTCCTTTTGGGAAATGACCTTGCTGCTAAGAATAAGGCAGCATATGTGTTCCTTTAGACATGCTGAAGTAAAAGGAATATCCTCACACTTAATGGTTTTTCTTCATGGCTATTTCTATAGAGCACTACAACTCATGCCTGTAAATCACACATTTATTACCCATGTGGATCACCTTCTGCACTCACTGAAAATAAGCATAAGTTTTCACTTCAGGAAAAGTTTTATCTGATGAGCCTAGGGCTGGGTGGTAAATCGCAAATGAGTGCATGAAAATGAACACTGTGTGAGTTAGATACCTTGATCCTGTAAATTCCCCCTTGCCTAGAAAATTGCTCAATGACTTCGATAGGCAGTGGCACTGGCTCAAATCCACACATGAAAAAGTGCCAGAGGAAAAAATACTATTGTGTGAATAGAGCCTGCTTCTCTTTTTAAAAAAGAAAAGTTAATTTATTATGACAGTTCTCACAACAGAACAGTATTCATCATGCAACTAAGCAGTTCTTATCCTGGACAATCTTCAAGATTTAGAAACTAAAATAACGTCTTCCTGTTAGTTTGTATCAGGCTCTGATGTTGCGTCATATTACATATTGCTCTTTTAAGTTGGGGTTCCAGATTCATATGTAACTTTTCAGATATAGCTTTCTTATCAGCATTGTGTATTTTTTCCTTCAAAATATTTTTAAATATGTATCTTTGCTAGACTACTGTATCACCATAATATTTGAAGAATTTATCTAAAAAGTACTGAAATAGAAGTAGGAAATAGATTGACAAACAGCTCGCTTATCCTAGACTGGTGAAAAAGACCTAGGGCTGAATCACCTACAACTTATATCTAAGTATTTTAAAGGTCTAAAATGTATTTTAGAGGTCTAAAATGTATTTTAAAGCTCTTAGATCTAATTTGTTCAAAACAGAATTACAAGATCCAGTTCTATCTTACAGAATAATCACAAATTTTTCAAGCATTAGTAGCTCAGAATTTCCATAGATATTGGCAAAATCAGGGAAAAAATAATCATACATATTTTTTCTTATATCAACTATTTTTATCATTTCCTACAAGAAAATCAGGGAGGTGTGTCAGTTAAGGGACGAGGAATTCAACCAATAACTGCATACCTTGAAGAAAGGAGAACAGTCTGCTTGGCAGCCTGCTTGTCTAGTGCACCTCCTGCCCCTGAGGAGAGGCAGAGCCTTCTTTCTTCATTTCCTGACTTTGTTTGGGTCCTTTTCCTGTGGACACAGGGAATAAACTCTGCTAGGAGACAGTATCTTCATCTCTGCTGGCTGAAAGGCTCACCTCACCTCACTAATTATAAGCTAGTGAAATCCAAAGTCTTGGCTCAAACTGCCCTGTTTAGAAAGAGTCGTAGACACCTTCACAAGACAACTCCTGTCTCAAGGAGGGATGAGTTGCCGAACTGGAATGAAATACCTGAAATTCTGACAGGCTATATTCAGACCTAGCTTAGTGCTCAGTGTGTTAAGATTTGCTTATTGGGAGAATGTAGTAGCTGTCTAACATGAGTAGCCCATTACTTCAGTCACCTCAGTTTTGTCAGTTTTCTATTGGAATAAGGGTTAGAAACAGGCTGATTGTGGATGAAATCACGGCGTCTTCTGTCCTCTTCAGAATTCGTTTAAAAGAGAAGTAGTCTAGGGAAAGGAATAGATGAGTAAATAGAGCATGAAGGCACAGGGTGCTTGACACCATAAAATCAACACTCTCCATTCAGAATGTGACTCATCAAAGATAACCTTAGGCATCAATATTTCTCCAGTCTTTTGGGGTTCTCTCTTACCATTGTGGTAAATGAAAACCCTTTTAGGGCATGAGTCATCTGTTAGTGCAGACATCCCTCTACAACTCTGCTCTCTATGACTACCTGAAAGGAGGTTGTGTGAGGTGGCAGTCAGCCTCTTGTCCCAGGCAACTAAAGATAGGACAAGGGAAAATGGCCTCAAGTTTCACAAGAGGATGTTCATGTTAGATATTAGGAACAATTTCTTCACTAAGGGGGTGTTTAAGCATTGGAACAGGCTCCCCAGGCCAATGGTGGAGTCACTATCCATGGCAGTGCTCAAAAATTGAGTAGAACTAGCACTTTGCTCTATGATTTAGTGGACATGGTGGTATTCCGTCAAATGTCGGACTTCATGATCCGGGAAGTATTTTCAAGTCTTAATGTTTCTATGGTCTGACTAAATTTTATCATGACATAAATAAAGAAGGAATCTAATGTAATTAGCTAAGACATGGATGTTTCCAATGTGGAAGTCTAGGTCTGGTCAGATGAATCCCCTCCACAGCACTTGCACCTCATAGACTCTGAATATGAAACTTTTCTTGTGTGAAAAGGATATTTTCATTTGTACAGTAGACTTGAATGTGTGTGTAACAGCTTTTTTTTAGAATTTAAGAAAATCATATTTATTCGGCAAAAGCAACAAAAAGATTATTTTTTTCATATAAAAATCTTTATTCTCTCATCTGAGAATATTCTCATTAAAAAATGAGAAGTCCTTCATTTTTCACTGTGCTTGGTCTGTATTTCTTTTCAAGGGTATATTCTGACAGTTTTCAAATGTCAGCGCGATTTTCAGAAATCTTTCTGAATTAAGTACCAAATATTTCACACTACTCAAGGTCTGTGCTTTTACTCCTTTACTTGATTTTAGGAAGTTTGCCATTAGACTTTAAATGGACAGCATGTCAGAGATGCTGAGCATTGTGGTGATGAAAAAGAGTGAGAGCAGTTCTCAGAGCATCAAATAATACAGCCAGAATATTATGTACCTAATAACAATATACTAAAGCTATTTTCAAAAGACAGATATCGTCATATCTTTTTCATTTTCTCTTCACTTTTACGTCCTTAAATATATTATATTAGGTCTTTCTGACTGCTGTGAGTCTATGCCTTCTGCACACTGCACAGAACTACCTAATTCATGTAGAACTTAATTTCAAGTACACTTTTATCTTCACCCCACCCTTTTTCATGATATTTTTATTAAAAAAATGTTTTAATTGAAACCACGACAATAATAAACAAGTGCAAGTAGAAAAAAATATGCCCTCAAAACACAGCTTTATTACCACAAAAATGTTTCCTTAAAAGTACATATTCTGCTTGGTTCAATTATTTTTTACATTGAACTATAGCTAAATACTATGTGCTAATAAGCAGAGAAGTAATCATGTTTCCCCTTAGTCATAACTCATATTATTGAAATTCAGCACAACATATTTGTCATAGAAGTAAAATAAGAGCAGAAAAATGAGAGAGGGAGGAGGAGAAAATCTAGCAATTCAAATTACTTCTTGGAACTGATTTTGCAGTGATAATATGTAATGGGTAGTAAACTATAACTACTGCACACACATGGTCATAAACTTACATTATGCAATCTATTTCTTCAGAAAAAGACTATATGCAGTTACTATATAATTTTATATAAGCTCTAACTGTCTCATCATATTTACAGCAATTTTTATAATCTATGGTTGTTAACTCCAGCAGGCTTCTTGGTAAAAAAAAAAATAACTATAAACCTACAGCAAATGTTGACCTATGTTCAATTCATTTTACTCATCTCAGTTAGCTAATAGGTTATATGAGTTCCACTATAGTTAGTGGAGAGAGGCAGAGAGAGGTATTTCAAGAAAATGATTCATGTCACCTGAAGAGACACAGGAAAAATAGATGAAATGAACAGCTTTCCTCTGTGATTCTGCTGCCTGTGCATTAGCTTGTATGTAGCTTAATTTAGCTGAGAGAATTAACACAAACAGAGACACTCTAACAATGAGATAAATGATAGGTATAAAAACTAAAAATAAGTATTTCCTTTATAAAAGGTTATCTGTTCCTTATAGGTAATCTTGTGTTTCACAGTCTTTTGATGTTGCAGCTTCTGACGCTTTGGGCACCATCACCATAGTAACTAACTAGAAAACTATTATACCATGAGTTCAAAAGTCAAGATGAAAATTTTCCAGTACCATAGTTTACAAACATTTCAGTCCTTTTAGAGCACAGCTGAGATGTTTTCACCAATTTCCACATGGCCTATAAATAGGAGAGTTAAAACACACTTTTCAAGCACAAATTAACTGAGATTACTTGCTTCCAGAATGTGGCACTTTAATACAGAAGTCGTTAAATACTGTACAGTCAATTGTGATACATTGTTTATGCTCACATTTCAGTATTTGCAAGGGAATGTGGTGATAGGACAAAGGATAATGGCTTTATACTAAAAGGGGAGAGATTTAGATTAGATATGATGAAGAAATTCTTCACTATGAGCGTGGCAAAGCACTGGAACAGGTTTCCCAGAGAAGTTGTGGATGCCCCATCACTAGAAGTGTTCAAGGCCAAGTTGGATGCAGCTTTGAGCAACCTGGTCTAGTGGAAGGTGTCCCTGCACACATTAGTGGTTGGAAACTAGATGATCTTTAATCAACCAATCCAAATCATTCAGTAATTCTCTATCTTTCTTAGAATAGAGGTAATTTCAGTGGCTGAAAATTACCCACACACTTACCAATAATTTTTTTTCTCTCCGTAAATGCTCCTGATCTAACTGATTTTTCCCAACTGTACTAGCCTTTTCTTAATTTATTCAATTTTATCTTTTTTTTAATTTTTTTTTTTTTTTTTAGTGATTTTGGATGTCTCAGCATACCAAGTTTATTAAGCAATTTCTTGCAAGCTTTCAGGAAGAGATGAATAAATATGTCAGAGATTTTGTATTGTTTGAGTACATTCTATAGGTTGTTTGTGGCTTGCTTGCTATGATAAATTAATAGATTGGATGAATCGAGGTGGTCTCTGTTCTTCGAGCTTCTCTTTCTCCCAAAGCCCATGAGAGTGTAAGCCTTTAGTCATTGTCTTCTGAAGCTTGAATACATCACTCATAAGCCTTCATATTGGGGCTTTGTATATGTGATTCACGTCTTCCACCTAAATTGATAGGTTACCAGTCCAAAGTTGCACATATTTGCCTATTTTTGCACCCAGATTTTGCATGCAGAAATAAGCACCTGTCCATCAAGTATATATGCTTTTAAATTATTTCTTATGATGCTCAGAAGCCTAGACACAAACATAACATCATTGTTCCCATTTAAAAGGCATGCAACATGCATTTTCAGCAAACGTACTTGGAAAGGAACAGAATATATGTATTAGTCACCCTGACCTTTCAGGATCCTGTTCAAATGCATGAACACAGGATATAGAGTAGGGTCTTAGCTTTAGGAGTGATTGCATTAACCTTAGCCCACACTCCCGACAAACATCCATGGCACAACTGCGACCAGAGTGACTTTATTTAAAGATTCCTATGCTCCTTTCCACGGTAATCAGATGGGTCTGCCCGTTTCTACAGCAATGAAGAGACCCTGAGGGCTCCACAGTGTTTTCTTTTTACTTATTCAATTACATGGGCATGGATAAATATAGAATGAGCTTTACAGCAGAGTGCAGCTTTCACAATGTCCGAAGGACATGTTTTGTATGTTTAAAACTAGAAAATTCTCCAATAGTTATTTGAAGGATACCCCAAGGATGCCCCAAGGTATCCAACGCTTAAGATGATCTACCAACACAAAGGAAAGATAAGGAATTTTATTTGGTTTGAGATTCTTCTAGGCCATTTGTAAAAATAAATAAATAAAATTGATTAATCAATACTATTTAACCTTTTTTACTCCAACTATAGTAGGTTAAATACAGTGGACACTTCTTTCTGTACATAGATTCTTATTCTATTATCCTGTTAAATGGTCACCAACTATACTATTATTTACCAGAGACTAATTAATCATTCATTGTCTGCTCATTAGAGATTTAGTTTTCAGCTATTTTTTTCCTACTGTTCTGGAATGTTGTGGTTCACATTCTTTTTTTAAAAATTATTCTTACCCTGCTCTAACAGAGAATTCAGTGAATGAATTTAAGACTCATAAATTATGGAAGGATTTTCAAAGAACCTGAAAGAGGTGAGTGTAGCGTTCCTAGGAAAACCAACTCTCCTACTCTGCTGAAAGCTTGAATTCTGATTTTCTAAATAGGAAATCTGCATAGGATGATGTTCTTCAAGACTCATTTTAACCACAGTTTAGCTTGTGACTATCAGAATGAGTATGTCAAGGTGTGAAATAGCAAAATTAAGCCTATGTCTATGCCTATGGATTGCCACAGCAATCCATACTTGACTGCCAAACCTGGGGAGGATCCCATGAGAGGAGAGCACCTTGTTCTCCTTTTCACTGGCATACACACATTAACCATAGAAGTGTTTCAAGGGAGTATGGGAGCCGCATAAAGGTCAGCAGTCTAAAAAAGCAGAAATATTAATTTGGCTTGGATCCAGAGGAAACACACTCTACCACAGCTTCAGTTTGAGCAGTTCTAACTGGGTTTGCTGGGCATGCATGAAGCCAGGTTTCTAGGTTTAATCCTTCTATGTGTGTACATACACATACATTCACTATAGGTACTATAAGACTTGACAATGTGGAGAGCTCAGTTCTTTCTTCCAGACATATGTTTTCAGTTATGATTGAACTTTTCTCCTCTTCATGCTAAAATCCTAAAACTTCTTGCTGTGGCAGTAAATTTTTAAGTCAGTGTTTATTAAAGGATTGTGTGGACATTCCATATGAGGTGAGCACTTCTCTTATTAAAGTTGTCATATGCTGACAAATGGGCTGCAATTATACTATATGTAAGAACATTACGAGTTCTTTGTGCTGAAAGCCTAATTGCATCATTTTCTGTACGTATTGCTAAGCAAATCAGAGGGAACCGCAATGGTGGATTTGGATCAGCAAATGAGAAACCTGAAGAGACCTCATGTAACTGATAATAGCAGACTATGCATTATGAATAACTATTATGTAATGAAATATATTTGCTTGATTTTTGTGGCACAAAGTAGACATCATAAAGAGATGCAGATGGCTCAGTCCCATTTCAAGACATACAATAAAAACCCACATTCAGGGAGGAGACTTGAAGGATTCTGGGTTGGTATTCAGTATGGTCGATATAGACATCTTTTATTTTTCTGAAGAAAGGGAGCTACAATAGTTCTTTACGTAATGCTCCATTTATTGATTGAGGGTTTTGCACCCCAGCAATTAAGAATTCTCTCATAAAAAAGAAAAAGGAGAAAAAAAAAATTTCGTGTCCGTATATAAAAACATCATACACAGTGCATTTAATGGTCTATAAGGGTACTGCCCTTACACTAATCTCAGAGGTCTTTATATCCTGAGGATACCTCAGAAACATCACCAGATTCAGATGTTGCATTCTAAACACTGGGAAATCCTTGTGTGTTACCGTAACAAGATTCTGATTCTGCTCTTAATTACACCTCTGTGAATCCAGAGCTATTCCAATGGTCTTTAGAAGTTCAGATAGATGCCAGCGAAAGAAGAAAATAGCTATGGAGCCTGGCACTGGGTAAAACATTGTGTCACTGCTGCCCAGACCTTCTGCAGAAGATGATACATTCTCTTGTTATGCATACATAATTTGTTGTAGTCAAATGGGAGAGTAATTAAAATAAACGTTGAGTTTAGTTTGTAAAAGTTAATTCCTAATTTGGAAAAACCTTTTTTTGTGTGTGTGTTTTTAATTAGTGCAAAGTACTCAGATGTCTTCCTGTTGGAAATCCACTATAGTACCTAAAAAATTGATCTAACAATTTCTGTGCCATCCAACTGGTGTTTGAAATCAATGTTACAAAGATTTTCTAGACAACTACAAGAGCTATGAGCTAAATTAAATTCTGAAAATGCTTCATCTAAGTTTCCACAGCTTCCACAGAAGTCAGTGAGAACTTCCATAATAACTTTCCTAGGAATGTCAATGAGTTTTATGTTCCAAAAACTGATGTAAATGTTTGTATGAGGTTTTGTTTGATGTTGGAAAGAATCTATGAGACTGAATGTGCTGTTTGGGGAAAGTTTAAGTAAACAGGTAGGTTTTGCATTTAGTCTTTATTGTGTCAAGTGGTCTTGTTTTTTCTTCACAACAGGAAACTGATGAAAATGTTGTTTGGTCCAGCTAAGTGAAAATACCTTTTTATATTTGCAATAACCAAAATAGCTATTTTACATGAGAAATTAATTTCTTAAGGAGTTCCACGATCAAATTTCAGACTGCCTATTACTTGTTTGTATGTTTTAAAAGTCTGTTTAAAATTTATTTTAATACTTAAAATTTGACTAGTCATTGATTATAAAAAATGTTAATTTTTCATTCATTAAGAATTACAAATTTCATAAGTATTGGATAACCGTAAAGCCACCATCACATCAACAGTATATGGCTATATAAACAGTAATATTAATACTGGAACTAATACAAAAAACCTTTATTGAAAGCAGCTCAGATACTTTGCTCTATTTGCACAATGCAAAAATAGCCTAAATACATTTTTAATGCAATCAGCTGAATTCCGTAAATCCAAATTGTGTGCTAACTGCTCATGCTGATTAGTGTGAAA
This sequence comes from Serilophus lunatus, assembly GCA_013399895.1. Classification (NCBI taxonomy): domain Eukaryota; kingdom Metazoa; phylum Chordata; class Aves; order Passeriformes; family Eurylaimidae; genus Serilophus; species Serilophus lunatus. Next base: position 414,008 of record VXBA01005217.1, on the reverse strand, counting down.
TATTAATTTGCACTAATCAGCTCCAGGCAAGGGAAGCATAATAAACTTGACACATACATTTCACGCTTTACAGTGTTGGAACTTGCCTGTAAACACTATCAGTGCTGTTAGTTATGTCACAGGGACTCTATGTTCAAGGTGTACTTGGAAAAATTTCTTTAGCCGATGCTTCAACTGGATCAGTGTTGTGAAAATCCTGGTCTTTGCGAACTGATGGTCTGCACCAGCTAAATGTTGTCAGAAACATTTGTCTCTGCAGTGAGACAGAGCATCTGATTCCTGCCCCGGTTGGTTCATGACTAAGTCATTTACATTCACACTCCTTCTGCTCTCGGTGTACCAGGGTGTGATTAGACTCTGAAAGCCAATGGCTTCATCCTTCCTTTTTATCTGAAACGTGTGCATAGAGTAACAAAATAGGACTATAACACTCAGCCTAAAGAAATAGAACAGCTATTAGGCAAACACATGGGAGAATATCAACATGTCAGGCTTCATATATTATGTTTGAGGGTCGCTTTCTGCAGCCCATCTTACCCTTTGGCGGAACGGTGCTTGTAATTCCTGAATTCATGGTTTAGCATTACCCACAATCAGCATCTGATTTAGCAAACACATTCTCCCCAGATGCTATTTTATGACATAAATCCCTCATGTGATGTGATAAACAGGATTTCTTTCCTCTAATACATAACTAAATATGTAGTACCTTGGAAGCTGGGTCACAGTGAGAGTCTGACAGAAGGCTGGAGGGGAGAAAAATCTATTTATGTGTACTTAAGACAATCATGTGCATGAATGAGGAGGGATAATCTGTGCAGAGAAATATGTTGTTTGCTGCTGACTGGGCTGTCCGTGCTCCATCTTTCCTACTCTCTGTGTGCTGCTCTGCAAGGGTCTGGCTGAGTTTCCAGCCCAGCCAAGCATAAGGGATAGACATGAATGAAAACACATACTGTGAAAGTCATCACTTGAAGAGCAAAACTGCAAAGGCCTGTACTTCTACTGGCTTTTTACTGACCTCTGTCCTCCTATATTTTTCTCTTCATTTTAAAGGTAAATTACTCCAGGACACAACTATATGGATGCTGTATTCTGAACTGGTGTTTCAGACTGCCTATCAGAGACATACCTATCTGAAATGTGGGCCACCCACCAGTTAATGGAGAAGAGAGTGTTTCTTATATCAAGTGGAAGCATGGAGAAGTTTGAAATGTTTAAGTGTGATGTGTTTACAGATTATTAAAAAGACCTAATAAAACAAAATAATTACCTCATATTCTGGTCCCCGTGGCAGTCGAAGCCAAGCATAGAGTTCAGCACAAAGCTCATGATAAGCTCATTGACTCCACTGAAACCAGTAACCACCATTTACACATAACCAGATATACATTTGGTGTGATATATTATCAACAGTACCTGTTTGATTAAAGTCCTGTATGCTTCCTATAGCCAAATGTAATTTGCCTTTTAGTAAGAAGGGACATTTGACACCTGAAATAGGTTGACAATGTTAATTCCAGTGTTAAATTGTCATATACATCAATCAACATATGAAAAGTATTCATTACTGATGAGTCCTTTTGGGCTTTTGAACAAAATATCTACAGCTGGAACAAATTTCATTCATCCTCTTCCCCCTGCAACGTGAAGATTTTCTTTCTGTATACATCAAACAAAATTAAAAGAATCATTGGTAATTATATGTGTAAAGATCCTGAGGGTTAAATATTTTTAAAAAAAATCTTTTAGCGGTCTGTGAACAGGCTACAGTAGTCTTAAAAACCATTGGTGCAATCATTTATCTGTATATTTCACTCTGTGTTGGAATAGTACACCTAAACAAAAAGTGAAGCACTTACCAGCCCATGTTTTACTAGGTATGTTTAACCTGAGTGAAGACAACACCATTCTTTCATTTTTTTCCAGCTGTGCCAAGTTTCATAAATGCAATGGGGCAAAGACAGCTGGATGGATAATTTTTAAGAATACTAGATCTTCCTACTTTTATCTTTTCTCACACAAGTTAATTCCACTTAAGTCCCTGACAGCTGTTATTTGGGGGGAGGGGGGGGAGGGGAAAGAGGAAGGAAAAAAGGATGACTCAGATCCTGGCCTTTAAGAACATTTTTACCTCTGCACTAGGGAGAATTCCATTTTTAGAAAAATGAAACATTTTAGTCCTGACCACTCATAATTCATTATATCTTCTTAATATCTCACACAGCTTAGTCAGAATTGATCTTGTATGATTTACTCAGAGAAACTTCAATTCTCTTTGTGGTTTCAACTTATCACATCTATATATAGCATTATTCTTCCTTTTTATTTCTGAACTTTTTATTAACTAAACACTTCCTCTCTTCACAACTATTCTAGCACATTTTATAACTTTTATAATTTTCCTTCTCTTTTATTCTTAATAGGTGGTAGGAAGTGCTCATCTGAACAGAATTTCAATCCTTCAAGACTCTTCACTAATGTTTGATGTACTCTTATTTACTCAGTTAACATCAAGTGAGATAGAAACATTCATCAACTTTGAATTTTAAACTCTTTTACTTGTTCACTGTGGAAATAAAGAAACTAAATTTTTCAGTTTGCGGTTTTAAATCACTGTATATAACAGTATATGTTATTTGTCTTTATTAATATATTTACACACTTTATAGTCAAGGGAAAAAATAAACAATATATCATACAAATGTCACTGAACTACACTATTGAACACTTTTCTTTAAATTTATTACTATTCATAGGACTGTCTTCATTGTTTTAGCTTTTGTACAAACACTTAGGAAGAGACAGCAATTACTCCAAAGCACTTGTAATCACACTTACATGTAGTTAATTTAATTAAATCAAGAAGAAATCATTGTAAAATAATTTATTTGAATCCACGAAGGTTTTTCATCATTTTAACTTCATGTGTTCTAAAAGTAATGCGGTGGCACTGATCCAGATTGTGTTTAAAAAAAATACATATAATCATACAAGATAAGGCTTCTGGAAAACTCCGCATTTGTACATTGCATACAGTAAAGGAAGAGCAAGTAATGGGTCACTATGCAGGAGTGAGTGTCTAAGGCTTCAAGTATTTAACCATCTTGCCTAAAGAAGGCAAGTGAAGTTCAAAGCAGAGAACAATAGAAAGAATCCCAAAACAGGAAATATCTGTTACAGACATTAGAAATGCAGCAGATGATCCAGGTGCAGTCACATGCTGACCAGGAAGGAATATTAGGCTTTGTCGCAGAGAATAACAAATCCCCAAAGCATTCAGCTTGATATGCAGCTGCAGAGCACAAGACAAACAAAAATTATTCCAGCAATAAAAAAAATACAATAGAAATCAAAGGATATAGTTCTGTTTCTAAAAATAATACTGCTCATTAGACTTCACCTAACAGGCAATATGCAGTCTATTTACCATGATTTAGAGACGATGTGCGTATAAACTATACCAGTGCCCGAAGGCATGGAGCGTTTGGCAGGAGGAATACAAATTTTGGTGTTTATTAGCACCAGAACTGGTGAAAAAAAGGCAGAGAATATAATGAGATGATATAATTATTTCTTAACGTTGCCTTTTTGTGGAAAGACAGTTACAGAGTACACAATGCAAACTTGAAGCAAAATAGGTTCATGTAGCAAAGACAAGGGAAGTAGCTTCATTTATCAGAAGGCTTCTGAGACACTGGATCAATTGGCTTTACAGGCTGAAAAACGCACACACAAAGCTCTTTCTACGAAAGCAGGGGTTAGATCTTGCTCGACATTTTGCCTGGTTCACAGCAGTCCACTTTCAACAAAGGAAATCACTGAATTGGGTTTTCACATTTGGGGAAAGACCCATTTGGGGGAGACAACAAGGTGGTGAAAGGGAGATGAAAGGACACTCCATGATCCCTCCCCTGTGAGGGGTCCAGCAGCTGCAGGGAAGAGGGCAGCTCCATGGGACAGGAAGCAATAAGGCTGTAAGCCCTGCATAGCCCTGCTTCTGGGGGAGAAGGTCTGGACTCACAGCCCTGCCTAGTTTCTTCCTCTTGGATGCCCAAACACTAGTGATGGCTTGATACCACAATACTGTGAGATGAAAAAAAATGTCAAAAAATCAACATCCCAGTAGCCGAGAAATTTGCAGAACGTGCATAGATCTTTGCTAGGGATGCAGAAGCCAAAGGTAGGTCTTTCTTCTGGTGCAGTCTAAGAGTAGATAAGTGCTTTCCTCTGGAGGCTGGTAGGATGAAGCTCTCACAAAGTAATCACAAGGCTGTTTCCAGTAGATAGGGAAAATAAAATGCAGGAAACTTTACCAGGTTCAGAACATAACAAAAAGAAATAAAGAAGAAATTCTAAAGGGTAAAAGGAGGAGGGCCATGACCTTCCAGATGTACAGGAAAATTCAGCTACAGTCCAGCTTTTCTGAAAGGCAAGGCCTGATCATCTGGTGAGATGAGTCAATTAGACACAATGCAAGAGAAATACCAGATTATTGTTGCCATATGAAAAGCTAATTTTCCCTCTGTGACTGGTCTCTACAAGCCAAAATTCATCAAAGGACTTTGTGAATTTGAAGTTTGACACAGCTGGAATGAAAATCTCATCCAAGGCTTCAAAAAGAGTAGTCTAAATATAGGTTCTTAAATATGTGTAACCTGTTTTTCAAAAATGTGGAGTCCTGTCAGCTCCCATATGAAAATCAGGCCAAGTCTACTTCATAGCTTCAATAGGTATTCAGTAAACCCTTATAAAGAGCTACTTTTGAAAACTTCATTTCTGCTTTAAGATGAATAATTTTCCCTTTTTGAGTAGAATCTTTCCAGTTCAATTTCTGAGCAGAGTAAGTGGGCATTGCAGGTAGGTACATAGGAAAAGGAGATAGAAGGCACAGTGACCTTTTTCACTCTCCTAGGGAACACATTTTGGGTTATCTAGCAGGAAACTGCTTCCCCTCACCATGCTGGCTGATCAGCTCTAGGCAACATAAACAGGGAGTTGGGAGCTCTGGTACTTCCTCAGACCATGTCCCTTCTGATCTGAGGAAGCAGTCGATGAAGAGATGTCCAAGCCTCAGGTCTGATAGAACAGAAGTTTGGGCAAATGGAGGAATTCATGTCCAGTCCTGTGGTTCTGCAGTACTAAGCAGACATGATATTGAACAAGATGGAAAGAAATAAAAACGGACATGAAATGCTTGTAAAGCCCAGGCAATCTACCAATATTTCTATCTCTAGAGTAAATTTGGATTAATTCCCTGAAAACAGCAGAAATAATTCTAATACAAGAACTGGTGCTTGTGAACTTGTGAGCTACTGAAAAGCCTCAGCTTTTTCTTGGCCCACACTCTGGCAGTGAGTATGCTGACTCTGGTCTTGTATTATTTGGAAAACAGGAAATGAAAAAGAAATTTCAGAAAGAGGATTTCCTCAAGAAAGGGATATTCTGAAGGGTGTGGGAAGCAGATTCTTCAAGGGCTGTTTGAGCTAGTGCCCAATTTAAGAAAATTGAGATTTTACTTCAAGTTAAGAAAGAAAATGAAAATATAATTGATATACACTCCATTAATTAAATGATAAAAGTTGAAATAAATCAAGCCTATTATAAACACATTATCATTAAGTAATTACTACTTATAACCCCAATGACACTTCAAATAAGGAAAGGTAGCTCATGTTTCAGCTTTAAATTATCTACATATGCAGAATTAATTTCTAAGATTGTCTTTACTGCATCACTAAAATCCACTGGCTTTGTTGTGCAAAAACACTGCATCTTTAGCTTTGACTAGAAGTTGTTATTTTTGCACTCTGTGTTAGACACAATTTATTTTTTCTAATAATAATTTGTTGCTGACTTTGTTTATAAAATGCAGTACCAATGAATTACCTATCATATTAAACTACTTAAATTTGATATTTCAGCATAGAGTTCTGGAATGAAGTTTCCATGCATGGAACAAAGTGGGGGATCCCATTTCTGTCCGTCTTCCCTCTTCAACAAGACATAACTAGGAAGAAATTTGTGTTACACTAAACTAGAATTGCACTCTTTTAAACGTTTTATCAGCTCTCTAATGGTATTCATAGAGTTTTGCTTTAGATTTCACTAGAAAATAATCAGGGCATTCAGCCAGGACTGAATGTTTCTACATGCTTAGTAAATACAGTTATTTGTAACCCAGAAGTACACTTGTATTTATATTGTTTCTGCTAGGTAAAGAAAAACAGACAGAATAGCCTTTAATAGTGTCCATAATTTTAGACCTGTAATTTCAGTGAAGTCAATGGATCCATCTTGGTTCTTAAAATAAAACAATGCTGGAATGATTTCAAACTCCTGAAGAATCCCAATCTTAATATGTAAAGAGAACTCCTAATTTCTATATTCAGAAAAAATTACTATAGGAGAAAATTATCCAGGCAGAACATGTTCTTAAGTACTTAAATGCAGGTCTACTTTTTATAATAGTTGACTACATTCTGGGAAGATGTATCAATTGCTAAAAATAGATCTAAAGTATAATATGTAAGAATAAATTTTACTTCCAATGGCAGATGCATTTCCACAACACAGCTCCATTGAGGGAATATACTTAAAATTAGGGAACTTATTCAAGATTCCCTCAGCTTTATTTTCATACTACTGTATCAGCTCTGTTTTCTCCTGTTAGTCAAAACTACACAGCATTTTAGTCTGACTTGAAGGTCTGCAGTGGAAAAAGCCAAATTCAAATTTAGGCATCTGAGAATTTTCTTTTCAAAGATATTTATATACCTTGTACTCCTGAGATGCATGGAATTTAGCAATTAAAAAGGTACAGAATTACAGCTTAATCACTTTGAAAATTACTGTCCCAAGCTACAGAACATCCACCACTTTAAGTTCATGAAAACAAAGATGCACAGTGATGAGTTGGATTTTTAATATCCCCAAGAATGAAGACTCCACAACCTTCCTGGGAAACTGGCTCTAGAGTTTTTTGATTGTCCCTCTTAGAGTAAAATTTTCTTCTACATTTTACATGGAATTTCTTGTATTTCAGATGATCCCCATTGCCTCTTTGTCACTGAACACCACTGGGAAAATTCTGTCTACATCTGCGTTACTTCTGCCCAATAGATATTAATACATATGGATAAGGTCCCCTTGGCCTTCTTTTCAGGCTGAGCAATCCCAACTCTCTCAGCCTTTAGTTCCTTAATCATCATCAGATTCTCCAGTTCCTTAATCAACTTTTTGACCCTATGCTGGACTCATTTCTATATGTCCATGTCTCTCGTGCACTGGGGAACTCAGCACCAGACGAAACAATCCGGATTTATTACTATCAGTGCTGAGCACAGAAGAAGGATCACCTTCTTTAACCTACTGGCACCCTCTTCCTACTGCAGCCCAGTAGGCTGTTGGCTGCTCTGCCACAAGGTCGCATTAATGGCTTACACTGAACTGGTGTCCACAGGACCTGTAGGGTCTTCCTTACAAAGCTGCTTTCCAGACCATTGGCTCCCAGCCTAATCAGGTGTGTAGGGTTTTTCTTAGCATTTCCTTTTGCTGAACGTCACAAGGTTCCTGTTGCCCCATTTCTCCATACTTTCCAGATTTTTCTGAATGGCAGCACAATTAGCTGGTATACTATCACTTCTAGTTGGATGACATCTGGGTAATTTTGATGAAGGTATGCTCTATAGCACCATCCATCTCTATGTGATCTTGATGGGATGGGCTACATGCTATGGGTTCATGCAGCCCATGAACCTTCTTTTTTGCACATGAATTTCTCAGAAAAAAGAGGGAGCAAACTGCGTGCCCCCCCCCCGCCCCCCCCACTAATGCTCTGATCCTGGCGTTTTTTTATTTGTGTGTATATAGTTACAGTGCCTTTTATCCTGTTCTGTTGATTTTGTAGTCTCTTCTTCCACATCAGCCAGTCTATGACTTCCCTTGATTGTGTATTATCATCTCCTTACCTCCATCATTTCTAGTTTAAGGCTCTCCTCAGCAGGTTGGCCAGCCCGCTGGCAATGATATTTTTGCCTCACTTGGTCAGGTCTATCTTACTTCTTCCTAGCAGTTCTCAGTCACCAAAAATGACTGTGGCTTTGTAAAACAAATTCCTATCACCAATACCAGATGTTCAGCCAGTTGTTGATCCTCAGTGTCCGCAAGCGGCAGATGTGCATGAATAATCTCACAGTAATTATATCGTCTAATTGCAGTGCTGTCACAGGGCATAGGCTGATGGTGCTCATTCCTTCTCTGAAGAAGACCATGGTGTTGTGAGTCTCAATACATTATTTTGAGCTAATTCACTCTGGTTGTAACAGAAAGGTAACCTTCAAAAATAAAGATCTTCCCTGTAGGTTTTGATGTACACGCCTACCATGGAAGAAAAAGCTACTCCTGAGGATTTTCATCTGTTTAAGATAGTACATAGAGAATGATTTGATGGTTTCATGAATAACTGGTAGATAGATAATTTTTTAAAAAAGTTAAACAGTCCAGATTTCTAAAGAACTTTGGCCCCAAGACAAAATTTCATAAATACGTCAAAAGACAACATGGTTGTAAATGTGCTAATTTTTAAAGAAATCCTTACCCCAAGCCCAGCTTTTAAAACTTGTTTAAGCTGTGCTAATGATTGTGGGTTTTTTGCTATTATTAATATTAATATTAATATACTTCTAATCTGAATTTAATTGAAATGGCAAAGCAGCTGTAGAACTTCAAAATGCTTTCAGTCATTATCTTCTTATCAAAGTCATTGCAAGCAGGTTCTCTTTGTGGCTAATCTTCATTGATTGGGGATGAACAAGCAGCAGTAAATTCCCAAATGCCTGTGTTTGACTAGAAATTGCAATTACTCAGTGCCAAGTAATATGCATTTCAAATGTGTTTGGCACTCTTTCAATATTCATTGATTACTGTTATCAGCACAACAAATTAAAATCCATCCACAGGTATGAGAGAATATAGAATTTGTTATTGGTTGAAGTCCTGGTCGCAGAGAAGCCGTTGACTTTTACATTGACTTCAAAGAGATGTGAAATCAATGGTCTCTCAAGTAAGGTGTTGGGTCTCTAACAATTTTCAGTGGTGGATACTTTCTTTTTCTATGGACAGGAAAAGAAAAAGATCTACATTAATATGTTGTTATTTCAATATGTGACCATATTGTTTCTGACTTTGCCACCTTTCCAGTAACCTTATGGTAAGCATTGCTAAATACTCTTGATATTGGCCTGGAATGTTCCTAAATACTCTTAGGTACCACTGTTACTTCAGGCTTTAATGTAAGATACCTATATCATGTATCTGATTAGCAGATGAAGCAGTCTTCCCTAAAGCAAAGAATGTAGAAAAGAACCTGAAGAATTGCTTGCTAATCTTGGAAAAGTCTAATACGGATGCCTCACAAAATGTTCTCGTTCCATGGAACTTTTGGCAAAGCGAGAAACATGTCCATCAAAAAAACTGGTGAAATCCATGCCTTTCAATGCTGTGTTGCAAACCCTAAATATTTATAAATTGATCATAATACTCTGATGTGAATTGCATTAAGTTGGAATAAAGGCTTACATAAGCAAACTTCAATCAATGGAAGCTAAAATCAATTGACAATTTTTGAAAATTTAGGCTGGGATTCATCTTTTCTAAATGTAGAGGCATCCACTGAGACATCTAATCAACTGAACTGATCACTCTAGGATGCTTTTGAGCCAGCAGAGGCCAAGTTGGTGGAATCAAAGGCTGACTCACCAAAATCCAAAACCCCTGTAAATATCCATTTGGCTCTAATGTTTTCAAAGAAGACTGAGGATGACTTTCTTAATCATGTATGTTTATATCATAGATGTCTCAAGTTAGAATTCCCTGGGATATTAGTGAATAAAGTCCAAGCTTCTTATCTGGATTGGTAAATTTAGCAAACAACATAGATGATCAGCTGCTCAGACAAAAGTCCTGATCTTTTGGTAATCACACTAGAACACACTAAGGTGTGTCTCTTGCAACCAACAGACGAATTTCATTTAGAGAACTCTACAGTGATCCAGTATTTCTTTTTTAAATAGAAAATTCTCTGTCATCTCTGTGTAAGAAGAATTAAAATCAGATAGTAGAGTTCTTAATTCCCAATAGAATCCGTAGACTTGGGTAGAAAAACTAAAATTAGGAACTCAAGAGCTTTGCACATCTAGGCTTAAATAAAAGGTAAAAACATCTATTTCAGTCAGGCTTGAATTTCAACCCAGAAAAATGTCATATTACTCTGAACATAAGCCTGGAATCTACACTGGTATTTTTGGCTAGTTCCTGTACTACGTTGCTGTCTGGCTGAGTTTACATAGGAACATATTGATATTCTCTTCTCCCTCCTCCTGCATCTCTCCCCCACCAATACAAACAGCATGGAAGTATAGGCACTTAACAAAAAAGAAATAGGCCCTAGGAGTGGGCCAGCTCCTGGCTCATATACAGGGAAAATCTTTTTGCCTTCTGACAGGACATTCTGGAAACATCTACTTTTCATTTCAGGCTTTTTTATTACAAAAGCAAGCTCATTTTGAGCCTGTTAAATCAATTCAGTTTGAGGTCACTGACATGTTGTATTTTTCTAGTGCTCCATATTGTCAGTCTTGTTCATCTCAGGAGAGAGTTAAAAGTAAACGTTTACTTTTACCTGGTGTCTCTTGTGGATACCAGTCAAATGTTAAAAAAAAAAAAGCAAAAAAAAGCAAAAAGCAGATTTGTACAAGTGTCAGAACATTTTTTTCAGGAAATGTGAATGCATGGTTGGATTCACATAACTGTGGGCCATTTTATTAATCCACTTCACCATTGTTATTGTAATATACCTCTCACTGTGGCAGTATTTAAGGTTTATAGTCAGGCTCATTTTGCAAGGCCCTGTGAATGAGTTGTGCTTCACCTAAATTATGTCATCTCGAAATTAGAATCTAATTTAGTGGTTAAGTCAATCGTTTAGATTCCTTTTAATGAACGAAGTGTCACCGAATTGTCCATTACAAGAGATTGGCACCTCTGGAGGAAAAAATAAAGCCAACTATCTTATATACAGGATCTACCTCCTGTGTGCTGACAGAAAAGGGGAGAAGATGATGATGCTGAAGGAAGTATGGTGGTTACTTAGAAGCACATGGAGTGAGCCCCTCCCTAATTGACTAACGAGAGCAGGAATCAATCTGTCCCATGAAGCGACTGGAGAAAATGGTGAGATAATAGGCCTGTCTCTGTCAAATCCTAGCCTCCAGAGCTGGCTGGCTGAGTGAGAAATATATATCAAACTTCAAACAGGAGATTACAAATTATGTCTATTTTTTTATTCAAGAGTAGAGCAAGGACAGGTGCTTTTCTAATATCTGATAGTTTCTCCATGGACAGGTCCACAATCAATTCCTGATTTTAACACGACAGGAGAACACAGGCCAGTGAATTTATCTTCCTCTTACCCTACAAGAAAAATAAAAAACGAAAACATAAAGCAAACATAAAATGCAACGTTTTATTGTTTCTCTATAAACAAAAGTGAAATTCTGACTCCTTTAACCCACAAACAAAAACACACAATTGTCATGGTAAATCTTTGCTGTCAGGTGATAAAACAACATTTGAAGGTCATGCAAGGGTAAGGTCAACTTCTATTGCTTTTGGCTGATTTTTTTATTACCTTGCGTTTAAGTCTGCATACTTATTTGATCGTTTATGTTTTAATTTGCAAGAAGTCTTAAGTAAGATTGCTTACAGCTCATAAAGATACACGTGAAGAAATACCTTACAAGTGTCTATTTTCTCAACATATAGCTGCTCCTTTATGAAAATGGAAATACAGATATCTTTGCATAATCCTGACACTTGATAGTGAACAAAGTAAGTCTTCATTTTATTTATGTCTGAGCTGACACTCAGGTCAAGCTGAGGATTTTGCTTCCAACTTTCCAAAACAATCCATCTCATAGCCAAATTTGGAGATGTTTCCCAAGGATATTCCCACTGATTGTAACAAAACTATCTAGCAAGTGCTGAAAACTGTGAGTAGAGGTGTAAGAGACTGACATAGATAGAAAGAAGGACAACGTCTGCCCTGAATTTCCAAACAGGGTGACGATCTGATGGCTGCTGAACTTCTGAGATTCTCCTGACAATATATCACATGCAGCACTGCACAATTAGAAGTGCTGGAGGCAGAAGTGAATAGTTCTTACCCAAAAATCAAAAACAGAAGGAAAGATTGCAATCTCCGTAGATGCAATAACATAAACAATTAAAAATATACACACCACCGGTTGGTAGTCGAGTTCAAAAGAGAAATTTCATGGAGAGTTACAGCTGTTCAGGCTTACTATTTGGGGATACTTGTCCTCAAACTCCTTACAACTTTCCAGGTTTTGAAAAGGAGGTAAATTTTAATGACCTGGAGCTCCCCTCTGCTTCCTCACTGTCTTTTTTTTTGCTTCCCCTTCTTGCCTTAGAGCTTGGCAATGTATAATCTTGTAATTCCACCTGTAGTTCCTGAGCTGTTGGTGCAGAGCATCCTGTATGACATTCCCTGGCAATATCCCCAGAATTCAGCTTTATTATTCATTCTGGCTTGCCACAAGTTTTCTGTTTCTGAGGCTTCCTGCTTCAGTGTCTACCAGACAAAGAAATAAATTGAAGAGAGAAGAAAGTTAAGATAACAGTGTTTTTTTCTGCTAAGAAAATTCACCATGGCTCCTATGAAGACCAAAATACAACAAAAGTTCTGATATTGACATTGCACTGATATCACTTAAGATATTTTTTTTTTGTAGGAAGAGAACGTACAAGGCAACAGGAACTCCCATGTTACATTGAAGATATTAGTATCTAATTAAGCTTTACTATATGACTTATTATAATAGCACTTAGGGTATTTTTACATTACAGAACATCATGGCATGAAGAGATATCCCAGTGACCTATAAAAGGCCCAGCTGAGAAACTAATTAGTCAGGGCAGAGCTGTGTTAATTCTACTCTACTGCTTCTGGTATTGCACTAGCTCTTTCAGAAAGACAAATAAAAGGCAAGCAGAGATGAAATAACTGGCCTGGGGATAAAGAGGGTGGGATTCATCTCACCTGACTTTAGAAAATCAACAATGTAGACATTTAAAATTATGTTTGCTCCTGGGGCTCCATATATAGTCTCTGGAGACAAATACACCCTTTTAGAGTGCCAATCATCTGCCCTATTTCAGACATCTAATTTCGGATACAATGAATTACCCCCTGGATTCTATTGACTAGTTCTTCACTAACCATCAACCAAGCCAGAAGCCAGATGCAGATGTCTTCAGCACAGACATCTACATTTAGTTAATATATTTCCACCTGCAAAATCTGTGACAAAGTTGGGAATAGCATATTTCCTTTACTCCAGACCTGTACACTATTCTGTAGCTCATACCACCACTTTGGTGCATCTCCTAGTAACAGAGAGACTTGCAATTATGCTGCATGATATTTAGAGATTGTTCAATTATCATATAAATTAAAGTTTATTTAATAGACTAGACAAGCAACTGAACACTTGGCTGATACAAAAAAACTAGCATATTAAAAATAGGAAACAAATTTTAGGGTAATTAAAATCCATTCTAGGGATTCAGTTCCATTCTCACTGGTCAACATCACAACAGATGAACACTGTAACAGTTTGATTCTCCTGAAAAAAAGCCAGAGATGCAGTCATGCAGTTATAGTGTCAGGGCAGGGCTTGCCAAGAGGAAACACAGCATCATGCAATATTGTCCAGTTATGAGCAGTGCAAAGAGAAGCATGTCTCTGTGTACAGTAGGATAAACATTTCCACTGCGTGTGAATAAGTACTAAAAACTCAGCAAGCATGGGCAGTGTCATATGAAAAAGGACTACAGGAAAGAAAATGTGCCTGTGGTGCTCCAGCTTCAATCTGCTGTAGAAAGTGGAAGGGACCAAAGAAAAGATAAAGGAAGAATGTTGTAGAAAGTATAACACTTCATTACTAAACACACTGTGTAGTGGCCTGGCTGTAAATTCTAGCAAATAAATTGGTTGTCTATCAGTTCAGCATCTTCATGTCAGCTGAGTGTCTGTAGAGTCCCAGTAGAATCAGCTGAGATCTTTTCAATTCATAGACAGAGCATAGCAGAGTTCCAAACTGATCATAGATATCTCCTGGGGAGGGTGAACGAGCAGCTCCACAGGCCCTGTTGACTCCAGTGGAAGCTTAGATGCCTAACTCAAATGTAAATTTTCAGCGTATGAACTTCTGCCTTTAGATGTACAAAGCTCAACTTAACACAACGGCATGCAAGGCAGTTATACCATCTCCCTGTCTCTGCCATGGTGTTCATTTGGGAATAGAGTCAGTTGTTAATATTTTTATTCCCTGCTTTCTGGGTGTGATTTGCTGAAATTCAGAAAGTTGATGCACATGGATAGATGACTAGAATGTAGATTGTCTATTTAATACTATTGCCCCTGAGAAATTATAGGCTAGGTGTCTAAAGTTGGTCATCAAAAATTAGTGTAGGATTTTGACAGCTTTGTCTATAATTTATCTTTTCTTCAGTTCTCCATCTGTAAAATGATAGTAATAACACGCTTAATTGCTAGGGCTGCTGTGAATATAAATTCATGATGTTTGTGAAGAACTGACAAATTACAGCAAGAGCACTATAAAAAACACATGAGGAACTTAATAACAATGTATTCAGCTGAGGCATTAGATTGAGATTAATAGAGCCTGGAACCATACACTGAATAAAGGATATAAAAAGAACTATTTAATAATTATCCATACAGAGAAATAAAAGTAATAGATGACCATCTAATTAAAGTCTGTGCCAAAACACATATGCAGAGAGTGTAGTTCATGTATGGAGGTGACAAATGAAATTTCTAACATTTACAGAGCAATGTTGGGAAAATGAAAATATAAAAAATTGCTAAGTACAGGTGAAAATTTGTATCTCAAGGAAGAAGGGAAGGACGTTAAACAACCTAACCATCACACAGACTTCTGCAAAGTCTCTAAAAAGACCTTAAGATCCTTATTATTCCTTCCCAACTACCTCCGTATCTGTACTGAGCCCCATGATTGTAATTTCCTTTACTCCTCTTTTTTTTTTCTCCTCTGTTCTGTTCCTTCCTTCCCTTTTTGGTTTTGATTATAAAGACATTTTCTTCAGCCACTATTCAACCTTCAGCTGCTGAACACCTCTTTTGTGCCTACAAGACTGTGTCCAGGGAACAGCATCAGATACCAGCACGCCCTTCCTAGGACACAGATTTATGTAAAAAAATCACCTTCCTCATACTTTTCCTTTTTGTGCTGCTTTCAGGATTATTGTATCCCAGGGTAGTCTCTGGTGTGGTATAATACAAGCCTGTAAATGCACTGCGCTTGCAGAACTGGAGAGGACATGTGGGGTGAGAAGCACCATCCATGGGGTGAGAAGGAGCATCCCAGAGGGAGGGCGCACAAGGAGAAGGGAGAACAGGAGCTGCATAAGCCAGCAGGGAGAGAAAAATCCCTGCAACAAGATGACCCTCCAATCAAAGTCCATTTCTAAAAAAGCCCCTGAGATAGACAGGTGGTTCATGCAGAAAGCAGTTTGCATTTTAATCTTTTTTTTTCTTTCACAAACATGGCATGAAAGTGCTATCCTCAGCGATAAAAGCTCCCCTGAGATTCCACCTTGCTTTCCAGCCCTTGAGTACTGACTTCCCCTGGTGTGAAGGAAGGTTGAAGTGCCAGCTGTTAGAAGAAATAATTATTACAGCATTTCCTGCCAGCACTTCAGATTCCAAACAGGAGCTACCTGATTCCGCACTTTGTTGTTTTTTTTAAATTTTTTTTCCTTTACTCCCTTACAGCCTTCACTTGTAGTCAGTGAATGAGCTTTTACTGTGAGGATTCAACATGCTGCTAAGGGTTATCCTTACAGCGAACACATTTCTCTAAGTCATATTCACAGTGTCATTTCAAAAGAGGCATAGGCTAACCTTTTCCATTACAGACATGGAAATAATTTCACAATTAAATCCAGTCCACACCTTCTAAACATTTTAAATTATGTGGGTGACTAGGAAATACTGAGAAATGGATCTGCACTCAAGATTACACAATACAAAGGCAATAGCTGGAATGTGCTTTGCCATTGTTCACTGCCTGCTTGTAGCTCACAGTTAATTGCATAGATAGGAACCATCATTTACTGCTCTGGTTATGCACAAATCATTCCTACACATCAGTCCCTTCCTTGTCCTTATGTCAGTTGTCTGTCACTGGCACTGTGGCAGCTACCTCTGTGTGAGCATCTACGCATGCTGTTATCCTGCTTTCTTCTCTGCAGTTGCAAATCCAGACAGACCAGTTCTGATCATCTCCGAAATAACATTGATGTGCACTGGTTTTACAATGGGCTGAAACGAACAGAATTAACAAACCTGCTTCAGTTTCTGTCTATTATCCTTCCAAGACCTGATTAAAGCCTATTTGAATGATACTGTGTTTTCTCCTGTCGTTGCTTCATTTCATTTCGTAAAATGTTGGCACTCAGAGTAAAAATATAATTAAACTATGGCACAGAAGCTGATAGCTTTGATCCCACCTAGCTTAGTAAAGAAGACAAAACAGGCACATTTAATCCGCTGTTTGTTCAGTTACAATGTGCTAGTTTTAAACTATGCACATTCCAGTGACTGAATGAATATATGAGGACTACTAAAAATTAACGTGTGAGTTACAATTATTGCCATACAAAGTCTGTTATAGTGCACACTAAAAAATCTCTGAACAATAAGGTCATGTCACCATAAAACATAATGCATGGCTAAATCATAATGCAAAAAGAATTTTGAAATACTGTATTCTCATGTGCACAGCCTGTGGCCTATGATTCAGTAAAGCTTATTCATATGCATTTGTAAAAAAAAAAAAACGATTTCCCTTCTCCTAATTCCCCCCATCACACACTTTGGAATCTCTTTTTCCTCTACAAAGCATCTCCCCCTGCTTCTGCTGCCCTCTGTCTTTGCCTCTGCTTCCCTGCATGTTGCCTGAGGACTATTGTAGCGCATTTATTTGCCTGAAGATTTATTGTATAGGCATGCAGCTTATCTGACATGTAAGTTTTAACCATGGAAGTACGGTAATCATCTGGTGCACAAACACACAGAGATGAACATAGAGCCAGGTGTGATAATTCCAATATTCAGCATTTTGTCCTCAAAATGTCCTACAAATGTTAACTAATTAATACTCAGAACACCTCTTTAAGTTACACATTCTTATCCAAATTTCCTAGGCAGAGACAGAGAAACTCAGAGATTAAGTGACTGTGAGATCTTTCATTAGAGTCAGGGAGAAAAAACAAAATCCTCATCAGCTTTAATGGAACTCGAATCAGGTATGAAATGATTTATCTAATGCCACCAGAATGTCAGGATTACAGCAAAGTTACCTATATCTGCAAACTTCTGGGAGTGACTCTTATGTTTTCGGTGAATTGGTAGGGCAGCTGAGATGCGTGACTATGATAGGTCAATTGCAGATGAAAATATTCTATTCTATTCTATTCTATTCTATTCTATTCTATTCTATTCTATTCTATTCTATTCTATTCTATTCTATTCTATTCTATTCTATTCTATTCTCTGAGTTGGTTTGTGCCCAAGTCAGACATGTGCAATCCCAACAGCCTAACAGCAGGATTGTTGCTGAGGGATTTGGCTACTGTCAGGTGTGCTTACGTTTGCATTGCACTATTTCTGCAGCATTTCTTTGCATCTCTTTCTCTGCAGAACACAGCAGGACAAAAAATGATGGCAGGTGAGGCAAGGTGGCTTTTGCTTGTGATAGTGTCCTGGGCCACATGACCTGTCTCCACGGACAGCTGTGGCGTGACATGCTTTACACTGCAGGGAGAGGTCAAAGTGCTGCAGCCCCGCTGGCCTCCTTACAAACAGCCCCCGCCCCCTGATGCTCTCTCAGTCTGACAGCTGAACAAAATGAAGGCTATTTCTGATTTACAGCTGCAACCTGGAATGAATTATACTTGGGTGGTTTATTAATATGAAGCACGTTAGCAAGAGTATATTGTCTGCCTGCCACAGATGGAAAAACTAACTCTATCGATGACTGTAATCCATTCATTGTTTTATGAATCCAGCACCCTCCAGAGAGCACCACAAAACCTCACTCAGTGTCGCTGAATACTACATTTTACATTCAGATTTCCTGGCTTAAAGAAAAGATGTGTAAAATCACAAGCAGGCATAGCATTCCCCACTGACTAGTGCATTTATGAAGTCTTTTGTGGTGTTATTACAGCAAGCATATGAAATATAATGTACATGAAAGAAGGAATAGAGAAATAAATACGTCTGTATTTTTTAAAGGGACAAGAGGCTGATATATGAGGGTGGTGAGGCACAGGATCATGCTGCCCAGAGAAGCTGTGGATGCCTGATCCCTGGAAGTGTTCAAGGACAAGC
The DNA here is from genome assembly GCA_013399895.1 of Serilophus lunatus. Classification (NCBI taxonomy): domain Eukaryota; kingdom Metazoa; phylum Chordata; class Aves; order Passeriformes; family Eurylaimidae; genus Serilophus; species Serilophus lunatus. The sequence goes on along the minus strand of VXBA01005217.1, from coordinate 395,485 downwards.
TGTATGGGGCTTTGAGCAACCTGGTCTAGTGGAAGAGTCCCCCTCCCCACAGAAGGGAAGTTGAAACTAGATGATATTTAAGGACCCTCCCAACCCAAACCATTCTATGATTATGATATTCAGGTTTATATTCCAGACTTTTGACTGGAAATGTTGTGTTGTTTCTGCCTATGAAATCATGAACATGAAAAACACATTAAAATGTCTCCTTAAGATGTTTGGTGTAAAATAGGTTTTTTGAAGCTTTAGGTCAGGGTTAAGTTTGAAGTCCAGTGGGGCAATCCTGTATAACCAGTCACGGAGCTCTGGGAAATCACAGGGATTTGGGTAAAGCCTATGGCATCAGCAGAAAAAGCATATGGAAGTGTATCCAGAAGGATTTTGAATTGTCTGGAGACCTTATCAGCATGGTTGTAAAAGGTGGAGTCAAATGGCAGGCCAGCTGGATTGTATCAGTCCTGACCAGAAGTTGTCCCCATGCCCTCAGGCTGTACAAATGTTAAGAACCAAGTCCTCTGGGTCTATCTGTTAGACAGACAGTCCTTTGGGTCTGTCTGAAAACAAATGTGACAAGGTGGACTGAAGTTTCCTACTTTTCACTGCTGGACTCGTCTTTCTACAGTATTTCTTATGTATAAACCTCTGCAATATCCCAGTGTATTTTTGGATGTCAAAGGAACCCCAACAAACATGCACCGATGGATTTGGACCATTTCTTTCTTCTCACAGAGGGTCTTTTACACTTAAATCCCATATAACTGCATAAGGCTGAGCTTTCAAAGCATGTGTTGCACAAGATATTCATCACAATTAGTTGCTCCTTCTGTGATTGAAAAGTACCATAGTTTTAACAAAACGTTACTCACAAGAAAATTTAGCTAAAAACAAACCAAACATCACCACAGAACTTGTTCTTGGAGCCTTGCACTTGTCACCTTCCTACAACATTGCCTCACTAGGGTCTCAAGGGGAACAATTGCTGCTGGCTTGAGACTAAGCCCTTTTTTGCCCTTTCCCACCTCCTGATTGAAGCTTTGGGGTGCAGAAGGGACATGACCAAACCATGACAGTCCATGGGCACACAGCGTCTCCATCTCATATAAGAGAGCCAGTCCAAATCCTCCAAAACCATTTCAAGGTTGACTTCCACACCAAACACCACAGAATGGTTAGTTACTGGATTTACCCATACTAATGCCCATCCTGAATCCTGCAAGTCCCTTTTTTTGCCCATAGGTATAACCCTATTTATTTACTTCACTTTACTATGTATGAAGAAAGATTTGTGAATAATAGATAAGAATTCAAAGCGTTATTTTTAATATAAAACATGAATCAAGCCCTGTTTTCATACCTTTATTCAGTCCAACCTGATATTGAGGTCAGAGCAGGTTTTTTTGTGGAAACATGTACTGCAAGCTCCAAGTCCTTTAAAAATCTCACTAATTGCAACAGAAATTTTGCTAGAATGGAGACAATAGCTTTTAGCATGTTGCAGGTGATTCAATCTTATGCAAAAGATGTTTATATTTCCTGAAGCAAAATACTCATCACTTGTTTAATAGGAAAACAATCAGCTAATATGCCAGGTTTCACTGTGAAAAAAAAATTTAGTCCTAGTCAGTAATGCCTAATATTGTCTCTTCCTGAGCATGAAAATGATGTCTGTCTTGAACAGTCGCATGGTTCTTATACTCCCGGGTTTTTAGCTTTTTACAGTTCTTTTCATTGCTTTTTTAAGATGTATTTATCCTTTCAGCTCTCACTCTCCTTCAAGGTAGTTTATAAATGAGGTATAAACCTCAGCCACATGACCAAAATATTGCAGATGAACAATTCAATATGCATTATCTGAGACGTGATAACTGTCCTTGTGCTAACTCAGCCTATAGCAAATGCAAGGCTATACAATTTATCTTAAATTTCTTCCAGTGTAAGTGAAGCCAAGCTGAATTTGCTGTGGACCACAAGTATGGGCACAGGCTCATCACGTATGGCTTGTCTGATGCATTGGAACTCATACAACTGAAATAGATTGACTGGGCATCTGAGCTTTCTAGAAAGCATAGAGTGACCTGTATGCAATTGCACAGAAAATCTGTGGCAGGACAAGGAATCCTACCTCATGGTAACACAGTGAATAACTTTCTTCTTCTGGCCATGTCATATCATGCAGAAAGTAGCTGATGGTCCTAAGAGAACATTCACTCTAAGCAAAATGTTTTAATTTTTTTTTTTTTTAAATGGGTGCAAACACATGAATTACTTTGGTTTGATAGCCTAACATGGTGTTGCAAACAGTGAGAATAGCCTTACCTTTGCATACCCCTTCACAGTATTTTTTTTAATTTTTTTTTTTTCTTACAGTTGACTGAACTAACATCTCTTATCATGGTCTGCAAAGAAAAGCTGTAAAAAAATTAAATTGGAAAAGCTAAATTATTTATACAATTTCATGTGCTGGATGTTTTGGTACAGTTGAGCCTTGCTTCTTCCTAATAGCATAAGACTATTAGGAATTGTAATACTCCTCAGGGGATGTGAGATTTATCAACCCTTGCAGAACGGATGGAAGCCGAGGCAGGAGATTAAGGGATACTAGTTAAATTAATCAACCTTCTCTCCTATATTGGCCTAGAGAATGCAGTAAGTTGTTATTCATACATTTTACACAGTAGGAGCACAATTTGACCACAACCATATGTTGAATTTAATATTAAATGTTGGATCTTTCCAAAAACAACCCCATAAAAATGTCAATACTGCTTTTTCTTTAGATGAATGACTCTATTCATTTTTAAAGGCATTTTCACACACATACAAAATAAAAAAGTGCTTTTCTGTACCAGTTTTGAAAACAGTCTTCCATTTTAATCCTGGTTCAAGACCTTATCATGCTTGTTTATGAGTCAAAGTCTAAAGTCAAGATTAATAGAGTAGACGGAAGAGATACAAATACTCTTTTTTTCCCCCCTCCCTTTTTAACTGCAAAAGGATCAAGAAGATATTTTCCACACAAAACTGAAAACCTTAGAATGTTGTCTTTTGCTTTATGCACAATGCTGAAGTTTAAGTTTCTTGAAATGAATGCACGCTATTATTTCTGTCTCTGTACAAAATGAAAAGCATCATAACATAAGCAATTTTTGGAACATATTACATCTATAGAATGGTATTTTCTCAAAACCCAGAAATTGGTTAAAGAATTATAACATCAAAACTTTGTAGATCATCAAATTAGACTATCTTTAATGCTGAGCAGGTGGAACTAGTGGTTGCTCAATTATATGTCATGGCTCAGTTCCCAGCTTTGAGGCAACTAAGGGCGTGAACACCAAAAAAATATTTTGTGGTACAATGTTGCATGGCAGCAAAGATAACATGCCTTGTGTATTCTTTGCTCTGCTTGCGAAAAGCCCCAATTCAGAAATAAATTTAAGCTCTTGTCTACAACATAGAATAAATGTAAACATGTCTTTTAAATTATACATACTTAGGGCTGTGAATCATGACAGAAAAACAGAATTTCAAAAATTCTTCATAGTAACTCTGACATTAGGATAACCAGCAAAGTAANNAAACCACAAAAAAAAAAAAAAAAAAAAAAAAAAAAAAAGGCCTAACAGTTGACAGTTCATATATTTACTTCTTATAGGTGGATGAAATGAGAGAAAATTAAACATTGCTTCAGAAATATGTATTTTTCTGTGCACTATAGCACTGGTTGACAATTTTTCACGAAAAGTCGGATAAATATGTGAAATAATGAATATATGAAAATTAATTGTTAAAGTGTGGGAAGATAAGAAAAAGAGAGAGAGATAGTGAGTTTGTAGTCTCCACAGCAAGTGCAGTATATGCAGTATGTCACATAAAAAGGGACTACTATATCACATGGAAATACACATCTACCAGCTGAGGGTGAAAGTGGCCTCTCAATAATTATTTTATTCATATTTAATTAAAATGTGGCTACATATAGAAAAATTATTTTAAAACCTTATTAACAGCAACACTTCTTAAAACAATATAAAATCTTCCTCTGAAAAACACAGAGGAAAAATTCTTCCAGTGAGCAGATAACAGTGTTTGCAATGGCAAAATAAGTCAATTGGAAGTGTAATGACTTCTATACAACGTCAACAGAAGTGTTTGGTTCACACACTCATATAATGCATTAGCCATTCATCTGACATTGTATCCAGTTGCTGTTACAGTTTGTATGAGTAAGGACCTGTAAAAATTCTTTTTTTTAGTCTATTATGCTATTAGAAGTGTTTGTTGTGAGTGAAACCCTTTCTAATGCTCATTTTTTATAAGGCAAAGACAGTAACACTAACATTAAACCAAGTGATCTTATTGCTTTCCAGTTTTTCTTCGGTATGTACTCTGCATTCATCTGCACTTTCACAGACCATCTGATCTGAAAGAGGATCATATAATCCTCTCTTGGAGGCACATCAATTCTGCCTGAAATAAAGCATGTGATTCTATAGTCTACAGGCATTATATTATAGCAACAGCTAGGAAAACTATTCATAAACATTCATTTCACCATGATTCAAAAACTCACCTGTTGTAATTTACTGATTTGAAGACCAGCAATGACTTTTCTGTCATTTTACCTGATGTTCTGTGTTACACAGACATAGAGTTCATGCAGTTACCTTGGTACTGAATTCAATGGATGTTTTGCTCTGCTGAGGCCAAATGAAGCTGTAATGTAGAGAAGGTGCCCCTACAGATTCAAGGTGTTACTGAACTAATGGAAGAAATGCTACACATTTAATTCTCCTCTTTTCCCCCCTTTACCTTTCCCATTCCCTAGTAAAACTTGTGACTGATATTTTATGTAAACTTTCAGGCAATAAAATTCTTCTTAGGACAACTTTCCCATAGGCAGAGGAGGAAACATACTGTTGGTGCATTTTCACTCAGACTTCAGACAGACTGAAAGCGCAGTGTAGCAGTGGAGTAAAGCTGCAGCATCCACATTTAGGGAATGTGTGTAATGCTGTGATACAGGTGGACTCATACAACCGAGCAGCATGAAAATAAATTCCTAATGCAAACACAATACACACAGTTAAGACTGGTAATAGTTTGCAAGGAATCCACAAGCTACAACATGTTTGTATCAGCCAATCAGATAATGTCTAGTTTTGCTAGCAGTATTCACTCTAAGCATAAATTTACTCCAGAGTAGTCCCAGATTAAAGAAGCATGAAGTTTGTATGCAGATGATAAAAAAACCCAACCAAGCAAACAAAAAACAAACAAAAAAACCCAGATATTTTTGGTTAATAACTTTGCTGAGAATAGCTTACTGTTCTCTATGTGTGCCTGTATACAATATGCAAAAAACATGAAATATTTTCATGGAAAATAAATACATCAAACACAAATAAAGATGCATACCAAGACTTGGTTATGCACTGTGAAAACTTGGTCAAGAACACAAATTTTTGTGTCCCAGTGCCCCAGTGGCCATCCCTAGCTTTTAAGTTCTTTATCCAGGAAAACAGACATGACAGGTCTGTAGATGGAAAGGATCATACCTTGAGAATTCATTTCAGCCACTTTTTCCTTCTCAGCCTCATAAGCACCAAAAACTAGAACTGGTGAGGTCAGATTAATTCACAAAATGCAACAATTTCCAAAAAACTTGCAGATATGTTTTCTGGTTTGGTTGTAAATGGTTCCCATATCAAAGTGGTAATTTAGTTGTCCAAAGATTAAAGACACCAGAAAAACTCTGAACAACTTGAGAGTACAAGTTTGAGCTTGCAACTGAAGTGCCTGCAGCTGTAACTTTGTCATGCAAAGGCCACCTTTTCTTTTCCCATCTTCCCATAATAAAGTCAGTGGTATTTATACAGGTTCAAAATGGCTGAAAACCTTACTGGTCTGATTCATCATAGTCCCTTCTTTCTATATTAAAATTACAGCAGAACGAAAAATTAGAAAATGATTTTCCAACCTACTCTTTAACGAAACATTTAGTGTCAAAGAGAAAAATATTTATATGGAAGAAATATAGGACATGCCTATCAATACATCTTTTTTCCTAGATTTTTTAGAACCTCATTAAGTTCTCAAGCCCATTTCTTACAGTTTATTAATCCAGCATTGCTGAATCTTCTTTCCTTGTGATTTTTTATTACCTCTTTTACGTTCATAAGATTAATTTTCCCGGTGAACCATCAAAATTCACATTATTTATATTTGCCAGACACCCTCTTATTTCTACAGATACCATGTCTGGGTACTGATTTGGCCTGGGAAGAAACAGTGCTGTTTTCTGTGTGCATGTAGTATCACTCGTTTCTAATGACTGACCTATGGGCTGTTATGCAAAAGATCAGAAACATGAAAAGGGTTCTGCTGTACTGCAAGAGTATCAGGAGAAGTTAGGCATCTAACCTGCAGAGATGCTTCTGTAAATCTCATTTGTCACCTTCTGCCTTCTAAGGTACTTCAATAGCTACATAAATCTTGCCTTTGATCTAGAGCTCTTCCTTCATATTGTATTACAGCAACATCTACTCATCCATGCTAGAGGCACCATATACATTCAGCAAGAGATCTCTCCCATCCTGAATAGCTTAAAAGATCCTTTCTATCTCTATGAAGGGGGACGGGGGGAAGGATAAAAAAAGAGCTGGAAATAGCTCAAGGAAGGAGCAGAGAGGTGACAGAATTATAAAATGGCATTTGAAAGAAGAATCACCAAATACATTCTCTTTCCTGGAAAAGAAATCAATTAAGATGCCCCAAAGGAAAGTGATCTATAAAGTCACGAGTTATATGGAGAGGATAAACAGAGAATGATCAGTCAGTGTTCACTGTTGCAGTACAATGACATCAAATCAAACTAGCAGTTGGTAGACTGAAAGCAAACAAAAGGACTCGTTCTCACACAAAGAGAAGGTAAGACACAGGCTTCACTGCTGCAAGGCACTGAGGGGGTCCAAAGGTTTACTCAGCTTCACCCTCACAGAAGAGACATCTATCAGGGAGTGATTGAATACTATGTGTTCCTGGCTTGAAATAGCTGGAACTGAAGAGAGAATTCTTGGCAAGTTCTATGACGTTTGCCCTGTCCTTAAACACATCTGCAGGCTTTTTCTTATTGTCAGAGAAAGAATTTGGACTAAATAAACCTCCAGTATGACCCAGAAAAGACTTTTCATGTTCTTATGTTACATTAAATAAGCAAGTCAAGGACATCAAGCAAATTCGAATCAATATGCATCATAGGCCAGTAAAAGGACTGGAATCAAGACTTCCATAATGGCTGTGCTCCATCAGCAGCTGCATCTGTTCCATTTACTATTCTAGTAAATAAAAGTGACCAGAGAATGTTCTTTGGCCCTGAACCCAAGTGGTTGTGACAGGGCTGTTGTCCATACAGCTGAACTTTTTACCTGCTGAAAGAAAGATACCACATCATTTGGCCACTGGGAATGTTCCTTGGTCCATGCCAATTCCTGCGAATGACCATAAAGCTAGGAAAAGCCTGATCTGACTTCTCCATTACCAGGACTTAACTATGAAGAAAAACAGAGAAAAAAAAATCTTTTCTGCATCGGGTACCTTTCTAACTAATGGTCTCCTAAAATGTGCATCTAGACAAAGAAATTTTTTTTATTGCAGAATAAACTAAGTCTCCTGTGCGGCAAATCTTGTCTTGACTTATATAATTGGCCCTGGACTGTCAGCAGTCTTGGAACTGTGTTCATAGTGGTAATTAATCAATGTCAGTTAGTAATAATGCCCAGTTCTATCTTTCGTAGTCGTGGTTACTTCTATTACACAGAAGTACTCAGAAGACATATTAATGTTTTCAGCATCATTTGAAATCCTTGTATATACACAAAGATGACAAAATGCTGTTCTAATGCCTCTGTAGGGCTCCAGGTGTTGGAATTAATGTCTTGCTACAGCAACTTATGTCTGACTCCTCAGAGAACTAAAAATGGTGAAGGATAATAGTTCTGTAAAGGTTCTGCTGTTTTTGCAAGACTAGATTATGATAAATTCTATTATTGAGTTGGAGGAGGGTAGGTAGGGTCCTAACTTTCTGTTTTCCTTCTTTTTTTCGAAAAAAAAAAAATATCAGCATCTGTAGTGAGCAAAGAAATATGGTTGTTATCTCTCTCATCTCTATACACACACTAGTGTTGTTTGATATTCCTGACACCAGTTAACATACTGTTTAAAAAACGGAACAAAACAATGGGAATTACACCACTCTCCATATTTTCTGCTTCCCAACCAAAGAAAAGTACTTGAAAAGCATGAACATTATGTTTAAAAATAGTTCTGCTGAAATATGCCCAGAGATCAGAAGAAACTTCCATATTTGGAAGAACCTACAGTATGTTCTGCCAAACTATTTGGCTTTTCTTTAGGTCAAGGCAACCCTGGGCTTTGCTGCTGTTCCCATAATGTGCTGTAGATGGGGTGAAATTGCTCTTCTGTCATTTCCAGCTAACAGTACAGCTTGTGCTGGCTGATACAGGACATGCTTTTGCAGGCAGTCCTAAATCGAAATCCTTAGTAACTACAAGTGCATGTTCTCCTGTGCTGTACTTGTATTTCCAGTGGGTAGACATGGAAAGCAGGCAGAATTTTGTCCTCGAAGTCTACAGGATTTCTTTCCATTTTTCTCACTGACTTCCCTCCACACTTTCATTCAACTATACTCTTTTTTCATTTATTCAAAAGTTTCTTTTTAAAAGACTTGGTAGGAACCAGTGAAAAAATTACATTGCATGTATTTAGGTTCTTTTCCTTCCCTTCATTTTTTTCTTTATGAAAGGACTTGATTGCACTATTTTCTTAATATTCTGTTTGCTACCAAATATTTTATTTCAGGAGCATTTCTGTTAATAGTAGTCATAGTGAGTAAAAGCTCCATTGATCTTGGGTCAGCTAACAGACTCAGATTTACCTAGATTTTTGCCTACTGACACCTCTTTTCATGTCTAAAGAATGAAGTACCTTTTCAATGCGTCCAAATATTGTGATGCATCACTACGTGAAATAACTCCTTATATTTCCCCTTGCCCACTCTTTGCGTAGGTAATTACACATTGGTATAGTACATTTGTTTTTTCTAATTTTTGCCTTGTTTAACTTTACTGTCTCTCCTGACACTGCCTTTCATGCTGTAAAGATGGTTGCTACCTAAGCTGGAGGGCTGGAGCCATTACACATCTTTCATTTCATTGTGTTAGCTAAGTATTTAAATCTTACTCTGTAAGCATACAAATCCCAGGCCTTCAGAAAGCAAGTTTGATTACCTCTGCTCTCCTGTGCTGTTCCAGAAAAATGGTCCTCTCTTCCTAAATCAGAAACTGTTTCCTGAGCAATAGGTATGTATCATTTATTATCTCAGCATTTTGTATTGCTCAGGCTGCTCAGTTGCCCTCTGAAACGACCTCAAAGGAAGGATGAAGTGCCTTCATCTCTTGTCCTCAAAATGTTGCTGGTTTATTCAGAGTAAAAAAACTACATATTGCAAAAAAACCCATAATGGGCAGAGCAGTGAGCAACAGTTAACGTTCAAAAACAACTCAGTGCTTTACTGTAGGTTGAGCAAGAATACTTAATAAATAAATAAATAATAGCAAACAGCCAAAGACTCGTATTTCTGAACTAATTCTATTTTTAATCCTGTCCTTTGCAACTCTCAGGCCCACCATTCCTGAGGTGCTGCCCTTTGGTCAAGGCAGCTGAAATACAGAAGAAGCTGAGGCTCATCCCTGTACTGAAGGGCTCTAATGAATTTACAATGTCTCATAAAATGCAGGATAGAGAGTTAAAGATTTGCTTCCAAGCTGGAAAAATGCATCCAGTAAATGCTATGACTGGGTTTATAGGGACTTTGTTTTGTGGGCAAAATAAAAGTCAGGAAATAAAATTTGCTTCAAGGATTAAGCCTCTAATCCTTAGCTCTCCTTTGGCCAATAAAGTGTTTGATGGATAATGTAAGCCTTCATTAAAGTCCATGTCTCAGCACTGGCTTCCCTGGTCCCCAGAGCAAAGGAAACTAGAAAACTTCACATGCTGCTTGGAGCCATGTCACCAGGAAATCAGTAAGGCCAAAATACAGCTTTAGGCATATTCATATTTTGCATAAAAATTTACTGGTTAAGTTCTTCAGAAGCACTGAGGGCTTAACTCATAATGTGGTGTGTCTCCAATGGCAGCCATTGTTTAAAGGGGGTGCCCTGCAGAAAGTCATTGTAGACCATAACAAGACTTCCCAGTGAGCCTTCCTTCAACATAGTGAGCACTCACTGAACCTCTGAATTCATTTTTCTGGGGAAGTCATATTCATTTAGAATAAACCTGAACTCTATGCAGCTGTCAGTACAAATGTTGGGTTTCTCTCTATTGGGTTTTATATTCTGGTACCTAGAGAAAAGTCAACTGAGGTGAGGATTCAATGCTTGTTTTCTGAGAGAGAAAAATTATAAGTACTTTGTATGATGACTTTGATGCCTGATGAAAATCCAAATGTAAGAAAATAATGTAACATCTGTCAAGAGAAATTAATTGCTTTTAAAATCTTAGGTAAACTATGTGTTTTGCTAAATAAAATGAGATTATGGGTGAGATTAAACTGGGACTTGGTACTACGCAATTATATGAATTCACACCAGCAATACATGTGACATTTTTCCAAGTTTTGATAATTTAATTGGGGTCTTACTCTCTTAAACATTCAATTTTCACAGAATTTCAGTAGACCTCAGACATTTTTACCTCTTTAGGCTCCTTTGACAATCTCCCTTCACACGGATATATTGTTTACACACAACCAAGGAGGTGACATGAGGTAAAAGGACAGAAAGGCAAAGGATTCTGCTTCTGTGACAACATTCAGGATCAGTACTGACAACTGAGATAATGCTGGCTCTAAAGCAGTGTCCATGGTAGCTTAGATGCACAAAGCTCAAATACTTTTCACTTTGGATGAAATTAACTCATCTGGCATAAACCTTTGGCTAAGGGTTCTCATAAGAACATTTGCCATGGCCTTGGTGCATGGTAACTTGCTACTTTGAAGTCACTTGACTGAACATCTGACTCTACCTCATCAGTGCCTCTTCAACTCTCAAACCTGAAAGAGCAAATTGGGAAATCAGGGAATATTTTATGATTTACTGGTACTAGACATTCATAATTGAGCTTTCTGACTCATCTTGCTGGAGCTGATGAGCAAACACTGAGTAGCTAGATACCCTCATACCCTCCAAGGCCTTTAAGTATCGACTTTTTTCAGATGTTCAGAAGACCAGAAAGCACTCCAGGCTGATCAAGAAGCTGCTGTCTTCCTTCTGAATTAAAACTATCAAAAATCCTTTTGTTCCAATGAGAAAATTGTATCAGTTCTTCTATCTTTACTTTTGACATAAGGAGCATCACCAGCTGTAGATTGGCAGCTCTTTTCAGTTCTTTGTAGTACAAGCAACATTCTAATAAACACCACCACTGGCAGTAGCCAAGCCAAGGAACATAATACATGAATGTAAAATGCTGCCAACTGCTATACATTTTGTCTAGTACTCACAGAGTGCCATTTCCCATATTTTTTTCATCTCTGATGCAGTACATGCACTCAGTCTTTCACAACACTTTAAATGAATGTATCCTTACTGCTTTTCTTTTCCTTCCCTTCTAAGAACTGCTGCCTTTATTTTCCTTTCTGGCTTACAATAGAGCCAGCTTAGATTTGATCACTACCAGAGCATCAGAGGAAATATATAGTACATACTGTGCTTTCAGCTGGGTGGACAGGGAGCTATACATAACCCTCAGTGAGCAATAATATGACTAATGAATATGCTGTATTATGTGTTTTCTGCAAAAGAGCAATTCACAGAACCCAGGCTTTATCACACTGTTTTTGCTAGCCATCGTTCTTTATTTACTGTCACTGAGGCTTGGAAAGACAGCTTATTTTCTCAGCATTGTGCATATGTATCTGAGCTGGATCTGGCAGTACAACTTGTTCTTCTACATTTTCCTGCATGTTTTATAACCTGTTTTTATTTTATAGTATTCCAGTAATTCATTCTTTCTAAAATTAAAGTGGAATGTCTATTCTGTACTACTATTTTGTGCATGGGCTACCTGGCACATTATACTCTACTTTTAAGAAGGCATAAAGGATTATATTCAAGCTTATATATCTCTCACCAATATACTGAAGCTCCCACAAATACAGTATTCTTAGCTGGCCTATTTGGAGGATGGGTTTAACTCCAAGTTTCCTGATTGGCCTTTGGTGTATGCAATTCAAACTCTGTAAAATATACTGCTTGTTTCAGTATCACTTCTAGCTGCTTATACACGGGGCAGATAGGCACCCGATCAAACCGTTGCTCCTTCCTTCTTCTTCACCAGTCTGTGTGCTTTCAAAGGATAAGAAAATGGCTGCATCCCTTTTCAGCCTCTCCTCCTGCACAATATTTTCCATTCTTTTTCACAAAATCTGTACCTTTGTTGCTTAGGTGCTCATACATCAGATGCTTGTACTGTAGGCATATCCATATGCCATTAGGCATATCCACTACCAAAGATTCAAAGCCTTCCTTGTTGCAAGACAGAGGCCCATCATATTGACTTAACTTTGTCTATCCTCTTATGAAGTCTTTAGATAAAAACAAGATCCCCATAATGGCACTTCAGTATCACTTTTTGCAGAAGAGAACAAAAAAACCTGGCAGTTGTAAAGATTCCTGCAGTTAGGTCCTGCGTGCCTCTTGATGTGAGAGCTGGAGGAAGAGCACAAGAAGTTTTACAGAATTACTTAGTTTTAACACCTTCCCTTCCTCTGGGTTTGTGTTCTTTCACATTTAATCTCTACACTGGGTACAAAAACCATTGCAAAAGAAAATAAAAAGAGATACTGAATTTCAAGGCAAGTAAACTGTAACAGACTCTCAACAAAGATCTACATGGGGACTATCTTAGACATGATCACAGAATCACAGAATCACTAGGTTGGAAGAGACCTCCAAGATCATCTAGTCCAACCCTAAATCCTCTTAAATGGAAAAAAACCCCTTAGCAAACCAGTTCAACTGCAGAACACAAATTAGAAAGCTGGCATTTGAAATTAATTCCACATGGCATCCCCATTTCATAGTGTTCATCTATCCAAATATTTGATTCTCCTCAATTACTCTTTATTAGCTCCTTTAGCCATTTCCTCAGATCTACTTTTTTTTTTTTTTTGTGCAGAGTTGGGTAATTTACAACAACATAATTATTCATGCCTCTGTAGAATTCTACCCTCTTTAGAATAGGAGACTGTGGTGTAAAACCATGAACTCGATGATCACAGAAGTCTTTTCCAACCTAATTGATTCTGTGATTCTCTAAAAATGTGTAGGGTTGATGTATACTCAGTCCAGTATTCCTTCTAGTGATTAAACCAATCTCTCTCCAACTTTAAATATTTAAAGGAAGAATTCAGTGTTTTTCTTGGAAAGCTTATTATTTGCATAAAGGAGTAGACTTTAACAAAAAATCAATGCTGAGGCTGTGAGAGTCAGCAGCCTCTTAGATTATGTTCTTCCCTGACTCAGACAGATAAAAAGGCTTCATGTCACGATTTGGCTCTTTGGTGAAATCCTTATCTAGTTTGTTTGTTCCTCTATAAAGCAAAAAGAAACTCCTGTAAAGTCCTATGCCCAGCTAAAGGCTGATCCCTGTGCTTGGGGACATGCCAGTCTTCTGTACCCCTCAATAACAATGGAGCACAGTCTTCTGCACCAGCAGTCCAGAGAAGCTGTAGCAAAATATTATGTTCTGTATCATCACAACACAGAGCTATTGCAGTTTGTGTTAGCTCGCCTCCCACCATATCCTCCTCTGGGATAGGGATAAGATTTTTATGTAAAAATAGAACTGTGTACCGAAGAGAAGGTATTTCAAAATATTTGTTATTCTCTCTCAGAATGAAGGGTCTCTGTGAGGTATTTTTATTTAGAGAATATAAATGGAATTATAAGAACTACAAGGTACTTTCACGCATTATTTAAAATGGAAAAAGCAAAGCTCTGTAGAGAAACCATCCAACACTTCACACTCTTAAAATGCATTCACTTGGTGTTTTTATTTTTCTTACGCTTTTTGCCCAAATGCCCTAGCTCTGTAGAGAAGCAAAATAAATATTAGATATTGTACAGATGTGATCTCAGTATTTTGGAACTGCTCGAAACAGTGGGAGCCCCAGACTGCAATCCTTATGTAGAAATTACGCAAATAAAGCTCCCACTGAGGCCAAATGTTTTACTGCCATTTATACAATTGTATAAAATGAGCTACATACTTTACAGAACAAATAAAGAAAAATCACATGGTGTCTTTATCTCATTTTCTAGTTTGTCTTACTCTCACAATTCATTGCATAAGAGAAACAGAGCATAGAAGCAGGACAGAAAAGAAACACCATAAATGGCTATAGAAAACTCTATAAAAATAATGTCTGGATGGAGCAAAGTTGAAGTCAGATGGCTATTTACTTTTAAACATTTTACAATATATTTTGCTATTTGATTGACTAGCTGATAAATCAACTAGAGTCTTACCTAAGTGGGCACTAAACGAGGATTTATGAATAAACCTGTTATAAACTATTAGATCACTGCTGTGTATTATAGTCTTATTTATATCAAAAGTCTTTTACTAAAATAGCACAGCTTTCATCTGATCTCCCTTGTCTGACAGTGCTTCGAGGAACATTTTGGCACTGCTTGCTCCCCCCTGCTGATTCTCTGGCCTGATGGGCTCTGCAAGGACATGGGGGAGCAGCAGCTCTGCCTCTCTCCCTCCCAACCTCTGTGTCTCACACCTCTCTGCTCTGCAGGCTTCCCTCCCAGAAACACAGCTCACTGAAAGGCAATTTACTATTGTTATTATCATTATTTTTAAGAAAAGATATAGGCCATGACTTTTTTTGGTTGATTGGTTTTTGTTTGTTTTTTTTTAAACATGATCATTCACATTCAAAGAGTCTCTCCACAAAGAGTCGCTACAAAGAGCAATCTTAAAGGGAACTTGCTTACAGAGATTTCTGATCTTTTCCATTATCTTCGTGACACCAAGATAAAAGTGACACTTTAGTTGACAGGATTATGTCGCAGTGAAATGGAGCTATGTGTGGGAGTAAAGTGAGATCCATTGTATGAAACTCCCATTACTAATCATATAATTGGAGAGTAAAAACATTTTCAGATTAGCCTTGGCTTTAATAAGAAAGGAGAGGGATATCTCTTCTCAATTAGCGGTAAAGCAGAAGGGATTGAATGAAATGTGATGAGAACATAAGGAAGGGTAGGACAGAACCCTGAGCAAGACAGGTAGAGGAAAGAGAGGGAAGTAGAGGGTTGGATGCATCCCATAGGCTAGAGTAAAACTACTGTCATGAATATATTTAAGTATATTTATGTATTGATGAAGACTAGGAAGACATAGAATTTAGAGAAATGACCTGAATAGAAGCTCATCTCAAGTACTTTACAAGCATAATGAAAAGTAATAACAAAACAGAAAAAAAAAAAAAAATATTTTGTTAAATAAGAAGAAAATGGATTACGAAATGGGCATATTGTTGTACCTGTGTTACAGACTCATTGGCTTGGACTAAGATTTTAAATATTCTACCTAACCCGGCTACAATATTTCTTTAATAATGACATATGTCAAGCAGATCTATTACTATATTCTTCTTCAGCAACAGACGCCCTTTTCTCTCCATTCTAGTTCAGCAGCTTTATGACCTCACCAAAGAGAAGAAAAACCTCTGAGAAATGCAGATTTCTTCTCCTGAGAAATGCTTCTTTACTTCAGGCCAGGAAGTCCCTTCTGCAATTGTGTTCACATGTTTACCAAAATTTTGTAAGCATGTGATGTGGAGATAGGGAAAGCTTCTTTCTCTTATTCTTTGATGATCCAAAAGAATAATAGAACCAGGCTGGTTTTGCATGGCCAGACTAAAAATGGGGGTTGAGCTGCAATTAATTTTGTATAGATATCCCTAAGCCAAAAATATCAATCATCATAATGACAATTAACTAATACAACAATTAATATTACAGTGTGCTGTGTATCTAATAGTAATAGAAATACATTCAGTACGACATGAGCTTGTTCAGCATAATTAATTGATTTAACAGGTAACGATTGCAACTAAAACAAAATGGAAAAGGAGAAAAAAGAGGTAATAAAGTTTGGATAAGATTTGTTTACTTCCATGAAACACTACCTGGATGAAGACCTGTTTCTAGCACAAGATCTCTACACACTACTGCAGGGCTCTAAATAAAAACTTCTGGTTTGGCAGTGAGGTAAGAAAAGCACAGCAAAGGTGAAAAGGGCTTTACTGGGTATTAAATGGGCTCAAACCTAATATTGGCAGCACGACAAGAAATAAACTAATGGAAACTCTGAGGTGTGGAATCACTCTGCTGGGCCCTCTAAGGCCCCATGTCATACCCCACTTGCCACTCTGAGAAACAGAATATAGGTATAATCCAACTATCTTTGTTCTTATATTCTATGTTTGTGTAAGAGATGGTATGATTGCAACGGTGCAGTAAGAGAATCAAAGAGGAGACTACAGTAAGACACACGATGGGTTAGTTAGCAACTCTTTTCTGGACACCAGACAGTTCTTCCTCTCTGTGGAAGCATAGATATAAAAGAATATTGCTAAAGCCAACAATTTTTGAAGGTATTTTATTTTGTACCTGTCAATTCAAAAAGGAAATGGAGTAAACAGTAGGGAAATAACAAGGGAACTTCCAGAAGGACTTAATTTCACAAATTTATGTGCTAACAGTTTTCACAAATAAAAAATTGCAAATTACCTCCCAAGCATATCTCATATTGTGAACTCATGGCTTTGAACGCAAACACAATAAATAGCGTCTCTATAAGCAGTACCTATTGGCGCTATCATAAATCATCTTACCAGAATCAAAAGCCTGTATAATCCTGAGGACTAAGGCTCAGATTTTTAAATGTATTTAAAGGATCTGTGTGTGTACTGCCTTCTTATGTTTATCACTGGTGCTTACAGTCTCTGAGAAAACTGTACCTCTGACATTTTCTTATCTCTCTGACCACACTCCCTCTACAGAGTCGGTCTTTAGCCATGACTTGTCTCTACAGGTAGAGTCAGAAATGTTCCCATTCTCAGCCTGGACATCCAACACAGCCCACACACAGCAAGTAAGATTTATTGCAGAACATTTGACTTCAGTCCAAATCGTGTAGTTCTGTAACTTTTGGCAAAAGCCTCCTTAGAGCATAGCACTGTTTACCAAGACAAAACTGTTTTTGAGGAAAGAAATCTTCATAGCAATGAAACTCATAGTTGATTATCTAACTTTTCTTCCACAGTTTTCCTAATTTTGACACAAATCCTCTCTACTGCTTTCAGTCTCACCTTTTCCTCTTAAGGACATACTATCCTCAAGAAGAGCTACACTAGCTCAGCCCAAGCCATCTATCCTGTCTCTGAAAGTGGAGTATAACAGCTTCTTTGTTAGCACCAAAGAAGAAGCACACATATGAAGTAATCATTCCTCTGTCATGCACACCCTCTTTCATATGTTTCATCAGACAGCTTTTCAGTTACCAGCAATAGACCTATCTAAACAAATATCCCATCTTTTTTAGTCCAGATATATATTATCTACCTCTTCTGTGCTCTTTTCTCTCGCGTCCCTTTATTTATTTCCTCTTACATTTGGAAAAAAAAAAAAAATGAGGTTCACAACCCATTGAAGATAAAAATAGGATTCTTACAGATTCCCTTGCCTCTCTGTCCCTCTATATCCTACAGAAATTTCTATTAACTGATTGTGTGCTTTTTGTCTGATAACTTTTCCCCCAGTCTGATGTTATATTAGTTTAATGTTTTCAGACAAAACAGCTCCAAATTCCCTCCATAGACTAGGACTGTCTAAAACTTTTCCTTGTTGATCACAGAAACAATTACCCACAGATGAAAATACAGAAGCATCATGCCAACTGCATTACGGAGAAGTTTGCAATTCTGTTGTCCTTAAGTAGACAAATATTGTTTTCATTCTCCAGTGCTTTCATTCCAGCAGCAATTAGAGACAGTACTTTGCCTTGGAAGATGACAATAAAAAACCAAAAAGATGGAGTGTTCAGTTTTAAAGGATTAGATATGATGATGACATCCACTAGTCTGGAGTAGGAACAGCACTGAAAGGAAAATAGAACAAAGATAACAAGAGAGAAGACAACACAAAAAATTATCATCTTCGAACGAAGTGATGAAGCCAACTCAGGAGGGCACACGAAGGCAGACAGATAATAGCATTCATCACAATTTCTATATATAAATTAAAAATAATTTAAAAGAGTCATCACTAGAGATGTCCATAAGCAACTTTATTGCCTTGTGTGTAGTTCCAGGTATTATACACCTTTAATAAATCCAAATTTGAATATCTGATTGTGGAGATTTTGAAAGGCAGTACAAGTTAAAAAATATGCCTGGTGTATCTTAGAAGAATTCATGGTCCAGAGCTAGGCTTAGGATAAGCTGATTTCTTATTCCTTCCAGGGAAATCTAATAAACACTGTCTGCAGCCAAAAATATCTGGATGAGGGAAGCAGAAGCATGGTGATCTATATACTGGGTGAGCTTTGTAATACCTACCAGAGTGAAAAAAACAAACAAACAAAAAAAAACCAACAACAAAAAAACAACAAACATTAAAATGGGGTAAACATTGAGGAACTACAATGGAGCATGAAGCATGGTAGTATTCCCATGGGATCACTAATCATGACCATAAGTTGGACAAATGTCATGATAGAAATTGTAAAGCAAAGCAGATATTTGCCTGTGCTGTCTGTTTCTCACCACCTTGACCTGAGGATATCCCTGTTAGAAAAAATCTTTTATCTTCCAGCTTATACAGACACACAGGGATATTTTTGTGGGTTTGGAAGGCAATGAGTTTGTGATGATTTTTATTCTAAATATGCTACAGAGGCTTGAGAATTTCTTACTACACTAAAGTGTTGTGTTCTGAAGCTCCCCATAAAGTTCTGTAGTATGCGCATACACCCTACACCTGTTATGTCTGTGATGGTTACAGGATCCAAGCACAAAATAATTAAAAAAATCTTGAAGCCATTCATAGATATTCACTATGGTCCAGATCTCCCTTCCTCTTCATATAAGACTTTTCTAATAGCATTTAAATTATGAGATCTTCAAAACTCTATACAAGAACTTGCTCATAAAGATATGAAAAGCTGTGTTTCAGGTCTCTTGAGAAGTAGCTATAATTAAAAGTATTGAATAGTGATTATAGACTTCAAATATTAAAATGCTGAAAAAGGATCAGCCAAAATAAAAGCCTTGATTAAACTGGGACTAGATGAGGAAGAGTTTAGAGACTTCAGTAGGGCATAGCCTGTAATAAAAGGCTGAAATTCACAGATAGAGATTACAACAGGAGAATTTACTTCTAACTTTCAGCTTGCACTGATTCTTTAGTTATCCAAATTACCCTTGATTTTATTCGCAATATAAAATTAAAAATCATCACAGATTTTAGTCAACAGCAGATTGCAAAAAATGAACCAAAGTTTGGTCTAGATATTGTCCATTTAGCAAAAATATCTGAGCTGGAGAAATCGAACTAGAAATATCAGATGAGAAACTTCTCAGTTTCAGATCACATTGGTAGGAATTACTGTAAATACAAGTTGTGGTTTGGATTTTAATTTTCAGGGGGCTAGGGAAGAAAACGCTGAGACACACAAAAATGTAATGAAATGCCCATGTTTCCTTTCTGCTAGCCAACTGCATTTCTTAAGCCTACAAGCTTGCTACATATGCAGGCCACATATGGACAACTGATTAGCTAGTTTGCTTCTTAGTTAATGGTCCAAATTAATCAGTAACATGAAGGTGAATGACTTGAATGAAGGACTTTGTGTGCCAAAAAGCTTTTATGTGGGGACATAGCTAAACACAGTATTAATGCAAGATTGAGAAGGAAAAAAAAAAAAAAAAAACAAAAAAAAAAAAAAAACAACCCTAAATGCTTCCAAGCCAAAGATCTGGTTTGTGCTGACCCAGCTTTGAACTTCTGAAGGAATGAATGAATTCTGATGAGACAAACTAGTTTTATTCTTCGTCTCTGAAAAATGAGTGGGATAAATAATGATATTGATAGCTCTGCAACAATTGCATCATTACCTGAGCAGAAGTGGGGCCAGATTAGCAAAGAGAGATGAGAGGCTGCTTTTCTGTGGCTAGTCTTGCAATGCCTCCTGAACTTGGAAGGTCACCTCTCCCTCAGTCTGCACAGATCCTCCCACATAACCAAATGCTTTGCCATGAAATTCTTCAGCACTGAAAGGGAGGATGATATGGAAAGATTAAAAACAATGGAAAAGAATGAAGCTGGTGAAACAGTCTGTGAGAGGCAGCTTTTGCTGTAGTCTCTTCACTTTGCAGCTTCTTACTTATATGCTTACTGCAGCCCATGTGTCTGAGGCACTGGGTCTCAGGGGAACAGATTCTGCCCTAGCTGCATCCTTGACTTGCTGGATTATCCTGGGTAAATGGCATTCCATATTCTCCATCACAATTTCCCAACAGTTAAAAAAATAGCATTCATGCTTCTGGTTTTGTTTGTAAAAGGTACTGGGAGCTTGAACTCTTTCTTGTTAGCAGCAGTGAGAATAATTTTCCATATAAAGAAACAACCAAAGATATGTTCAAGCTAACTAAGAAGGGAGCATCTTGTTCTGCTGAGCTAGAGAGACAGTCCAGTTGCCAACTTTTCTCTTTAAGACAAAAAAGTTAATATGGGAATAGCAAAATAAAACCTTAGGGTCAGAGGCTGACTTTATTCTCTACATGCTCAGTTCAGCATGTAACTTTTAGGCTCAGAAAACTTCAGGTCCACATCTTCCAGTCAAACCAAAAGCTGCTGTGATATGATCTAAATACAATGTGAGAATGAGGAAAAGCAGAATAGGTACTCTTGCGAAAAAAAAATTAATTTGTTAAAAACATCAAGAAGAACGTTTCGGTGTAGCTTCCTCTCAGCCAGGGTTATGCCAGCCATTTTATTGCATCCGTTCAGTTTTGAGCTCAAACGTAAAACCACTAACTGTGGAGTAAACTGAGCTTTGCCTTCCTAATGTGTTGACTGAGTAATTGCAGACTTGAGACCAGGACAAGAGGAGCCCTGGTGGAGCTACCATGCAAACAGTCTTCGGAGATTGCCAGTTCAGAACTCCAGAAAAAATTACAGAAAAGCAAGGTTTTGCTGACTACAGATGCCCCTGCTTTCAGAGGATACAACCTATACAGCCTGGGAAGCAGGATACAAGAACCTTGCTGTCAACTCTTTCTCCAAGCAAAGTCAAACTGAGTGCAGCACAACACCAAATCTTTGCAAATATGACTGCAGAAGACATAATATGTTTCTTATTTCCTGCACAACATAAAAATGCAGTCTTTTCAGGTTGGGATCAAGCAGAATTATAGCCTATTGCATATCAAGGTGACAAAGAGGACAAAGTGAACATGCTATGGTGACATGATAACAGTAGTCATGGAAAACAATGATAATAATATCTCACACAGAAAGAGCAGTTGTCAGGGAGCTTTAGAATGCCATACTTCCACTAATCCTTCATCTTTTATTTCGACCACAATGAAATAATATGCAGAATATGACAAGGATAATCTTGAACTTCACCTAAAAAACAGTTATCAGCTTCATACTGAAAAGTAGATATGATATCTGCCTGTACATATAGGCTTGTTAAACAAGTATCTTTTAAGATGAATTAATAAGATAACAACTTTAGTTGTTAGCAAAAATAAAATTATTAATTGGATAAACATCAGCAAGCACTATTTCCTCACTTAGGCCTCTATCTGGATCAAATTTAATCCCTACAGCTCCTTTCTGGGATCCTAAAATAATTTAAAAATAAAAAATATATATCAGCAAGTTCATTTGTAGTTTGCATACTGGTAGAGGCCAACAGATTGACCTCTAGGATCAAAGGCAGGATTTGGCTCACAAGGTGGGATCGACAATTCCAGATTCATGTTAAAATGGACACTGTAACCACTGCAAATTGTACCTACTGCTTAGGCAGGGACTGATAGAAATTTACAGTCGCACCATAAAATTCCAGCTGTCTTTAATATATTTGAGTAAACTTCTTGACATTATCACATGTGTATGTGCGTATATTCCTACTGCATCCTTGCCCACAAGCCAAGGAAATAAACTGTGCATGTAAAAGGTAAGATATAAGTGCCCAAAGAGGGAGGAAGAAACTGCATTTGTAAAAGTTAGTTGGATCAGTTCATTTACTACTCTCAGAGTTCAGCTCTTCTGCCTTGCTGGTGTTGTTTGTTCATGAGAGTTGATAAGTCACTGTAAAGCTGAAGTATCTTTCATAAAACAACTACAAGGAAAAAGGCTCAAAGTTTAAGCAAATTATATCAATAATCAGTCAAAATACGGTATCTCAATTTGAAAAACATCAATAAGAATCTAAGGCCATTGACAAAAGATGAAATATTGAAGGAAAAATCCATTCAAATATCAACATCAATATGTTATCCTGTATGTGTCACATCATGACACTCAAAACGTTCTACTCTATAACCTTCCCCCAAGTACCGAGGTCAGACTGACAGGCCTGTAGTTTTCCTGATCCTCCTTACAGCTCTTCTCGTAGATGGGCATCATATTTGCCAACCTTCAGTCAACTATGACCTCCCTGGTTAACCAGAACAGCTGATAAATGATGGACTATGGCTCAGCGAGCAATTCCACCAGCTCCCTCAGCAACCTTGGATGGATCCCATCCAGCCACATAGGCTTGTGTGTGTTTAAGTGGTACCTACCACAGGTCACTGAAAATTTCCCCTTGGACTTTGGGCTTCATTCTGTTCTTCATCCCTGTCTTCCAGCTCAGGGGCTGGAATACCAAGAACAACTGTTGTTACTATTAAAGTCCAAACCAAAGAAGGCATTAAGTACTGCAGTCTTTTTCTCATCATTTGTCATTATGTTTCCCCCAACATCCAATGAAGGATGGAGATTCTCCTTAGCCCTCCTTTTGCTGGTAATGTATTTATAGAAACACTTTTTACTTTCTTTTACAGCACTATCCAGATTAAGCTCAAGTTGGACTTTCACCCTTCTAATTTTCTCCCTCCAAAACCCCACAACATCCTTGTACTCTTCCTGCGGTGCCTGCCCCTTCTCCTAAAGGTCACAAACACTTTTCTTTTTCCCTGGGTTCCAGTCAAAGCTCTCTATTCAGCCAAGCCAGTCTTCTACCTCACTGGTTTGTCTTTCAGCATAAGGGAATGTCCTGCCCTTGTGCCTTTAGGATTTACTTCTTGAAGAATGTCCAGCCTTCATGGACACTTTTGCCCTTCAGGACTGCTTCCCAAGGGATTCTGCCAGCTAGTCTCCTAAGCAGGCCAAAGTCTGCCCTCTGGAAGTCCAAGGTGGCAGTTCTGCTGGCCCCCATCCCTACTTCTCTGAAAATTGAATAGCATTTTGTGATTACTGCACCCAAGACAGACTTTGGCCACCATATCATCTGTCAGTCCTTCTCTGTTCACAAACAGGACTATCCAGTGCCTTCCCGAGCTGTCCTCTCACCAGCTCTGTCAGGCAGAATTCCCTCTGTACTCACCAGTGGTGAGTCCACACCCCAAATACTACAAGAAGGACATTGAGGTGCTGGAGCATGTCCAGAGAAAAGCAAAGGAGCTGGGAAAGGGTCTGGAGCACAAGTCTTATGAGAAGAAGCTGAGGGAGCTGAGGGTATTTGGAAAAAGTCTGGGAAAAAAGGAGGGTCAGGGGAGATCTTGTCAGTTTCTACAACTATTTAAAAGGAGGTTGTAGCAAAGTGAGGGTCAGATTCTTCTCCTAAATAACAAGTGATACAACAAGCAGAAATGGCCTCAAGCTGTGCCAGCAGAGGCGTAGATTGGAAAATAGGAGAAATTTCTTCCCTAAGAGGGTTGTCAAGGACTGGAACAGGCTCCCCAGAGAAGTGGTGGAGTCACCACCCCTAGAGGTATTTAAAAGATGTGTATATGTCCTGCTTGCAGACACAGTTTAGTGGTTGACTTGGTAGTGTTGAGTCAATGGTGGGACTTGACGATCACAAAGCTCTTTTTTCAGCCTAAATGGTTCTATGATTTGATGATTTTAAAATCACTAGGAGCACCCTGTTAAGCTCTGTTGCATTTTAAACCTCAGACACTTGATACCCAGCAGGTACTTGTGAAGATACTGGTGTTTAAACAGATGTCAGAAGCATTTTGCCTATAAATGGAAATTGAGTTACAGATTATGATGGTTTAGGGATTTGATTAGTGTGTTAATATCAAAAACTGCATCTGAGAAGGAATGTATTGTTGAAAATAATGATCTTCAATTCCTTTACACATCAGCTTTTAAGTTTTCTAAAACTAGATTCTTTTACTGTTGCTTTTAACAAAGTAGCAGATTGATACAATGAAACAAGAAAAAAATCAAATATTTAATTTGACATTTATTTTTTCAGCTGCCTGTGTATTTTTTCCCCATGTTCTTCCAGTATTTTTTATTTTTTTGCACCCTCCAGAGTGCTTAATGTAACTCCTATATAAACTCAGGATGATAAAACCTGAACCACAAACACAGCAGATAAATCATTAGCACCATCAGCTACAAAATGGAAGTCCTATAATCCCCAAAAATCTAAATTACCTGCTGATGTCCATTCACTCTCCAAAAAATGTGGAAATAAATTACCTTGATTAGTTGTTTTGGACAGTAACACCTTTGGGCCTTTCTCTGTCAGGGGCCCAGGAATTAATTTTTATATCACAATACCTTCTTGGTAATGGAAGTCAGGAAAAATTGAACATTAGGGCTGAAAAGGGAGCACAGGGATTATACAGTGTACTGCCACAAGAACAAGGAATTCATCTGCAAAAACTTCTATAAAAAATGTTGTGCCATGGCCTGAAACATGCTTTGAAACTCTAACATGGAACAACCTGTACTTCAGAAGGAAATACCTCGGGCGAGTAAAAATTATGAGTTCCATTCTTTCCACTATGTGCCTTTACCCATAAAGTTCACTTCAGAAAATTCTGAGTATTGTAATAATTTATGCTATATATCATACATTTTCAGCATCAGTGGCAGATGAATTCTGTACATAATTAGCAGCTGAGAGGTAAGAATTTATCTTTTTTTTATCTACAGATTATTTTAACACACATCTCTGGATGTCAGAAGGCTCAGTCTTATTTGTGTTTGCACAATTTTCTATTTAGAGCTTCAACCTCAATTTATCGTAATACCCCAATTAAATGTCTTTTCCATCCTCAGACCGAGTTAATTATAAATACAAATATACCAAACGCATACATAATCAAAATTTTCTTCACATTACCCAAAAAAGCCTAAAATAGTGTTAAGTATTCAAGCTTCTTTTGAGCATTTCTTTTTTCAAGCTGGCATGGAAACCAAGGCATTCCCTGAAGCTGAAATAAAAGTTATCAATCCATCTCTGCACCTGTAGCTGGGACCATCTTCAACAGGTCATCTTTGGAGAAGATTTCTTTTTTTTAATCATTCTGAATGCAAATAACCTGGAATATATCTAAAAAGAAAAGTATCCATTATTACCCTTCATTATTAACCAGATATGGAATCGTATACACCTATTTTTCAAGATCTTGTGACAAAGGATTAAACAGGCAATGAACACTGTAGCTCTTCCCATGAAAAAGATTATCCTCCACACAAAGGTACCTTTGGATCTATTTTTGCTGCTTATCTGTTTTTGCCTTAGATTTGATGCATGCCTGGGACTACGGAAAGAATGCTGCATGACCGTCACACCTAAATACAGACTTTTGTTTAATTTTACCGTGGGCCTTACCATTTCTCCAGAATGAGCTCTGCTTGTTCACAGTTCTGACTGAAACTTCTGGTTTTTTAATTTTTTCCAAACACATGCCATTAATCTGATATGACTCAGATAAACCTTCTTAGCAGTCTTCCCTTTTTCATGCAATATTGTGCTTGCATTACACAGCTATACATGAGTGGGCATACAAAAGGTACATTGATTCCAGTTGCCCCTGCTGGTGGTCAAAAGCAGATATTCAGGCAGTCCTACCATCCTAGAGGAAGTGCAGATTATTCCCTTCCCCAGAAGTCTCTCCTGGCCACCAGATGAGCACAGATCAAGGAACTCCTTAGGTTTGTGTACAGTAGTCTTTGATTAATTTCTCTTCTACTTACTCTTTTAGCTTATGGAAACTTTTAGCATCCACATTATTCTATTGCCAGAAATTTCACATCTTAGTGGTATCTGTGGGAAAGAATCATTTTCCTTGTTTTAAACCTCATGCATGCTGGTTTCACCACATGCCACCCATTTTCTTTAAGAGTAAAAAACTGACCTCTGTTTGTTCTGTTCATGCGGTATCACACGCCTCAGTCATCTTCTTTGTAGATTGAAGAAACATAGCCTACGTAGCCACTTCTCATTGGGAAGACATTGCACATCTTTGATCATCTGTATAGCCCATTCTGAGTTCCTCCCACAGCCTTTTTGATATCCTGATTATTTTGTTCCAGACATAGATGGATTCCCACCATAGCATGTTCTGCATTGGCTAGACTAAGTCCTCATTCACTGTATTCTTGAGGTGGCTCTGAGTTAACAATCAGAATATGCACTTCACAGCTGAATACAGTACCCTCATAGGAATTCTAACCCAGCCCAATATGTCAGTACACCTATCCAAACACACAAATAGAGAGCAGGGCAATGACATTTTGATCATGCTTCATATCTCTGAATTTCACACAGTTCTCATCAACCAATTCCTGCAGCCTACACAGGTCCCTCTGGATGGCAGCTCTCTTCTCAGGCAAGTTGACTCAGTTTGGCTTCAACTGCAAACACAACCATAGTTGCCACCTTCAGGTCACAGGTACAGATGTGAAACATAACAAGTCTCAGGATAAACCCCTGCAGTAATCAATTTGTTACGGCCAACAGCCAAAGTATATGGCACACAAACAGCTTTTTACATATCTGGTACACATTATGGAACAGCTATATTTTTTACATGTAGAATGGAAGAAAGACATGAAATATGTCAAGCAAAGTAAGGTATTTTACAAGAGGCATGATAATGACAATGGAAACCTGCTATCCTGCTCCTTACAGCATCAATTCTTAGGAACTATAGGACATATTCAATAGATTTTCTTCAGGAAGGAATGTGACTGTCTATTATAAACACAGTAGGCATAACAAAGTGAGGATCTACTTTCAACTATTTAACAAATAAAACATATCTGAAAAAGGACTGTGGTCCCAAATCTGCTCTTTTGATGTTATATACCTGAGAAGAGAATTTAGTCCAATTAACACATTTTTTTCTTCTTCTCAGTGTCTCCAATAGCACTAGTGCTCTCCAAAATTATACTTTTCTGTCAACTAATGACAAGCCAAGCAAAGGGCTCTCAGATACTTCTCAGGCGCTCAACAGGTCATTAAATGCCAGGAAATGCCTATTCTATCAGTCATTAATACCGAAATAGCAGTTTCTTTTAATAATAGATGAATATCCTCCTTTCAGAAAAGGATTGGTCTTTTTGACACTAATGTATTGGACTGAAAGAGACTTTTCCTTATTTTCATGTAGCAACTCAAAGCCATAAAGAATAGAATCATTTATGTTGGTAAAGACCTCTGAAGGTCACCTTGTTCAGCCTCGTACTCAAAGCAGAGGCATATTAAAAGTTAGCTTGGGCCTCTCAAGGCTGTGTCTGGTTGAGCTCACAGTAAACGCTCCAGCCCCAGGTCTGTTGTGGTGGCACTCTGCTCAACTCACTTCTACAGGACTGCCTTTCTCCTGACATGGCCCAAGAGTTGTGTGGAGGAAATAAAACCTTTTTCTTCAACCTGCTGGCTGCCCTTCTAACAATATAGCCCAGCACACTGTTAGCCTTTAGGGCTGCAAGGACACACTATTAATTGGACACACTATTAATTTATGTCCAGGTGATTATGAGCACTCCCAGGCCCTCTTGGCAGAGCTGTCGCCTGAAAGTCAGTTTCCAGCCTGGACTGCTGCATGGGGTTATTCCGTTCCAAGTTCAGGGCTTTGCACTGTTCTTTGTTACCCTTTATGAATTTTCTGTTTACTTAATTCTCCTGCTGGTTGATATCCCTTTTCTATACCATCAATTTGTTTCCCTGCTTTGATGACAATTGAAAACTTTGCTGGGGTTATCCTTTTTCCCATTGTTGAGGTCACTGATAGAAATGTTAAAAAGTGTTATGTGCTATAGGGAAGACACCACAGTTTTTTTGACCAGACACTGCCTCACCTCCTCTCCTAACTGTCCACACATAATCTGTTCCAGAGGAAACAAATATAAGATAAAAAATTGGCAGTAGTAACTAAATCTCCCCACTTCACATGTGAGCAGCACCAGGTGGACTATGCTATGAAAACAACTGATATAAATAAGGAAGTTCAGCCAAACAATGATAATGCTGAACCAATATTAAATTGGTGGGAATATAACTTTTCGCAACTTGATTTTTAATATCTTACTGTGTTTTTGTAGAGTCTTCTTAACAACAAAAGATGTAGGTGAAACTGTGAAGCCAGTAATAATAATAGGAGAGGAGCTCAGCCAAAAAGCAAGTTGTCCTTAAAAGGAGGTTAAATTCATAAATACAGACCATGTGTTAAGTGGTGAAACAAATTTAATACTTACTGAATAATGTCACTGATATAAAAATAGAGCATGTTGCCTCACACTTAATAGACCATATCAGCATCAGAAAAAACTTTACTAGAGATTTTTATTACTTCAAAATAGCCGTGTGACATAGAACATTCATACTGCTGTGTGTTGGTAAACAATCAGCAAAACCAGGCAGCTTTTAGTGAAAAACTGAAAAGTGCAAAGTGCAATAAATGTGTTTTTAATATCAGCTTGGGGATGAAGTCAGTACATTTTATATGCTCAAACCATGTGATACATTCTATGAGGCAAAGAGGAGAAGCAGTATTTTCTTAGAAAGAACATAGAATCATAGGATAGTTTGGGTTGGAAGAGACCTTAAAAATCATCTAGTTCCAACTCCCCCGTCATGGGGAGTACTTTCCTCTAGACAAGGTTACTCAGATCCCCATCCAACCTGGCCTTGAATGCTTCCAGGGATGGGGCATCCTAATCTCTCAAGGCAACCTATTCCCATGTCTCATCACTCCCACAGTAAATAATTTCTTCCATATATCTAATCTAACCCTACTCTCTTTCAGTTTGAAGACATCCTCACCTTGTCCTATGTCTACAAGCTCTTTAGATATTGGAAAGTGCTGCAAGGTCTCCCCAGAGCCTTCTCTTCTCCAGGCTGAACAACCCCAACTCTGTCAGCCTGCCTTCATAGGAGAGGAGCTCCAGCTCTCTGATCATTTTTGTGGCCTCCTCTGTATTCAATCAAAGAGCTCTATGCTCTTCTTATGCTGGGAGCTCCAGGACCACGCACTGCAGGTACAGGCCCATCAGAAAAGAGTAGAGAGGGAGAATGACCTCCCACAACTTGTTACCTGCACTTCTTTTGACCCATACACAATTGCCCTTCTGGGCTGCAATCACATGTTACCAGGTCATGTTGAGCTTCTTGTCCTCCCTAAGTCCTTGTCCCAGTGCCACCATGTCCTTCTCCCCAGGGCTAATCTCATTTCATTCTGTGCCCAGCCTGTATTGTTCTTGTGATTGCCTTGATCCAGGTTAAGGATTTTGCACTTGTGGAACATCTGGAGCTTTGCACGTACCCACCTCTCAAGCCTGTCCAGGCCCTTCTGGATAGCAACCCTTCCCTCCAGCGTGTCGGTCTCATCCCACAGAATGGTGCCATTGGCAAACTTCCTGAGGGTGTACTCATTTCCATTGTTCACATTGCCAACAAAGATGCTAAAAAGTGCTGGTCTCAATGCTGACTCCGAAGGAACACCACTTGGTCAACGAGCCACTGTCATCCCAACTCTTTGAGTGTGACCACTGAGTAGTCCATCCATCAAATCAATGTCTCTCCAGCTTAGAGATAAGGATGCCATGTGGGACAGTGTCAAATGCTCTGTTCAGGTCCAGCTAGATGATGTCAGTCGCTTCTCCCTTATATGCCAACACCATAACCCCATCATAGAAGAGCAATAATTTGATAGGCATGATTTGTCCTCTCCCATGATTTACCTAATCCCATCCCAGGGTGTATTACTGGCCAGAGCTCTGGAGTATGGGAAACAGCTTGTAAATAATCTACCACTGGTTTTCAGAAGCTTCACTGCAAGTTGTTTGACCATGGTCAGCATCTTCCCTCATTCTATTTAGCCAGAGTGGATTTTATGATGAAGCTGGCTGGATAGTCCCATGTTCTTAGTCAAGATCTGTATCCTTTGCAACTAATGTCAATGCTGCTTCTTTGCACTAAATTATATTCTCCTTAGCTTATCTATTCTCTGACTAAAATTTGATTGATTTTCCATGAAAAATAGCAGGAAACTTCTGACTACTGACTTAATTTTAGAGGTATTCGTAGGATAGGTTTAGGTAAAACTAAGTAAAGCTGCCACTCAGCTTTTCACACAACATTGAAGAAATTCTTCAAGAGAATTCCAAACACACAGTTTCTAAATTTCTCTCCTCTTCCTTCTCCAAGAGGGTCTTTAGGAAAACTGAAACTACCAGAAAATGCTGCCTTTACAAAACCTGTTGTAGGGCCTTGTAGGAAAGATCATTTAGGTGATGAACAGCATAATAATGAACTGATAGGCTTCAGATGTCGCTATAATTTACAGAATTACTGAGATTGCCTAAGTTGTGGCCATTTCTACTTAGAATGTCTGTAGGAAATACTGGGTTACTTGAATCTGGAAACCTTGCAGATTTTGAGTGATCATTCTCTGGCTTCTAAGGAAAAGCGAAGCCCAACATAAAATCACAGAATCGTAGAATATCCTGAGTTGAAAGAGACTTTCAGGGATCCTCACAGGACAACCTGTTCATGACTCTACATGGGACAACCCCAAGAATCACCATGTGCCTGAGAGTACTGTCCAAATGCTTTTTGAGCTCTGTCAGGCTTGGTGCTGTTACCCAGGGGAGCCTGTCCCAATCCCCAACTACTCTCTGGGCCAAACAAACAAATAAATAATAAATCAAACTTGAATATTGTCAGTTGTGAGAGGTACTGCAGACTCAGGTTCTGGTTCAGACCTCTGATACTAATATTGCATTGAGACTGCTAACACCAGTGCCAACAGGAGGCAAAGAAAAGTTGACCTAGGCTTTGGAAGGGATGCCAGAGGAACATCTACTTGAGCATTCGCTACCATTTGTGGTGCATTTGGTTCAAGGAAGAAGGACTTGGTACACTCAACAGTGTCCCAGATTTGCTGTTTTAATTCTGTTCATTCATCATTAGTGAAATCTCCTTCATTTCCCTTTTGAAATGGATTGTAAATCCTAGATATATCTTCTCAAGGCCCAAAGCAGCTCTGAATTTTCAGCTGAGATATTTTCTTCAAGAAACGCTAATACAAGTTGTAACCATTCATCCTGGTTCTGTGCCAGGTTACTTGGCAAATACATGGAATTAGGCGGTCCCTTTCATCTAATTTGATGCTTTGCCAACGCGGGTTATTTTTATTATTAACCTTCTGTCATGGCTGCTCTACAACAGTCCAGAAACCTCTTGAGACTTTGGCAGAGCAGCAAGGGAGACTCTCTGGCAAAGGAATAATGACTCCAAACCAATGGAATTTAAATGATTATGAAGAATAATAAGACACTAAGTGACTAGATTGCTTAAAAATATCTCGCGGACCCTGCTCCGTGAAGCAGTGAGAGTTAGTGCTTGCTGACAAAGCATTTTTTATTATTGACAGAGTGGCCACACAGAGGATCATTTCATACAAAACCAGGTATCCCTACTGAAACTATTCACAGTTATATTGTATCCTCTTTTTTGATGTTTCAGTAGCTGTCAAGATCTGACTGAACATAAAATAATTGTGATTTCATTTAGATAAGAAGGTCCCAGTTCTTCAAATCTCAGTTTCCCTGGGAATTTTCTGGACTTCAAGAATTTATAACATTAGTTTCAAATATTTTTGATATTTTTTCATAACAGAAAAGTCAATATTATCCTCTACTCTGATTTCAATTTGATTTTTTTTTTTTACTTATATCTAGCCCCTTCTACAGCAAATCTCCCCAGCTGAAAGACACATAAATAGCTCCCACCTCCGGTCTAAAATCCTGGAATTCATTAGTGACCCACTGCTTTGTTTTGAGTTACATGAGAAGTACCCTATTTTATCAAAGAAGCTGACGAAGTATTTTGGATAAAATACAGTACCTTTGAGGAAATTGAGGCAATCAATCTTTTATAGCAAAACTTCATGAGGATATATGTTAAGAACTTCCTAGCCAAGCACAGTTCTGCAGAGGTAGACAGCTTCCAGTTCAGTATTTGCTTTATAGCCTCAAATATTCTTCATATTGGCTTTAAAAAAATCATGTTGACTGCCCCAGAATTACCTGTCTCATGTCCAACCTTTTTAAAACAGGTAGTTCTCTTTGGCCTTTGAAACCTTGAAGTCAACAGAATTACATATGTATGAGATGGTCAGGCTTCATACAGCGTTAGTGAGGCACAGCAATATAATCTGACCAACATTTTCCCTCTTAACAGTCAGGATTTATGTTTTATTTAAATAGCAAAATCAGCATAAGATGGTCTCTAAACTAAAGAACTGCCTTGGCCCTTAGGAATTTAAAATCCAAATATTCTTATTTCATAAGAAGTCTCTTGGAAGTTGTATAAACAGTGAGCATTTTAAGAAGTATTAGTCAACTAATGCTAAATTAGGTATCTCATTAATTTCTTAAGTCTCTCCCCTGTTAACTTTTTGTCAAAGTACCTGCTCTGCCAGATTAAGCGTTTTCTGTCTTTGGCTGCATTTAAAACAAGGATTATAAAACGTATGAGAAACAATTTATTAACAAAAGTATTAACTGAAAGAGGGTCTCAAAGTTCACAGATTAAAAAAGTTGAGCTCCCACTGATCTCTATTTTTTGTGTGATTTTCCTAATATTTCATTCCTCAAAACAAGTCTTAATAGGGAGTTGTTACCTCACACACACATTTCTCACTCTCATATTCACTGCCAGATTCAGTCAACCCTTGTAACACCACTTGGCAAATGCATTGACTGACACGATAGCAGATTAAGACCATTAATAAAATCTGCTGCACAACCAACCTTCCAATGAGAATGTGCCCTGTGGTAATGGGGAAACTGTCAGTAGTAACTAAAAAGGAACAGCAAGTCTACAAAAGGAAACTCATAACCATCTAACATACATAGCCTGCAGTAATGACCTAACTGAAATGATTTAACTAAATAATACAATATTTAACTTTCCTCAGTGAGAGGAGGAAAGCAAAAAGGCAGACATGCTAAGGATTTAATTTTAGGAGGATTACTCAAGGGAACATGAATGTTTCTTATTGCTATTTATTCTTTATTCATAGAATTACCTGTGGGATTGTTAATTTGCCCTTTAAGACTTCTACCATATCACACATCAAGCTATTTTGGAGAAGGAAGGAAATATATGTGGGATAGGAATATAGACTTCCTTATTTTTCTATTTGTTTACTAACAGCAC
Source organism: Serilophus lunatus (assembly GCA_013399895.1). Lineage (NCBI taxonomy): Eukaryota > Metazoa > Chordata > Aves > Passeriformes > Eurylaimidae > Serilophus > Serilophus lunatus. The sequence continues at coordinate 361,633 of VXBA01005217.1, read as the reverse complement.
GGTCTTTTCATTCTGTGTACACAGCCAGAACAGATATTTCACTTCTATCAGGCAAATGGGAATGGAAAGATGGAACCAGTGCAACATTAGTTTCTGTCAGGGGCCATTTAATGGACATCAAGCTAAGCAAAGTTTAAAGGAGAGATTTCAAAGAAGAAAGGAGGTTGAATTAGAGAGTAGGAAGCATAAAGGTTTATTTGCCATACAGCCCTTATTACATTAGCACTGGAAAGCCTGGACTACAAAAGTTTGAGCAACTAAAATAAAATCAATGGGACCATTAATATGAATTAAGCTTACATTATGTGGCACAGCTACTGTACACAGCTGTATGTTCTTCATGTAAGTAATCTTCTTCTTTGGTTTAAATTAATGTCTGAGGAATAAGGAATACTCAGTCAGTAGTAAAATGAAGGTCATCTTGGTGACTATTGTCATAGAATACCAGAGGACATGGTTAGTAGGAAAGAAGGAAAAGGATCTGGGGAAAAACATGCTTTTAGATCCTGATTTTCAGCCACAAAACAACACTGTTTTCCCATTGACCTTAGCAAGCATCACATCAGACTGAAGGATGACTGAAGGATGAGAAGGAATGGGGGAGGTGTTAATGGGCCTCTTCCTCAGAATAATGTTTATTTCTGTACATGGGTTTTTTGATCATTATTATTGTAACTGAGTTGGGCAAACTGAAACAACGTAAGTAAAGCAAGCATTTATTCACAAAGATACTGTATCTTCAGTTTCCTGCAACAAAGGACAGCTCTGTGACATGCAGAAAGCTCCCTGCACAGAAGATGTTAACCTTTTGCAGTGACCCAAAATGGGGAAATGACTAAGAAAGACAACAGATCTTCTCAGAAATTATAAATGTCACTCTTTAAGGCACATAAAGAATCTCTTATTTATGTAATTTTGCCTTTCATGATCCATTTTAACCGTGGGTGATACTGAAATTTTTGGAAAGCAAAGGACTCCAGGGAGAGAAATGTAACAGTAAGAAAAACTGCAGATAAGCCTGTGAGTCATATTTTCTGTTGATTGAAATCACTGTCGTTCCCCGCCGCCTTCACCAGAGATATCCTGATGTACACAGGCTGAGGACGTTGCTCTGTGTTTCTAGGAATTAATAAACAGTGGATGATTCAAAAATTTGTGTTATAGCTCTAATGTTGTAGCTCTATTCTATTTTCTTAGGAGGAGGAGTATGGCTTCATGTACAGTCTGTATATTGATACATGGTTATCATTAATTGCCTTTTAGTACATGATACCTCTCATTAATAGATGAACTTTGCAGCTGTCAATGTCAGGATAAATTGATTGACCAGCTGGTACTTTGGAGATACAGTATTTCTCCAAAGTATCCAAACCTTGCAGTGGGGGAAGGGATTAATTTTGTTTTAGGAAAGATTCAGCATTTCTTCCTACAAACATGACTGATAACAGAACAAATCTGATTAACATATTTAGGTTATGAAGAAGGTGGGGGGGGAGGGGGGGAGGCAGGGCATTTTCCTTTAATTGTAGATTCTGACTTGCAAAACATTTCCTCTCCTCCTCCCCCCAGCACACACATATTAGAGGTACCTTTGGTTTACTTTCCCACATTTGATGAAAAATGTATGATGTGGAGCGGCAGCGGGCAGCTGCCATCTGCCGGCTGCAGCCCCGCGCGGTACCCGCGGCCGCCAAGGCAGCTGCCTGAGCCTGGGAGAAGGGGCTGTGCGCTGACATCGATCCAGACACTTCACAGGTTACTACTGCAAATCAAAGTGCGTTTGGAAAGACAGAACAATAAATCAAAATGATCAGAATCTAATCTGGGTAGTCTTTAGGATACACCCCTATCCACGCTGCAATTTACTGTCAAGCTGACAGTAGTCTCAGTGATCCTGATCAAAGAACTTTGGTTTCTTAGGAGGAAAACAGAAAACTGAACCTGATGCCACGTGCCCCGAGCACGAATCCCAAAAACTGTTTCTCCTTGTTATTTAGAAGCTAGTAGGAGAAGTGATGGGGGAAGGAGAGAGGCTGGATTTCTGAAATTCTTTCTTTGTGAATCAGCAGATAGTGCTTCTGGAGCTGAGAATGTTTCCTCTTGGACTGACTCCATCTCCTTTTTTGGTCTGCAAACCCTTAAGGTTAATGGTTGGGGTTGAAGAAGTTGAAGCACATGGTAGTGCTTTGAATATGAAAAGAGGAATTTGCACAATACGGGTGCATTAGTCATTTGCAGTTCACTAATTATCTTTTTTATGTTAATGCTAATGCTCCATGTAAGTAAAGTAAATTAATACGATAACATAAGAGAAGCAATTAATGGAATATATAACATTTGTAGCTTTAATAAACCCGATTTCATTCCACACAGAGAAAGTGGCTATTTAGGTCTCTGAAATAAATGAGGAGCTTGCTGAAACCTTGCTGCTCTAAGTAACACCAAGGACAGACTCACATGACATAATATTGTTGCCATAGTAACAGGGATGTGCACCAGTGGAATCATGCCCATATATCATTAATTTAGTGCACTGCTAAACACAAAATAATATCCCTCCTAATTATATTGTGCCTTTGATTCTTACGAATGTAACACCACTATTAGCTAGAGTCAACAGTATGACATTTGAAGCACAATGGCTATCAGAACATACAACTTAACCAAACACATAGCTTGTTGCACACTTTCTTGGATTTAAAAAAAAAAAAAAAAGGGAGAAGGAAAAAACTCCCAAAGAGTCCACATCTACAAGTCTTCCATATCCACAAGTCTCCCCTAATTCTTCTATATATGCCACAGAGGAAGCTAACTGGATGTGTGCCATTTGGCAACATCCTTCTCTACAGTCTTCCTGACGCTCTGTGATATCAGCCACTTCCCAAAGCCTGGAGGCTCAGCTTGATTTAGAACCGCATCTGGTGCTTTTGGGAAGCACACTTGATATCGGCAATCACACTGCACACACACAACTTCCCGAATATCACATCCATACCCAGAATACTCATATCAGCAGCCAAAAAAAGGGAAATTAAAAAAAAAAAATCCCAGCATAAAAAACTGTGACTAAATTTACTGATGACAAAAATGCTGATGTTGGTGAAGCTACAGGATGATTTGAAATGTTAGTAATGCTATTAAGTCACCTCAGAGGAAATCACCCTGTAGACTAATGTAAAGAAAGGCTGCTTTATGACACTGAACGTTTGATTCAGGTGAATATTTTCCAGCAGATCCATGAGTTTCAGGAGGCTGTAGGATCTCAGTCTCTTCTGAAACCTGTTACCTTACTTCTGTCACTCACTCTAATTCAGTCAGGTATTTATTTCAGTGCATGTAGTGGAAACACGCCATGTGGTCTTGCTGAAAGCAAGAGCACAACTCATCTCCATCAACACGTCAGTGTGAAAATGCCTCTGAATTTGGACTCACAGTGTTTTATTTTCCTATACCTTGATCCTCGAGCTCATCACATTGCTTCCTCCTAAGTGGGTTTGCATGATCAGCTTGCTCATTTTGAATCTCAGCTTCCTTCTGATTTGCAGAAGGCTGGAGAACTCTGATGAATGACGGGCAAATTTCACATCTTTCTCTGTATGGAAGGAAAATCTCCAAGAACCGGCATGTCCCCAACATCCTTTCTTACACTTCAGTCTGGCTGACCCAGATAGGTGCATTTCTCCTGTAGCCTCATCTTCTGATATTCCTCAAGAAAAATATATTTAATTTTTTTTTTTATTTTCTGCTTCTTCCATCCCTCCTACTTAAACTCCAACATCTTACCCTTAAAAAAAAATCCCCAAAAAACAACAAAACCTCACCTGCTTAATTTTTTAATATTCTTTTCTAATATTAATTCATTTCTTAACCTCAGTTAACTGTCTGGTTCTCCTGAGGTGAGGACATAATAACCAGTGTGTTCCTAGTATGTATTCAAGTTCTATTTTTAGCACATTTTAAAGTCATAGTGGATTTTTTTTCTTTTTTTTTTCCCTGAAAAGACAATGTAATTTGTATGCAGTTTTCTAAATAATTATTCTGGAGGACATTTTTCTTTACATGATGATTACACTCCTAACAAGGTTCAATACCTCCCATCATTTCACAGCACGGATTCCGAGGACCATACTGTCACCTAGTGGAACATTGCTGCAGCCAGTCCGGCATCACTTAAAGGGGCTGCCCGAGAGCTCAAGTCCCTGCTGCTTTGCTGTCTTCTGTACACGAAAATAAATAAATAAATAAATAAATAAATAAATAAATAAATAAATAAATAAATAAATAAATAAATAAATAAATAAATGGAGTCACAGACAAGCTGAAGAAAGCCAGTAAGCAAACTCTGGGACTATCCGTTGCTGTTGTTATCTCTAAGCAACCAAAAAGCATTACTTCTACAGTTCAGTTTAGAAAAATATGTTCTCTTACACAGGGACTCATGTCATTCACAGCACTGTAAATAAAAACTATATGCATGAATGGGTAGGAGTCTATCTCTAGATCACTAAATGAAAAACCACTGCAGGGAAATGTTAAATAAAATTTAATGCCATGTACCTACTTTCAATGCCTGCTTCCATTGTATATAGTATAGAAACAGCATGTGACAGAGCTAAGTAACATGCTTTGCTTTCATCCTATTTTAAATTTGATTACTCCAGCTTTTATGTTACTGAGGCATAGCAGGCACCTGATTTATAATATGATATTAAAAAGGAAATTACTCCTACCAGTAGCCTTAAGTAGCACTTACTTCTGGCCTCTGATTCTTCCAGACAGGAGCCTTCTGACAGATCTGGGATTACAAGATGGATTTGCCTAAAATAACCTCTGATTTAATAAATCAGCAACAAGAGTAATTAGCAACAAGAATAGGACTCTGTACTTTGGACCAGACTATCCAATACCTGGCTAGATCTAGTTCTGCCAATGGGCACACCAGGTTCCTTTGTCTAAAGATCTGGTTGCATATTTCTTGAGATGGATCTCTGCAGCTTTTGGTAAGGAGAAAGCATCGGGGCAAACTGCAGCTTTATTTTCATTGCTCAAATGCAGGGGCTATAAAAGAGTCCACCCAGCTCTTAACAGAAGACGGACTTGCTTTCTTTGATGCCCAAAGGGCACAGAATAGTCACATTGTTCTGCCTTTAGCAATGTTCCTGTGTGTCCAGTTGTGTGTTGCGATCCCTTAACTGGAATCATCAAGTTGGTGGCGTCAGGGATTGGGACTCTCTGAAATCACAACTGCTCACAAGATGTACAGGCCTTGTGCGCATGGTGCTAATCCACAGGATCCAAGAAAGAAAGATAGTCTATATACAAGCTGTACAAGGGCTAAAATGGAGTCCCTAATCGAGTCCATCTTTATTGCAAATTCATGTACTTTTGTAGTGCAAAGATTGTTTAAGTTAACACGGACAATTAGACAAAAGGAAAATATCATTGTTTCAGAGCTACAAGAAAGTCATGAGAGGATGTTTACATATCTAAGACATTATATCATAGTCTGGACACACTGTATTAATAATTTAATAATGCTACATCCCTGAACACCCTAAAATCTCTACGAAGTCCTCATCCAGGTTGTAAGATGTTTCGTGCCCAACCTCTCATAAAGTCTCCTCTGGGAACCACTTTTACCTTCCTTGAAACCCTTTTAGACCTTAAGGATGGCAAAGAGAAGCACTATTATGACTGATTATCTGTCCTTTCTCAGTCTATGCTGAGGTCCTTTGGATGTGACCTGAACAGCAGAGCACTGTGTTTTCTGGAGTCTGGTATGTGCAATCCATGTACAGCAGACCAGAAGTTCAGGGACCGAGGAAGGACAAAATATTGTAAACAGAAGAAATAATTTTATAGACTCTTTGTCATGTATAGGAAATGCTTTATAAATTAGTGATTAATAATGGTGTTTATTGCAATTATTTAGGCAAATGTGACAGAACTAGGCTCTTAGAAACAGCTCAGCCATAGCATGGAGCAGCTGAACATAATATTTTTCTGGAAGAATGAAACTAGACAAAATTAAGGGATACAAAGAGGCAAGTTTCATAAATTTGGACATTTTCAAATAGTGCTATCTTGCACAAGTTTCACCTTGGTGTGTGCCACAGTCAAATTTTCCTCTCAGTCTTTCAGTGTGCAGCTGGACCCTAAAGAGGGGTCACTAGGTAAAAAATAGTTCAAAATAGTTTGGAATTCAAAATAGCTTCCATACCTTATATACCAGAAAAATAAATGTGAAAGACATGAGGAGTTAGGGTGGCTTTCAACATCATGATCATCTAGAGCCAGCAGTTGTACTAGGTGAATGGAGAGAGCATGTGTTCCAGAGCTTTTTGTCACTGGACAGAAGCAGAGTATTATCATCTGCACTGCTGCTAACTAGGTAACATTTACATTCAGAGAACTCTCAGACAAAGCCTGAAAGCGCCTGAAAGACAGATTCACTGAGTGAGCTTCAGAGCAGACACTGGAGGACATCGTCATCCACTTGCTAATATTTCTGTCAACAGAAAGAAAAGCTCTGTTTTTCAAATTGCATATCCTCTACAAATTACTCCCTCAACTGTAATTAGGAACATGCCCCCAAGTATAAATAAAGCACACTGTAAAAAGCAGAATTTCACTCTGACATTTGACAGGGGCACTTTGTGAGAAGCTGATTAAGTTTCTTTGTACTTTAACTAAAAACTTGGATCTGCACTATTACTCACTGTAACAAGCATGCCATTTCGACATGAAGGTTTCCTATCATAACCAGCTGAATTACAGCATCATATGCACGTGCATCTTTCCATATGAAAATTAATGGTACATCTCATACAACATAGTGTAGATAATTTTATTTCACTCTATCTTCATCCCTCCGACACAAAAAAATTCTTTTAATTGCCATTAAAAACTGTGTAGCACCATCTCAGGACTGGGTGTGCGTTTCTGCTCTGTTGTGAAACACGGTGGCACTGCATTAATGCCTTTTAATGGTCATGGTTCTCAAATATTCTTTTTAGACCAATTCCAGCATCCTGCAAAATCAGTGGAAGCCCTTCCTTTGATTTCAGTGGGAGTTGGAGGAGATCCGTAATTTATAAATTACAAAAGCAGGTGGAATTTTAGACAAGCCCTCTGATTGAAATCTACAGGCGCCTGGGATAACTTACAACTATCTGAGGAAGGCTAACATGGGATTTTATTGCACAGCATTTCCCCTAGGAACTTAATAGTGAATTATTGAAATAAGGCATATGGTTTTGAACAGCATTACATCCAGCATTTCATATTCCGAATGTTTCTGGGTTTCAAATAAAACACTGTGACATTAAACAGACAAGATATCTTTTACCAAAGGGTCTTTCAATCCTTTAGAAGCAGCAATTAAGCTGGCAAGGTATTTAAGTGGTGCTACAGATGGTCACTAAGGCACAAAGACATTTCCAAGGTCACTCAATAAATCAGTGACAGCAATAGAGCTAAATCCCAGGCATCTCTCTTTCTCCACTGCAGCCACACACAGGGCCAGCTTGTGCCTCTGCTCTGCAGCCTCACTGTCCCACATGTTTTTTCTGTTATTTCTTGGAGAATTTTATGAGTGTTGGATGTTTCATTATATGAAACAGGCAAGCTAATCTGCTGATGTAAATTTGATGGATTTGATTGACTTATATGCACTGTATCATGTGCAAAAGCAGCATTTGCACTTAGCTTTGATACAGAGAGATGTGAAGTGTGACAGTTTGACGCAGCTGGCCGCCATCATCCTTGGGTCCTGCAGGTCTGATTTAAAAGACACTGTCGCTGACTTCATCGGAGTTATGACAGTTGAAACCAGCTGAGGATCTGACCCAGAAATTTCCTAAAACCCTTGAAAAATACAGAAGAAGCTAGAATTTGATAAATCAGGAATGACTGACATATTACAAATCACAATTGGACACTTTATACATTCAACAGGCAGTTTAACTATTTAGCTGCAGCTAAAGATTTGGTATGCAAAAATAAAGAAAAAAATTTGTTACTGCCTTTAGTTTGACATAAATACATGAATAAGCAGAAATTGAGACTCATTGATCTCAAAGAAGCCAGGAATAAATGACTAATTGATATTGAATGTTTCTTTTGAAACAATGAAAGAACACTGAAGCCATTCTCACAATGCCCTCCTATGAGACAGTTATCCATAATATGCATTTAGATTAGACAAGTAGAGAACATTTCAAAGGGGGGAACTGAGGCTGCGAGTTGACAATGTTGCCTCTGGTTGCAGAACAAGTCAGTAGCAGAGCAGAATTTAGACTTTAACATTCCTCAAGTCCCCATCCCATATTTATTCTTCCAGAGCTCAGGCTCCTAATTTAGGAGGCATGTATTTAGCGACACACTGTCAAAACAAGTCATCACTTTTCAGGAAGAGATAATGTGACTGGAATTTACAAGCACCAGAACCTTTGCCATGTTTGATCATCAGCATAAAACTCTGTCTGCCTCCTACTGCCAGATTTCCTCAAACTTGGAACTTTTCCACCAAGCGTGATTGCACTGCCCAGAAAGTCACCATTTCCTAGGTCAGCTCATCTGAGGCACTGACTAAACCCTCACCCATCTGCCACTTACAAAGAAGAAAGGGAATGTCTTTCTGAGTTGTTTTTTTACAATCGCTACTCAGACATATATGTTTGCCTTTAAAATCAAACCAAAATACATACAGATTGTTATTAAAAAGAGAAATAATGTAAAGATTATGGCCTTTCACATAAACTATGAAAATACCTTTTGTTTCTGACTCATGACCAGTATACAACATTTGGCCATATTCTGAAGGGCAGGAGAATGTCTGGATGGTAACCAAATATTATCTCATTCTCGGACTATTTTAAAATATTAATTAACATGAACCCAAGCTTGTAAATTGTAATAATTATTTTAGCACTTTTATCATCACATATAGCATAGCAATTGCATGCTAATGAGCATGAAATAGCCTCATTGCTGTAAAATACCTGAGAAAAACTACAGTAAGTTGAAACTGACTCATTTCAATGAAATCATATAAGATAGACTGGGAAAAAGCAGGTGGTTTATGGTTATATAAAAAACATTCCCTTGTTAGAGATTTATATCCTAATTATGTTCTTAGCTCCTCATTCAGACAAAAAAGGGTGAGTTCTTCCACTCCAAAGCCCCTTGACCTCATTATGACAGAAAGCCCCTTGGCCTCATTCATGTTAGAAAAACTGTAAATATCTTAACTAATGTACTACTAAATACATCTGAGCTTGTAGCATCTATAGCTGTAAGGTTTTTTTACTCCTGCAGCTAAATCCAGAAGTACATGTAGGGTTAAAAATGAAGAGATCATTCATTAGAACAGAATCATTCTTATGGTTATTACCATTTTAGTTGAAATGCATTGCCACATTTGTAGACATGGTGTGTTTTCCCAGGATGGACGTTTTCTGAAACCAAATACTCTTTTAATTTTTCTTTTTTATTAAGATTGTTGATTCTAGATGCTGAGGGAAAGGAACTCTTGCTGCAATTTAAGCTAGCACCCATGTAAACATCTATCCTCCTACAAAGGCCAATGTTTGGGGTTTTTTACAAACCTTTCCACCTCTTTTATGTTCCTTGGTGCTATGTTATTCAGTCCCATATGACTCTCAGGCTGCAATCACTTTTTTTTTTTTTTGCAGTCAGCAGTTTCATTTGATTTGTAGGACCCATTTGATTTGCATGGTCCATTTGGGGTACCATACTTGGATTTAGATTTCACAAAATATACACCGAAGTAGGCTTATTTAATTGTCTCTGGTACAGAATTTCCCACAGTCTTAAAGGACATAATCTACTGGAGACTCAGAACTCTATTCTTTAAATTCTATATGGAGATTTGATCCCCAAGAACATCCCCAAGATAAACAAGGAGTTAATTTATTTGAATAATTAAGGGAAGCTCTTCACTTAAATCCCAGAAACCAGATTGAGAGGCTCAGAAACAATTCTTTATATGTTTAGGATTCTGCATATTAGTGTGGGAGAAATGAAAGACTTGAAGACTAGTTTTGTTACTTGTAAGATATATGTCTTTCTCTAGAATGACTATCACTTTAAAAGGGAAGAAGGTTTTGCTAGGCTTTCAAGCTGTAATTTTGAATTGTGGCTCTCTGGTAGACATCAATTGCTTTTTAAAATAAAGTTGAGAAAAATCATGAACACAGAAAACTGATGAAACATTTTAAATAATAATTATTCTGTGTATAATGTTGGGCCTGACCTTGTTTGCTTGCAGGTTAGTCAAACAAGGGAGTAGTAAGTGACAACTAATCCATATCTGTAATGTGAACCATGACTAAGTGTGTGTTTGAAGTACCTCGCTATGTTCAACTTGATATCAAGGATTTTTCACTATGTCATGATAAATGCAATGCTTGTTTACCATCCCTGCTGCCTTTCACTCTATATTGACTTCACTCCACTGGAAGTAAATTTTGCATCTGGCACACGGATAATAATGAATGGTCATTAAACCTTAATTATCATCTGAATCTTAATTATCATTTGTTTATAATAAACACTTTGGGACGAGGCAGTGCCTACAGACCAGGATGTGCCAACATTTCAGGTCTGAAGATTTGGCTAAGATGAACAAATGGTGATATGCACTGTTTAGGAAACCACTGTAACAAAGTGCCTTGTAAGAAATTATAAAGCACAGTG
>VXBA01005217.1:321476-350879 GCA_013399895.1 Serilophus lunatus | reverse complement strand
AAGGGAAAAAAGGGAAAAAAGGGAAAAAAGGGAAAAAAGGGAAAAAAGGGAAAAAAGGGGAAAAAAGGGAAAAAAGAAAGAAGGAAAATTTGTAGTTCAGTGATTAGTAAAGAGGTAGGGACAAAGAGGAAGAGACAACAATGTAGAGAAGGGACATATTTAGAAGTGATTCATGAGGTCCTGAAGGTGTCTCCATCTATTGTTCAAAAGCTTAAAGCAAGTGTAGAGCAATAAGGCAAGAAAATGCTTTGAAGTCTTTCACTGCTTTAAGTAAAAGTTGTGAATGACTGGTTTGGAAACAGTGCTTGTTCCTAGTAGAGAATCAGGAGACAATGAGCACTTGCCAAAGATGTCTGTCAAAAAAGCCAATGAGTACAGGAGCAGGCCAGACTGAGCAGCTAGGCCTTATGCCCTCTACTTGTCAATATTCATGCTGTTTATGTCCAGGGTAGATGCTTACATGAATCCCATCCAAGGTGCTTATTGCATGTGAGCATTCAGTCAAGTGCCCAGAGGCAAGAGAAATTCTGCCAGGACTGGAACAGTATAGACTGTTCCTTCATATGTCATCTTGTGCTGCTGAGAGAGGGAAATAATTAATCTGTTAATTAAAATAATAAGTCTTATCTAACCCTCTATATTTCTTTGCAAATCTAAACCTCCATTTCCTCCTACTGTTGAATGTTTAGAAGTTTCTGAACCCTAAAACCTACGTTTCTTGATTTTTTTTCCTTAAATTTTAATCCACAGAGGTTAGATTTTTTAATTTTGTCATATCTTGAAAATATGTGATTCCTGATCTGCATATTTCAGAATATTTCTGTGTCTTACTCCAGTTTACACTCTGTACTTCATTCTTCCTCCTTCAAAAATGCCTAAATAAGTCTATCTTTCTGCTTCCCACAAGTCCCCAAGATCTCAGCTACACTTATGAGTCAGGTTATATCTTCCATAATCACCTCCCTAGAAAGTGGGATGAGTGAATGCTCAGCCCCTGAATGTTGTAGTTTACTGTCCACCCAGCTCCACAGTGGTGAGGAACAAGCATGGGTGTAGAGGGTCTCAGCCAATGAGTTCTTTATATAGTTCTGTATAACACTTTACATTTTTATACTAAATCCCCCAAGGAATACAAGGAAATGGAATATCAATACTATAAGAAAAGATAATTTCTTCTTGTAGGAATAGCAGGATCATTTTCAGTTGTTTCCCAGAGAATCATCAAAAGTAGGTGATCACCTATCGTACAAAACACATAAGCCTGTCAGATGAAGTCCAGAGCTATGACAGATAAAGACTGTAACAAACCCATGGCATGAAGCTTATTAAATATTCCAGAATTGATATTATCATTCAGTATTGTAAAGGGGCATATATTGTAAAGGGGCATATTCTGGAAACTATATAAACACCCAGATATATTTTAACCCTACTAAGTCTTCAACCTTAACAGTATTCATTGCATAAGTTTTAATATTTACCTGCTCTGTACCACAATGTATTTCTTTTTATCTGTTTTGGATTTACCACCTTTTAATTTCATAAAAGTCCTCATATTCTTGTGTTATAAGACAGAGAGAACAGATGCTGCTGATCTACCTTTTCTATACTTTTTATTATTTTGCATTTTTTTTATCATATTACCTTATGCATCTTATTCATGCTTTCAATTTCTGTTATGAGTTTCTCCACTGCCCCATTCATTATATGAAAGAAGATGAAAAATGAAATAATTTTAAAACATCTAAATCAGATAAAATGGCTGAGGCTTACAAAAAATAAAATTAAAAACATTTGTGTTTGTGTTTTTTTAAAAATAACCTCTCCAGTGAGACCAAAGATAGAAAATATTAGTAACAAAATATTTTTATTATAAAAAGGCCTCAGAAATGAAAATTAATATCTTAAAAATTAATATTAAACTGTTGTTATTATAAATATACAAATCCACTTGCATTCAGGGATCTAAATATATCAATGCACACATGTTCATAAAATATGTTTGACTTACCTGGAGGAATTACGAGTTTATGGTCATAGGTCAATGAAATGGTTAAGTTTTGATTTAGGATACAAAGATTTGCCAGTTCATGATACACCTCAACATGTTCTGGACACTGAAATTTATTTGTTTAGTCTGGCAAACCCGTTTTAATAGAATAGACATTACTATGACAGAATTCTAGTTAAAATACAATGTTCATGTAGAACTTACAGAGCAAGGAACATGGGGCCCATAAACCTGCTCTGTTAGCAGGAAAATTAAGGATGGGTCTTACACCAGCTGCTGAACTCTGCTGTGCAAATATCACAACTAAGTAACTTTACTCAAATGCATTTATCTTGGCTATGTTAGCTTTCTCATCTTTAATCTAGGCCCCTGCTTCATTTGATTTATTGCAATCATTTCCCTCTTAAATCACTTCTAGAGACACCTTTTCAAGCTGAAATAGATAAATATTCCGCTTTTCTACAAGCAACCTCATATATTTATTTATTTTCCTCCTCTGCAGTTGTCCTTTTACGTTACAAATGACAGTGAATGCACTGTATTTGAACAGTAAAACTGTAATTCAGTCTAGAATTCAGCTTCCATATGAAACATGAATTATAATATGGTTTACAGCACAATACTTGGCTGAATTAATGTCTTAAATCACCATCAGCCTCCATCTGTCTGTATTTGTTCAACACACACAGAAAATGAGAGCCGAGATATAACAAGCATTTGCTGGAACTTTTTATGAACATGTCCAGTTTATTTTACACTTCAAATAGATAGAAGCAAAACAAGGAGTGAGAAACAATCTTGTGATTTAATCTCTGTTCCCATCACCATTCAGCAGCACACTCCGTGTCAGGCTGTGCACAAGGTTTATATTTGCTGAAGTAGAAATGAACTCGGGAACCACTGTGAGTACACAGCCTGGCATTGATCCTGGTTGTTCTACATAACCTTGGAGAGTTTAGGAGGAAGAAAGTTCCCTCAAAGAAGACAAGTGAAGACCATATTTGAATTTATTCACCATTTTGTCTAAACCAAAGGACAGATCAATGGCTTCTGCTGTCCCTGCTCAAGTAAGAGTAATTTGGGCATATCCAGCTTGACCTGAGCATCAATACTCATGGAATCCTCTGAAGTCAGGGCATCATTCCCCAGAGAAGGAAGAATCTATTCTCTCCTACTCTGTTCCCTTGCACCACTGTCAGCAGAGTTGGAATAGTCAGCAATATCTATCCAGCATCTGCACTACAATAACTTTGACTGGAAAAAGACAAACATAATCTTTTCATGCTCAATGACAGTGGAGATAGGACCAATTACATAAAACCATTAGCAAAGAACAGTGGAAAACTGATGCTTTTCTGCACTGCAATGGCATTTCCTTGACATATATTGTCCTGGTTTGAGCTGGTTTACTCTACTCCATACTGAGTTTCATTCCATGATTACAGAATACCTAAGAAGTGAGGGTACTGAAAGGAAAATAAAAAGCCAACAATACAAATTCTGAAGATTTCCAAATAGGACATGAAAGTTTTTCTTTCCATTACAGAACAGAAAACAAAATTTTGGCAATTTTGAGAGTCAAGCAGCTTCACAAATTTTATTTGCCACTTAAACAACTGAAAACAGTTAATTCCATTTTGGTTTACAAAACCAAATATCCATAGCAGGATATTTTTTTTAAAGTTTTTCAAAATGGAATATACTCTAAAAGTGAGTCCTTCTGCAGATTCAGTTTTAATTTTTTTTTTAAATGCTGAAAAATTCAAGTCCTGTTCTGGAGATGAGGAGACCAATTTATTCCTTACAGGCAAGAAAGATCATGTTACCAAAATCAAGTGCAATGTTTCAAATGTACCTTTGTATCACAGCTTTGATGGGCTTGAATTCTTGAAATTACAGGTCTAGCTTATATGTACCTCATTCACTGTTCTTATAAGGCCAACTATTCCCACTCGTTCAAGGAAGGCAGGTGTTTTCACACAAGGAAACAGTGTATATGCATCCTGCAAAGATCAGTTTTCTCTCAAAGCCAGGCTTTGTCAATATATCTCAGTACAAGAGAAGTTAAAGATAGGCAAATATGTCCTTGCCTGCAGATTTGAGGTCGGCAAATTTTTTTCTTCTTTGTACCTACTCACAGGGGGCTTGCCAGCTGCAACAACATAGCAGAAAGTTCTTTTCACATGTTTTTTTCACATAAGACATAACGAAGAAAGCTTGACTCTAAAGAGCAGGTACTTGTGTGGCTGTTGCAGATGATTTTTTTCTTTCCCATGAACAACCTGCAGCAAAATCCCCTCATAGCAAGGAGTTAATTCTAATTTAACTCACCCATTCCCTTCTCCAGATGCTCAGCAGAAGGGATGTCTGAAAGCCTGCTGGAAGCTCAGGATCTGAGCCAAAGCCCAGTAAATCCAGGAGGCTGCTGCCCCAAAACAAAATGAATCAAGCATTCTGTAGAATTTTCACACTCATGCATTTACTCAGTTGGTATCAACTGATCAAGACAGGAAACCAAATATTTATCATATGCAATTCCACCCAGCCTAACTCCCTGGTTGCATAATGTGTCTGTGCTGCATAGAGAAAATGCTAAAGCCTGAAAATTTATTCAAATTCAGGTTTCCGCTAACTCTGAGCTAAAACTGCTGGCTACTGTTATAATAAAACCTGACAAGTTGTCACTCTTCCTACAACGAAGAGAGAAAAGCTGTGGCTTTACTCAAGGACCTGTCCAAATGAAATAAAACAAATATTGAAACCACACATTTATGAGGCCGTAATGAGGGCTGACTTGATAATTAAAAGAAATTTCTCAATTGAACAAATGATAGACCTTTGAGCTTTGTTGTCAGCTGTTAAAATTCCTCAGAGGGACATTTTTAACCGTGAATTTTAGTGTTTTCTGTGAGTAGTGCAGCTGGGTACACAGAAGGCCAGTGCACGAGGCCAGCACAAGCAGTATTGGAGCCAGCTCCCCCGTGATGCCCTGTTCTCTCCTGACCAGGCAGACAGATGACCATTAGGGACAAGCGCCTCCATGCCTATCCCACTTCTGGTCTCTCTGTCTGCTGACATTGCTAGGGGGTCGTTTTTAGATGGAGACAAGAGTGCATTTCAAATGCATAAACATGTCAAAGCGAGACTGTTTAAAACTCTGTTTTATTACACTGGAGCTTGCAGCAGTGATCAGGAATGAGTGATGAGTCTGGGTTTCGGGTTTGAGGATGGCCAAGTTTTCATTAAGTTACATCATTTTTGGCCTTGACCATTTGCTTTTATGTTTTTTTTAACTTTTTTTGCTGGCATGGGCCCTATTGATCCACATCCAACTACCCATCTCAAAATAGGTTTACCTCATGCTTTTCAAGAGAGGTTTTATTAGCATTGTCTAGTGGTGAGAGGAAAGCTCAAAGAGCTCAGTTTAGCTTTTAGTCAGAAAATGCCATGTCAGTGATGTATTAAAAACCACTGTAGTAAGAAAATGGAACAAAAAAGGGAGGAAAATCAGAAATAATAGTGATAAAAATATAAAATGAAAGACTAGATCCTTCCCTAATAAATTGATTACAGAGCTCTTCATGATATGAATATGATATGAATGCAGTTCAACTACCTTTGTGTGCTGGACCTTTTCATTCAGTGGATGTAACTGTTTTTCATTATTAGCTGTTCTATCAAGTCTATATACAAGTGTTTTCTGTCACAGACCCATCTTACTCTGCATTCTATATTAAACACTTGCTCCTTGTAGGTGGTGAATGGATAATGAAGTCATCTATTACAGGCTTCTGGTCTACTCTGTCATAGACTACTTGGTTTATTTGGCAGAAACACGTCTCATGGATGCATGCACACTCTTGCAGTCCTTCCAGTAGGAGATAGAGCCCTGGCTGACTACACTGTTGATGAGAAACTCAACAAGCCACATTCCTATAGGTGCCTTTGCATGTTGCCTGCAGACTGCACCTGCTGCCTGCCAGCTCAGGCAAAGAATTACACAGGCACTCCAGAAACCTGTGCATTTCCCCAGGCTGGATGGTAGTGCTCTCCAGGGAGTTTAGAGTTAAGGATCCTGCTGTGCCAATCTCTTGAAGGTATTTTTCTAGAGTGCTATGCCCCTAAAGCTTTCCCCTGCTCCTTGCCTGAATCCTTTTTATGCTAATAGCTGGAAGTTGTGTTTTGTAATAGAGAAAAGCCTGTTAACTCCAGAGTTTATAAAAATTACATATTCTATGTTACAAATAAAGACAGAAAGTCCAGCTATGGAGGGAAATTGGAAAAAAATATTTCCCAAACCATATAAAATAGTCTCCAGTTATTGGCCGATGTAGTTTCATGCTTAACATCAAAACAAAACCGAATGGACTAATTTTCACTTGGGAATGTCAATAATCTCTCTTTAGAAAACGTTTGTTCTGTGGAAAGTTTTAACTATAATAATGGCCAAAAATTCAGATGTAAAAAAAGAGACTGAAATGAAGCATCTTCCCAGAAGAAGGAAGATCCAATTATCATTTTGTTCTAATTCCAAAATTCACAATTAAATCCCAAGAGATTCTTATCTGCCATAAAATCTCCACAATGTCTAAATGCAAGATGATGTATCATTTTTTTACTGGTTACAAGCATTTAAAATAGCTGACAAATTCAAAGAGCTTCATAACAGAAACAGTTTCTATCACTGTAAGTTGAGCAGATGATTGAAGAGAGCAAGCAAATGCATTTAGAATTTTAATTCATGTTCAGAAAAACACTTAAGTATGTGCTTAGTTTTCAGCAGGGCCAAGCATGAGTGTTAAGTTAAATGTGGTTAATATGCTTTCCTGAGCACAGATAATTTTCTGCATCAGGTTGTTAATGAACAAACGGTGAGACTTTCTTTTCCCTACACATACAAATGTATCGCAGTAATTTCCAGCCAGCAGGTAATAAAACTATATTGTGAGGAATACCTTGCTAAGAAAATCTACTATGAAATGTTATATAAAAATAACAGATTGTTCTGCATTTGATTTCTCCAAATTATCTCATTTAAATGTAAATTTTAACTAAGTTATGCTTCCCTTGGTGGTATTACTGTTTAAACTAATTGCTGGCTGTTAGAACTCAAAATCGTGTGTATGCAGCTGTGAATAATAAATTTCTATCATCTCACTAAAGAGTTCAGGTTTTTGTCTCTTGATATCTCTTTGTGTTTATGATATTATCAGAACTAGTTTTTACACCAAATTAAGTTCAAGAAAGGTAACATATAAAATCTTAAAAATAGATTTCATAAGAAATAGGTAGACCTCTTCTGAGGGAAACATCATTAAACTTGCACACTCTTACGTAGAAGTCACTGTAAGATCATTTACATCTCTCAGCACGAAATGACCTCTTGCAACTCTTTGATGCCTTGCTTTTAGTTTCTGTATACTTTATTTCTTTATTTTTTTCTCTCACTGGGGCAGCTTGATTGGACAGTTTGTGGATAAATGATATTACTATACTATATCCCGTGATATCCCCTCCCCTCTTTTGTCCTCCCTTCCCCTCCCCTCCCCTCCTCTGCCTTCCCCTCTCTTCTCAAATGCTGGCAAAAAAAACCAAACCACACCAAATAAATAAATAAATAAATAAAATAACACAGAAAAACGTAAACATATAGAACTTCAATGAGGGTACAGAGAGAAGACAAATTGTGAATTTCAGCTATTTCTGAAAAATAGGAGATCTTCCAAAAAAAAAGCTTGCTGCTTGACAAACAAGGTAACCTGACTGGAACCCAATGTTCAGTTTACTTAAAAGCCAAACTACTGGTCTTCCTTTATGAATCTTTTGCCAGCAAAGCTAAAATATTTTACTTTCCAGTTTCCATTTTTCTGCCAACACTACAAAGTAAATTAATTCATTTATTCTGCTGTCACTTTGCTCTAAATTTTCCAAATATTCATTAAACTTAAAATACGAGCTGAAGATGATAAGATTTGCCCAGAGGTGGGAGTTTTAATGATATAAGAAATCAGCAACTGGACAAAATCTATCAACTTTCATTACCGGTTAAAACCTAATCAAAGTGTAACCTCTCAGGGGCTGGCTATGAAATTCATTGACACCTTGTTCCTTATTCCTTGAACACGAAACCACTTTGTAACTGGCATTTACTGGGTGACTTGTTGGCAATCCAAGTAGAACAAGTTAAGACTTAGGAAGTTTAGAAATTGAAATTTTTCCAAGTGTTGCAAACTATGCAAGGTCTTCCTGCTGCTCCTGTAGATGATGGGATTTGCTCCCAAGTTGGAATTGCTGGGAGTCCTTCCACTTCCCACATAGGCTTAAGTTCACAGGTTAAAGCCTAACTTAAACTTTTTTTGGCACTTAATCCTAGACTGTTAGTAGGAATAGTGTCATTACTTTATCACTGCAGCTCATTAGCGGGTGGTGGGTGTGTTTTAAGGCTCCTGCACACAGTGCTAGGAAAACACTAACATTTCATAAAGAAATGGATCCTCCCTCAAACGGTATAAGCTTTATGGTTGCCAAACACATCTATACTTAACACACCCATAGACAGTCAAATTACACCATAATTGTTACCAAGTCACTAAACAGCATCAACGAACTTAAGGTAATGCACCCCTCTTTATATAAGTTAATGATCCCCCACATTTAGAGAAAAAAGGGTACTGTTTTACAGTAGCATTCGGAAAATGTTGATTTCTCATAGTTACCTCTGGAACATACACCATGATCACTGTAGTCAATAAAATTATATTTTATTTAAAGAATGATTCTATGCTCAAAATAAATTGGAACACTTCAATAACCATACATTTTACTCTGCTTTCTAGTCTCCTAAAACAAATGGAAATTACATGAAAGTATATCCCAAAGATATAATGACAGTCTGGAAATGAACCAGGGAACACAGAACTATAGTTCTGACAATGGCCATTATATTTTCCACATTGCATAATGTAGCTGCAGTATAACTTATTTTATTCACTTTAAATCAGGATTAATGAATGTTCAGGAACTTGAGACAAATGTAAGAGATTTTTGTTTTATTTATCCTTGTTCTTTGGAAGTAAAATTACATAATTCTCAAAAAAAATATGGGCTTTCTTTTTGTCAAAGGAGAGAGATAGCATCTTTCACTTTGCAATATTGTCTTCGTCAAATCAGATTTATCAGGAGAGTCAGCAATTGTATTATAAAATCAGAAAAAGAATGAAGAAAATCTCTTGAACAGCATAAAGCAGGATCTCTAGTGTGGAAACACTAAACCTGAGCCCTCCTTTTGGAGAGATGTTTGAGCACTCTACAAAAATTCTAGTTGAATATCTTATTATTTGCTTTCACAGATTGCCTACGCAGCTATGGAACATTAGTTAAATTGTACCAATATATCATATATCATTTTGTACTACTGAAGTCAATTTTCTTTAATTAGCATAATAAGAGGAAAACTACATATCTGAGTAAGGGCCACTTGTGTCATTTCCCTGTGTACACAGGTCTTTCCAGCTGATTGTTTTCAATCAACCCAGAAGGCACTGTGAGCAAAGCTGCTGGAGTGGAGCAGCCTTACTTCCAACATAATTCATTTCATACATGACATTTGCAACCATGGTTTCTGAGATCCAGACCACATGAAAGGATTTGACTGTTTCAAAAAGTTTGCGGTCTATCTGTTCGCTTACAGTCATCATGGAAAGACTTATTCAATGACTGTATGCTTTCAGTGGTTTGGATTTTTTTTCCTCTTTTCCGTCTTGTGAGAAGATGAAAGAAGAACATAATTACTCTAGGATTAAACTTCTTTATATAAAGGACACTTCGCTGTGACTTTGAACATTAGTATCACTAGAAAACACAGAGACAGTAATTCTCATTTACCATGCAGGTTCAGATGGTGCAATGAACTGAATGAAAGGATGTAAAACTATAATTATATATACATATTTTTATATATACGGCTTGTCAGAAAGGAAAAGGAATGTTATAATAGCTGCTAATTAACTTTTACATCATGAGAAAAGTTGGTTAGGTATTTTGAATTATGAGAAGGTGAAAAGCCATGCTGCTTCTGAACTGTGAAAAATAGCAATATGAGCATTTTTGCCCCCAGAAAGTTGACTAAAAAAAACAGATAAACTTGTATTTGAAGCTTGGTATGTCAGTAATGACTAGTGACCCTGTTCTTTGATGCGCTGTAAAAGATTTGGCTGTCAAATAATGCAGGAGAAGTCACAGCTATGAAGGCACAATTCTGAACTTTTAAAAATATGTTGTCATATATGCACATTAAAAGTAAATCTAAGGATATGGCACATTTATTATGGAGGTTTATTTAATTTTCAAGAGAAAATTTCACTTTTGTTAAACACAAGAAAGGGAACAATTAAAAGAAAATAAAATTAATTTTTAAAATATTTCAGAAATTGTAAAAATGTGTTTTTGTTGATATTTTATCATTAGACTTTGTAAAATTCTGAGAATGATTTTTTTTTCATTTCATAGTTTATTTTTATGCAGATGAAAAATGTTTCTCAAACAAATACAGTAGAAAATAAAGGAATTTCTGATATATACATATATATTTTTATATACACATCTCCACACAGCCATGACTCACAAGCTTATAACAGTGGAAAACTAGGACATACACACTAGGACAAGGAGCTAAACTCCGTCTTTGGTTAAATGTTCTCATGTAGATAAGTCCTAATTACTCACCTAGAGCTAGCCTGATAACTTTATCTACAGTAAGCAACACCCAGCTTCACCAGGAATCTTATGAAGGCACTGGACAAATGCTGACTGAAAAGAAAAATATGAAAATCTGCCTTGCAATAATGAATTCAATCAAAACCTGTATGTGCCCAGCCTGCATTCATTCTGAGAAATCTAAATTAGATGAAAATTGAAAATCATATCCATGTCACAAATTATTGCTCAGTGCTTCTAAGCAAAATGCTGACTTTTCTTTTAAAATGGCCTTTTTGTAAAAAGTCAGGATGACATAAAAACCAAAACCAAAGACAAAAAAGAAAAAAAAAAAAAAGGAAAGAAAAAATAAAACAGATCACCACATCAGGGAGGATTCCATTTGCAAGAGAATTTTTGAACTTGAAGTTTTCTTCTACTCAAGACAAATTTTCAAATCTCCTCATCTTTTTTTGATTTTTGGATCCTTCCTGCCTTCACATGAAGGACATCTCTCCCTGAGTGTGGGATCATCTAATTTTCCACATTTCAAGCAAATCAATTTTATTCCTGGCACAAAATATGCATGTTTATTACAGCTTTGCCCAATACCAAAGCAGTCATGCCATGAAGCCCACTGCTCCATGCCATGTGCCCATTGCTTATGTTCCTGCAATCCTGAGGTGTGTTTACATCACACGCCTTTGAGCCAAACCTTTCTTCTCTGCTATACCTGGCTTTCCATTCTCTCCAGTACATGTGCAAGATTGTAGTATTTGAAGAAACATGTTATTTGCTTTTTTAATAATCAATATCAACATCCCCTCCAGGTTGCATCCTTCTCAAGTAGGAACAAATAAATATCAGTTTATGCTCCATTAATTAGCATTTTGTTTGCAATGACCAAAGGCAAGGTCACAGGGAGTTGGGAAGAAGCTACTATTGTAAACTTGTGCAAATTTAGTGCCCATGATTCTCTGAGCAAATCAAACCCAAACTGCTTTTCGCCTAGAATTCTAAAATGTGAATTGCTCACAAAAAGCTTCTCTGGCTTTGATTCTCCATTTGAATTACCTGCAATTGCTTGCAAGCACTTACATGCAAATAAGCACGATTTCCTTTCAAGATCAAAGACTTACTGGATGTCAGATTTTATCTCTGACAATCACAACTCTATATGCATAAGCCTAATGCTGTATGTTCATACACGCAAAGTCCACGTTCATTGTGTTAAACAGAAAGTAGGTCATTGCCACATAGTAAGTGAATGAGCATAACAGTATAAGAAATCTATAATTCTCTCTTGAGGGTTCAACAAGAGAAGTAGGGAAAGAGATTGGATTAATTCTACTGAAACAGTGTGGTTGGTCATTATTCTTTATGTGGATCAATATGAATTGAGTCTGAGCTATTCTAAAACGTACTGTTACTTTCCAGAAGGCAGGGAGCTATTTTGGTGATGTGCTCAAACCATAATAGTTACAGTTGTCAGATTATCCATTACACCTCACATCTCCATAGAAATTCTCAGTGCTCTGATGTGCTGACGGAATCATCTTCGGTACTTTTACTTGGAGGTGAGATAATATAGCTGGGGCTATTTTGAGCAATTTTTAAATGATCTTTATTATCTTAATGATTCTTTAAAAAATACTGAGGACAATTTGGTTGTAATTATCTCTAGCCATCTTGGCTATTTTAAAAATTCATTTACTGTCTAAACTGAGAACATCAGAATATGACGGGATTAGACCTTCAAATATCAAATGCCACCTTAATATTAGTAAAAAAATAGTTACTGCTTAGGTTTTTATGCCTCTTTGAACTACACTTGCTTTCTTAGCACCAGAATTCTGACAGATGCCCAAGATGTATGAAATCCCAGCTGTGCCTTGGGAATATGTTTCATGGTGCTGTTGACGTCTGCTGATCTGATCCTGTTAACAAATGAACAACTTTTGCAAATGCTATATTCTTTCTTCTAAGGATTACAATTTTGTCAGGGGTAAACTGTTACTGAAACATCGAGAAATAGTTCAACGGATCTACAAGAATTTAAATCAGCGAATATTTTGCCACCACTTTCATTTCAGAAGGAGTTACAGCCTTTCAACACCACATTGCAGAATGAAGCCCTGAGGACTAAAAGTTAAAAATCCCCTTACAACCTCTATCATAAGGGACTATGTGCTCAGAATGTGTATTCAAGAAAGTGTTTAGAGCTGCATAATAAATGCTGTGCAAATGTCCTTCCTTCTTTTGACATTGATACAGATTGTCTCAACTCATTGCAGAATTCTTCCCACTTACAGCTAACTTCTTCTTTTATTATCTTCACTGTACCTAATTATCTATCTGTATCTTCACCCACTAATGATAGTGGGTGCAATGTGCAGTCACTTTGACCAAAGCATTGTTCTTACATGCATTTCTAGTAAATGGGAATGAAACGAGGATGCCCAGAAGTAAAGAAGGACTGAAAGAAAGATGTGGAGGGCACTGAAAAGTCAGCTTTTTGAAGGAAAGACATAAGGAGATTATTGTAATCATCTTTATATGAAGACAAAGAACTTGACCTTTATCTTCACTCCAGCATTTAACGGACAGATGAAGTGTTTTGGTTTTTAATTCAAAAGACAAAATCAAATGTGCAAAAAAGCACCTATTTTCAGTGTTAGATATACAAAAAAGTAAAAGATATTTTCTCATATCATGTTTAGTAGACACTACTGCTCCATAGACTTCACTCAAAATGAGTGAAAAGAGTTAGGAACAGTGGCTAAAAATCCTTTCTCTTCTCATTTGTTCAGATTTCAATCTCTTTTCTCCTGAGATGTCATAATTTCATTGTATCTCCAGTTATTATACAGTTTTACAGGATGGACAAGAGATGAAAACACATTAAAGAAGAGCAAATGACTAAGCAAATGGAGGAAAAAACCATTTTCTTTCTTTTTCAAGATTACTAATAAATGAGATTTTTGTTCTTGAGATAATAAATAAAATGGATTAAATTAAAGCAAATCCGACATTGTGACTTGAAAATGCAAGGGCATTATTCATTTATTACATCCCACTGAGTCACAGAATTTACAGTGTGCATTGTCTCACAGTGTATTACTTAAGGTCCTTGATCCTGCTAACATACACTTTAAAAAAGGAAGTAATTTCATGTGATTGTAATGGAAAAACTAGTATGCTTAAACTTAAGAAGCTGTATATGCCTTTATGGGATGGAAACCCAGATGTACAAGGCAGCTGATATGAGTACAAACCCCAAATTTCTGCATACTAGCTATGGAGAAATAAATATTAAGCTACTTCTGATGGAAATTGGAGCTTATTTTTACCTTGAGGAAGTTACTGCACAACAGGAACACATGGAGTTTAAAACAATATAATAAATTTGTAAAGTGAACTCCTCCAAAATAAAGAAATTCCAGGAACAGTGTTGCCCTAGAGGTAATATCGCACATTTCCTCAATATATTTGCATAAAATCAACAGGAAGTGCAAACATGCAAAAGCCTTAGGAACCAGGTCAGTGAGATAAGTGACTGAACATTGATTTGGGACTAGAATTTTCAAACAAGTTGTATCCCTCCTCTGAAACACTCTCTTCAAACGCGAGTGACTAAATTACTTAAATCTCTGAATTGTACTGTTCTTTCTTCTGATCTCCTGAAAATCCTAGCCTAGCACTGAAATCCAAGTCCCATTAAAGTCCAAGCCACTCATTTGATTTCAACGCTGTCAGGGTTTCACCTGGAACAACTAACTTTACTCACTCTGAAACAAGCATCCTCGAGGATCATGTCTCTTCACCCAATAATGACTTCATTTAGCACTAGACTGAGCCAGAGTAGATTACACTGACTTCAATCCAACTTGAGATGAACAAGCTTTAAGGAACACAATCATATGGTGACAGTAAGGTAAGAACAAAAGAGCCACAATAAAAATCACACATTTGTGCAAGGACAACACAGGAATTTATTAGTCTTTCAATGGGCAGAAGGCAGTATTGTTGATCTGTGCTGCCACCCTGTGTCAGCACTTTGCATTCTGATTTCAACTGGTAACATATGGAGCATTTTCTGTGCAGATCAAAATCCCTTACAATGTTGGCCCCTTTTCCATTTCCATTTCCATTTTATTGAATTTTGCCCAAAGAATGCACTCCACACTAGATTCCATCAGTGAGTGGGATGTATATTCCAGTTGGATATATTTGGTATCAGCCTAGTTCCAAACATGTGTATGCATCAACACTTAAAAATTAAAAACTTTCATCATACCAAATTCAAACTGATATTTATTTACTGCTAGGGACAGACATAAATGCATGCTAATTGTCAAATAGCTTATGCCCTGATATAATTGGAAAATGGCAATTGAAAATGATGGATAATATTTTCATTACAGTTTTTTCAAAGGATTGTTTAATCATAGTTCATGATGGAGAAATATTTTAATTGGATTTCCCTCAGCCAGTCTGGGGACAAAAACTGTCCTTTCATTTCCATGTGAAGTCCTTTAGGCAAGAAGATTTTGATCTTTAATCATGGCCTTTAAACACAGCTACAATTAATAAATACATAGTTTACACACATATATATATTTAGCTGTAAATTATAACTTTTAATTCTATGCAGATGTGTAACAGCTTGAGTGGCCATGGGAAAACCTAGCTGGCTGCTTCCTCATGGACAATTAGCATTTCCCTCAGTTCAAGGGTATAAAGGGCAGAAACATTCATTCCTTTCAACAGCGGTCTTCCAATTCTTTAAGAATATATTGTACACAGAGAATCCTACAACCTATTTGCTAAAGTTGGCTGCCAGCAAAACCACATGGTGTCCTCTCCCTTGGCAGACAGAGAGAGTTTTAATTAAAGAACGATTTTTTGCACAGGGCAGTATTCACTGATCAGCAAGTGCCCAAACTTTGTTTTCTTACGTGTGAAGATGAGAGTCCTCTGGTCTTTCCTTGTTTGTGATTCCTTTTGGAGCTGTAACAACCAGGAAGTTCTGCAAAGCCTCTGCAGTCTTGGCTTTCACGCTTCAGGTTGTTTCTTCATAATTCAGTTATCTTCCTTCTGGTTTACCACTTGCCCAGACCACCGAGTAAGGCATTCCTCATAGGTCCTTTCATCTTTAGGGAAATACTCATTAGATACCAACCTTTGCATATCATTTCACAAAAATAAGTAAGAGACTTTAACTGGTATTCAAAACCAAGCACATAGAAAACACAAGACTGAAAATTGTTAACTAATTGTTAATGAATAAATTCTGTCTTTGATCACACACTACTTTTTCCACAGTGTTATTTAGTGCTGAAAATAGATAGTACACTGTAAACTGGTATTCCTGATAATCCTCAGGACACTCAGCATTGTGCTGTTTAAAGCCATAAGTGAACACAGGATGCTTCACCTCTTCATGGCCTTTGCATTCTATAGTCACAGTTCCTTTTTTCACAAGTATTCATTAGGTATGTCCACACCAAGCAGTGAAGTGCTGGACAGGCTAGTCACAAAACTAGAAATGCATCAGTGTCACATGGCACCTTGTCCTAAGCAGATGGCTTTGTCATGGTATGAGAATCACACTGCTCCTGTAACTCAGATAAGTCTCTCTGCATTGCAATGCCCTCTGCCCTTGAGCCATACCAAACAACCTGAGGTTAGCAGAGGGATCTGGAACACTGTATTGTCTTGTATCACACAAACATGACCTTATCTTCATTATATGAAGGAGTTGATATTGTTCTTCTTGGTTTAGGAAAAAGATCATCCATTTTTTCTCCTATTATGAAATATCTTCAGCTAGACTTTGCAGTGATGGTAGCACTTTTACGGCACTTTAAAGTCTTATTCTTTTTGGTCCCATTTGCAAACCCATTAGATTTTGCTTTCAGTTTCAAGTTAAAATAATCACATTGCAAAGCTCTGTCATGGCATGGTCAGTTTTCTATAAAGGTGAACAATGAAAACCCAGCCTAGACAACATATTACAAATTTTTCCATAATTTCAGTGGAAATCCACATCTCAAACGGGATCATTTAAAAAGGAAAGCATAAATTGCACATGCAATATCTGCCTTCAGTTTTCAGAGAAGATTGTGAAGAGCATTGGAGGAGTTCTAACACTTTGCTGCAGTGTCAGATTTAAGCTTTAGAATCTAATCCCACCCACCTAATGAGCTCTAAGTGCTCGGTTTGTCTCACTGCCAACTGTGTCAACTGAAAGCTTCTTCTGGAGGCAGCCCAATCGATAATGCAATTGGAGCAGCAAAAGGAGGGAAGCTAAAACCAGCAGGGTGACCGACAAGAAAGCAGAGGTTAAGCCGAGGCTTTGCTATAAGAAAGGGTGATAACATCAGCTTTAAATAAGACTGGGTCGGAGCAATACTGTAAAACAGGACTCATTCCTGCTTCCAGGACGTTTTAAGATATATGAGGGAGTCCTTATCCTCCAGAGCCCTGGTGACCAACAGGCAGTCCTGGCTCTCTTGAGCTCACAGATCCTTTACTGCAGCTCATGAATGGTGTGAAAAATCCTGGGCTGCAGGGGTGCTGGTTGGAGTGGTTGATGTGCAGTCCCAGAATCTGTCTATGCTGCCTTTGGCTCGGGCAGAGTTAATTTTCTTCCTAGTAGCTAGTACATGGTTCTGCTTTGAATTTGAGCTGGAAACGGTGTTGATAACACACTGATGTTTTAACTATTGCAGAGCAGTGCTTACAGTCAAGGTCATTTCTGCTTCTCACTCCACTCCACCAGTGAGAGCTGGGGGTGCAGAGGAAGTTGAGAGGGACACAGCCAGGACAGCTGACCCTAAGTGACCCAAGGGATGTCCCACACCATAAGGTGTTATGCTCAGTGTACAAAGCTGGGGGAGGAAGGTAGCAGGAGGGATGTTTAAAGCAACCGAGTTTGTCATGCCAAGTCATCATTACACATGATGGAACCCTGCTTTCCTGGGCATGGCTGAACACATGCCTGCCAATGGAAAGCAGGGAATTAATTCCTTGTTTTACTTTGCTTGTGCATGCAGCTTTTGGCTCCTTTATTAAACTGTCTTTATCTTAACACATGAGTTTCCTCACTTTTATCATTCCTATACTTTCCTCCATCCCACTTGGGGAGCGTGTGCAAGCAGCTGTGAGGAGCTTAGTTGCTTGCTGGGGCTAAACCATGGAACTGTCACAGCAAAAACTACTATTGATCTAAACAGTAAAGCTATTTGATGATTCAGGAGTTTCTGGAGCCGTAAACTTGCAGATTGTGACTTTTCTGGAACAAATCAGAGCAGGTGTCACTTTCCAATATAATTTCTTTAGCATTAACTCTACCATGATCCTAAATCTTGCCTAAAATTGATGTTATCACCTCTTCTCGTGTCACAGCTTCATCTTACCTCTCCTTCCCTCATCCTTTCCCTTTCCTTGGCCAGTTTTAATTTCCCTGGATTAAATTTCCACCAGTTTCCACCAGCTTTCTGTTGCATTCTATAATTTTCCCTCTACCTTCTCCACAGTCTCAAAAGGCATGGAAGATGGGGGAATTTTAAACTTTTCACTAATCCAACACCTACCACGATGGAAACCTAAAATTCTTCCCTGCCAATATTCATTCCTTAAAGAATGAGCTATTAATATGTGTGAAGAAAGCAAAATTGCCATCCAAGGAATGGTTTGGTTATAATAAATACTGTGAGGTCGTGGAGGACAAAGCATTTTTTGATAGTTTGAAAGTCGCTCAACTGAGAGAGCATTCTCAAGATTGTTTAAGCAATGCTAAATGGATCATGTAACAGAAAACTCTTAAATATTCATGGTATGTAATGGCACTTCGGAAGCAGTTTGTACTTTCATTTTTGAAAGATGTGTAAATTCGACCTTCATTCCCTAAGGTGTAAATTGTAAGGCTCTGTTGAATTTTAATTGCTTACTAACAACATTATGTAATTCTCCAATTAATCTTCTCTCAAAACAAGCTTACCCATGAGATATTATTTCAAAGCCTATTTGTGTAAAATTGCTATTTTCAAAAATGAAAATGCATTTGATTTCCTAGCTGCACTTAATATTTTCTATTTTTGAACAATGTGTTAAGCAGGGTCAGAAACTGTAACTGTTCAGTTTTGCAAATAAATGCAGCCTTTCTTGTGAGTTAATTACATCAAACCTCCCTCTGAAAACTATTGACGTACCAGAAGATGGTTGGGGGCCAACACAGGCCAGCAAAATCTATAATCTCAAGCATGATGTATTCTTTGTATATCTGATATTTTTTAAATTGTTTGCACATGTATGACACATGCATAGGTGCTTGATACATAGCACACAGTTAAATAATTTATTTTAGCCAAATACAGTTATCTGAAGGAAAAATGTGAGTTAGATAGTTCTATTTTCAAGATAAACTACTGAAAGAAAGACATCTGCAAGCAGGCCTGGGGCATGTATATTCAATGGTTTTTGCATGTGCAGTGATTTTTCTAACGGTTGAAGTTGTATCTGACATTCAGAACATACATTATTCCATTTATTGAAAGGTTTGTTCGTTCTGTTTTGAATGGAAAGCTGCATGTGCTTGAGTTAATAACAACAGAAAAGCTTATCATAATAATGGCACACAAACTGCAAGAGGGCAAAAGCTTTGGCCCATAGCAGCACTTCTGTATGCCAGGGTTAGACATTGCCTCATCTGAATGCACCCTAAGTTATGTTTAAGAGTTGAATAAGTCAAAGTTATCATCATGTTCACTTTCGTGCTCAGCTGTCACTCTAGAGACAGTCTTCTGACACTTACATGCTGCCTGGCCTTAATGTTTTTATTAGGCATTAATTTTATAGGGGAAATTGGAAAACAGTATGCAATGCTCCAGAAACAGAATGCCTTTTTCAGATTTTCTAAGTACAGAAATGTCAAGTATATAGAATAGGTAAAATGAAAAATATTATATATATATTTTATTGACTGTAAGTGTTGGAGGTTTCAATGATTCAATATTCCTAGCCACACTTTTTTAATTAGAGTCACCAATATCTTTTTAATTCTATGTTGTCATAGCCTCACAACTACATGCTGGAATTTTCTCTGTTTGAGATTGCATACCCCGTAGTCCTAGTGCCGTCTAGTTCTGGGTGCTGTTTCCCCTGATAAAATGAAAGAGCAAACCCATATCCAAAACCTTGCTGTGCTGATCCTATTTTCAGAGTGGTTCTTGATTTGATCAACGATTTTTCACATCCTCATCATTCTCCATTTGTTTGAGAAAAACATGGTAGATGACCTTCCGAGCAGATAAAAAGCTGAGCGACATGTACATTCCACATGCATATGGATGCAATCCACACTGAAATACTGCTTGTTTGTTTGCTTGTTTGTTTGTTAGCTTGTTTGAACAATGCAGGAGACTGTAGCTACAATGCTAATTTTGTGAGTTCTCCTTACACCAGCTTTGCTTTGGTTCGGGTCAAAATGAGCAAAAGAAAGCTTTAAAGAATTTGCTGGTCTTGTGAAAGATTTACTCTTGAATTAGTTATCATGTTGCCAAGAAAACAAACATGAAAAAGAAAATTGTCAAAATGTATAAAGCCACCACAAAGGTGACTTAAGAAGTCTTTGTTCAAACTAAATCCATTTGTTCAGGAAACCCATTTATGCAAAATAAATACTTCAGAAAATTACCTTGTTTTGAAATTCACACTGAAGGATTAAGATCAACATTTATTTGAATTTCAAATATAGATAAACAAATTTGCATATCTGTTAGAAGTGTGCCAACTTTCCAGGAACTCCAGAACAATTTTCACCCAGATATGTCAACACATAGGTACTACATGATTCTGACAAAGAAATTAATATTGCTACTGAGTCCTATTGATTAGTAATGTAATTCTATTATCTGTAAAGCAGATAAGAATAGCAATCTTAACTCATGATTCCTTTGAGAAACAGGGAAATTGAGAGACTTGGTGACTGGAGTAGAGATCATAGTGGTGCAGAAGTCACCATTAATCTTAGCAAGGCCAGGATTTCTTTTTGTAAGTCAGTGGCAGAGTTAAAAGATTCCCAGAAGCTTGACATACAGTCTTCAGTTTTAATAACTACTAAAGCCATCAAAAATACTAACTCAATTCTTTTTCATATTATTGGTGCAGGCAGTCATCCAACACTAAGCTTCTGTAGTAGGTTGCCTTCAATTATTAAGCAGTAAAGGTGGCAGGTCTTTATCAGGAACAGACATGAAAGAGAATACTTTGCTTTATACACAAAGGGAGAGACATGTTGCTGAACATAATGAACTCTATACTATGTGGAGTACATCATAATGGGCTCTTTATTTGGGTTACATGCAGAAGATGAAACAAATATGTTCATACATTCCAGAAACATCTTTTCAAAACTTCAAACCATCACATTTCATTCACTTTGGATAATATTTCAAACCTGACAAAGTATGAGATCGTTCAGGAGATTAGGTCACATTGCCTATTTGAAGACTTCATGGATTATTCAAAGGAGAGAGACTTATATGTACTGAAAACTGTAAGTGAATTGAAACATGCGTGATAAAACTCCTGGCTCAGTTCTGCAACCTTACTTAGGTAAATCTGCCAGGAGATTTACAGGAATGTGTTTATACTGGCCGAAATGCAAGGATTACAGAAGCTGCAACTACTTGTCAGCAAGATGCTTTTCTAGTGGTAGCAGTACTTGTGCACCTCCCCTTCCAGATGGCTGCTGTTACAACTACAGATACGGAGAAAGCACCGCAAAGAACAAAAGTCACAAGGCAATACTGCACTGGTGATTGCTTCATGAAATGCCTTTTACTACAGTATGACTGACTAAACCATATGTAAGTTAGCAGAAATTGTTTGACCATGAGACTTAATGATTAACTGAAAATAAGTTTTTTGAGCAAATTTTAAAAATTATGCATTGTCTTCAACATTTCTGAAGTGTTTTGACTCCAAATCTTCAGAGCAATGACCTGCATTTAAAATTTTAACTTCAATGGTACAAAATTATGACACAAAAAAGACATTTAACAAGACTTAAAATTGTGTCTCGTGTCTAGAATGTGATTATAAGAGCTGGCCAACTGCAGCGCTATGTAGACATTAACAGTAGAAGGTACAGATGGTTTCTGCTTAGCATTTGTTTGCAATAATAAAGTGTAAGTCAAGTTGCATTTTGTGCTGCATTTTAAACAGCTGTGTAAGAGCCACTACAAAATATAAAATGAAGTACAGCTTAAAATATAGCACTGCTTTGCTTTTCTCAGAAAAGCAGTGAACTGGAGAATGTTTTGATTATTTTAACTTGATATCATTTGTACATCTTGGTTTGCTAAGAAAATTAGGCATGCAGCTCATGCTTCTCCTGCCTATCATTGAGTTCCCCTCTCCTCCGCCAACTAATTGTAATGGAACCTGATGAGAGCAGAAGTCCCAGGGATATTAAATTCTATGTTTTGTTAAGAGCAACAGATAAGCAGTAGAAAAACAGTAAAAGCCCATACATTATATATACAGTTTGCTGAGCAATCTGCCTGTTCATCACTCCTAACCAGCTACAGCATGTGACTGCCCACATTGCCTATATGGTGTTCTGGTTGCCAAGAAAGCCAATAACATCATGGCTTGTATCAGCAATAGTGTGGCCAGCAGGACTAAAGAAGTTATCATTCTCCTCTACTCCCCACTGGTGATGCTGCATCTTCAGTCTTGTGCCCAGTTCTGGGCCTCTCAATTCAGAAAGGACATTGTGTTCAAACAAGCATTCAAATAAGGAAATTTGAAGATTAGTAAAGAATTGATGCTCTGGCTGTTGGAGTACAGAATCTGGATATACCACTTCCAATGGTTCAGATCATAAAAATATTATTACTCTTGGGCTTTTTGGGTGAATAAACTAGTCCTGAAATTAAATCTGGTAGGATTATGGGGAAAGTTTGCTCAAAAGCCTCTTCTAAAAGGCAATTGGAAGAATACTTCACTAGGTTAGACTGCCATTACCTTACTGTGGTGGTTTAAGACCATTGTTTCAACAGTGACGAGAAGACTGAACAGAATTTGAACAACAGGGAAAAAGTTTATTTGTCTGTGGCTCAACCAAAGAAAGAAAACAATTTAAGGAGACCCTAGACTTAACACAGAGATTACCCCCGACAAAGCCACGCAAAAAGGGAAAGGGAAAAGAAAAGGTAAATAAACAAACTGCTTTACAAAGGCCAGTCAGGCTGGCCAAGGAAAAGCCAGGGGAAGGGAAAGCTGCTCCTCTCCTCACTCTCTCTCTGTCTCCCTCTGATGGTAATCACTCCCAGCCCTTGAAGTCTCTGCAAAACACAAAAAGTGAAAAGCACCCACACCCCCACCCCCCCCCACCCAGGGGCGCTATTTGGGAAAGCTTTCCACTTGCGATTGTGTTGGTTTGGCTCTGGTGCTGATGGAGGTGGGTGGAGTCAAGCTGAGGGACCTGGAAGTCAGGAGGAGAGGACCCGTTCTGCTGCTCCCCAGCTCGCAGGAAGCCGAAGAGAGGGAGGGCTTCCGTTTTCAGGCTGTTTAAGCCCTCCAAGTCCCGCACGATTCTCGCTGTCTTCTTCCTGGGTTCGCCCTCTTTGGATTGGCCAGCGGTCCGGGCTCCACTCCTCTTTCGAAATCTTCACTTCCAGCAAAATGGCGGTTGCCACCAAAACTGTGAGCTTTTTCCTTAGAGACGCCATGTTTTTTACCAGCCACAGGCTGGCTGCAGCCTCCCCCGGGCACCCGCTGTCCGCGGGAACCCCCTAAGAGGGATACCCAAGGCCAATGGGACAGCAGGAGCCGCTCAGAGTAGCCGCCACAACCACACTGATGCGCAGGGGCCGTTCCCGGGGCTGCTGGGACCACAGGACCCCTTGCTGGGCTCTTTCATAGCGGCATGGGGCCTGCACGGCCGCTGGGGCACTCCTGATGTTGCTGCCCTGCGCCTGTGGGCACCAGGGCACCGCCGGCAAGGAACAACCAGCGGGCGTCCGCGCCGGGGTGTGCGATCCCCAGCAGCTGCCCCCGCCGCCGCCAGAGCAACTGCAGCAGTGCTGATCCGAGCCCCGGCGCCACGACCGGCGCTTGCAGACAGCCTCCCTCGGCCAGCGCCTCCCGCCCGCCACCGCCATGAAGGGAACCCACGTCTTTGCTGCCACGCCAAACTGCTGGCAGCCACCGCCGCTGATCCAGAGTCAGCAGGTCCACTCCTCCATGCTGTGATGGGACCCGCGTCTCCGCTGGGCCAACCGCCGCTGATCCAGAGTCTCCCTGCCTCGGTTCCCCCCCCAACCCCGGAGGTTGGCAGGGGAAAGGAGCCTGGGCTTTCTTAAGGGAAAAAAACAGGATTTACAGAACAAGGAGCCAGTGAACAGTTTAAAATGAAGCACCCTTTTCCTCCCCCCTCCCTCCAAGACTCCCCAGGACCCTCCCTCCAGAAAAACCCCAGCACCCCCCTCTTAAACCCTCACACTTTCATAACACTTCAACTTAATGCTGGGGATTTGCACTTCAGATTTCTTCAGGCCCATTGTTTTCACACACGGAAGGCTATGGCACAGTTTCATGTTACAAAAACACTGCCCCAGTAAACTATATTACATCTCTCTCACTATTTCAGATAATTTAAACTGAAATTCTCCTCTCCACAGTTATACCTTAGGGCTACATAGGGACCAAATGATAGCAAGGACCAAGTATGGGCCTTAATTTAGATGAACCTTAATTTATACCTTCCCTCACTTTTAAGTTAGAAGATGCTTTTTATCATGGGGATGCCCTGCTACCCTGTCACTTAATATGCACAAAAACTGCAAAAGTGTGAGGCTTGAGTACTTTTTCTCTCCCTTCACTTCTCCTCCCAAAATAAAAGGTAAAAGATGAAGAAAATATTCGCAAAGTGTGGCAGTTGAAATGCAAACAGATGCAAAGCAATTTTCCAACTACTCTGCACAGCATCAGACAAAGAGATCCCACCTCTTTTCAAAGTATGCTTCACTTATACAAACCAAGGCATGCATTTCATGCTTTTTTCCATCACTGCAGCTCCACAGGGTCTAGCATGTGGTTTTGCAGATATGGACTGTGAGCTCCCTTTGTGAGAATAAAATCTTTAACTCTACATAAAATCCACAACTCCTTTACACAGACATTGTTATTCTCGCACACAAAGAGTTTGCTCTGGCCCGTATCTGTGCTATATGTGAGTCTGCACTGTTAAGGACTTAATGGAGGCTCTCTTCAGCAGGGTGATAAAAGCAAGAATGATGAAACTTGTTAGAGCTATGTGGGAGACTATAGCTGCACAGCATTAATCTCTACTCTGTCTTGTCTTACTTTGGTTCAACAAAGTAGAGAAATGAAATATAATCCAATTAAGGTTAGCCAACAAAGGCTAAAAGAAAATTCATAAAATCTAGATCACTCTGCAGTATCAAGAACACGTTTATACCCCTCTTGGTGTGGTAGTCTATAGTTCATGAATGAGTTTGTGACAACAACAGTGAAATTTCTCAGCAGTGAGATTTTTGGTTTTCTTCTATTGACAGAAAAAGGACTTTGATGTAACTCATAATTATCTATGTTACAGCTCTCTTCCCAGAATAAGTA
Organism: Serilophus lunatus; assembly: GCA_013399895.1. Lineage (NCBI taxonomy): Eukaryota > Metazoa > Chordata > Aves > Passeriformes > Eurylaimidae > Serilophus > Serilophus lunatus. Next base: position 325,522 of record VXBA01005217.1, on the reverse strand, counting down.
ACATTACTAATGGTTAAAGTGGAGATATTCCCAAAAGTGTTTGTAAAAGGATGAATGAAAAGACTAATAAGAATAGGTAAACCATGTAACCAAATATTTCTGGGTACTATAAGTGACAAGGAAAGGAAGATCCTTCCAAACAGAATCATACTCCTTCAGCTGCCATTGTTAACAAGTGTCTCCCACAGAGTTTGAATACAGCATTAAATTGCAATTTAGCGGCAGCATACAACAAGTTATGCAGAAAGTTCTTCTCAGCCCCTAAGAAATCAAGGTGTTGAGCAACTTTCCACTTATTCATTTGTGATAATTTATAGCAACATTTTTCAGTTAGTGGTAATCCTTTGTTACATCCTTGCTATATCCTGTTTTGTACAAATAACATCCATGTGACTTTAAGTGACCTCACTTATGCATTAGAAGACCACATAACTTTTATCAACTTTGATTGAACCCTTATTTCCCCTTTACCTTCCTGTTCCTGAATGGCTCACTGTCATAGCATTTGTTAGCAGAAGAAGCAATCAAAATGTTAACATTTTAAGATTTTTAAAGCGGGTAGTAAAATTATTTGAAACGTAAACTATCAAGAAAGTTTTTTACCTTGACTGTAACCAGGTATTCCGCTCTGCTTAAAATCATTCTAAGACACAGAAGCACTGCTGATACACTACATCACCCAAGCTTTCAGCAAGCCACATAAGTTTCCTTTTTTTCTTCTCTCAAATCATTATTTGGGAACAAAACTGCCCCGGTACTGTAGCAAATGAGAGATACTCTGTTCTGTGGCAAGACAGTAAAAAGCGAGGTCTACACATGCCACCTGCAGTCCTCCATGGGGTCACATAGCCTGAGGCTATTTCCATCTTGTGGGATCTCTTGAAATAAATTGTCCAAAAATCACCACCCTAAACATTGTGCTTTGATTTCTTTATATTTTCTAATGTAAAACCTTTGTGGGGAACATTCCCCTCTCTTTCACACTACCGTGGCTTCATTTCATAATCTTCCAAAAGCCACGGGAGGCTGCTAGCAGGCAAGCAGTCCCTGGGATAACACCAACTCCTTATGAAGTTAGGAAGGAAGCAAAGAGTCAGCAGTACAACCACCAGCTTCTGTCTCTGCCTCTTACTTGCAAACTTGTCCGGAAAAAATATGGACAGGGTAAATAAGAATGTGTATTTCTCTCCATGTAGATTTGTGAAATACTGATTTCAGAGCCCCATTGAATGTTGTTTGACAATTGTGATGCAAAATCCTTGGCTTGCTGATGTTGGGTTTTGAAGCAACTGTAATTACACAGAATTTGCTGCTAAATAACTGAAAGCAAATATGGTATGGTAATCCACATTGATTTATGTCATTTATCAAGGCAAGTCATAACCAAGATCATTTTATATCTGTTATACTTTTACAAACCAGTGAGGTTTTCCTGAATTACCCCTTTCTTAAGATGCAGGAGTTATGTTATATATACATACGTGTGCCTATACTTCACAAAGAATATAATGTATTACTCTTACATTACCAGTGCGGCATAAGTAGGGTACCATATCAGGTTCTGTTCTGTTTCTTGGGAGAAAAGCTTTGATGTACAAAACACATCAAAGACAATAGCAGAGGAAAAAATATTTTAAAATTGACTAAGGTAGTATAAAAGACTTCCATCTTGTGATTAAGTTTAGGAATGATGTTTGACATATTTTGAAACTCTGCCTGCTCAGATTGGTTAAGTTTGTGAAAGGTTGCCTGTCAAACACAATGCCAGTGGTATGAAAACAGACAGCCAGAAAATCATCCTTACAATATAAACATCAACTAAAAATAAGTAAATGTCTGCAGCAGAAAGCCAGCCTGATGTTCCATTAAGACGAATGTTATAAACCATGAAGCAAACAAAATATTGATGACAAGAAATCTGTAAAAAGTGGCAGAATCTTATGGTCAGATTAGGAAACTGTTAGTAAAACTAAGGAACTGAACAATCAACAGGAACAGCAGTATAGCCTTTAATATAAAAATTGCTGCAAGTTAACCTTTTTGTGATGATAAACCATAAGCATATGAAAACGTTCAGAAATATTTTAAAATTGAACCAGACAGTGTAAACTAATGGTTCTACACAAGGCTCCTAAATACTTTTTTTAATATGCTTATTCTTTGGAGAATATTATTCATTATATATTTATGGCATGGTTTGTTTTTTGCTTGAAAAAATCTAGAACAGTGACTGGTTCTTCATGGGGTTACAAATATAGTTTCAGGAAACATATGCTGAAACATATACTGAAAACAAACACACTGGAAGCAGTTCTTATCAAAGTGGTGTGACTCGAACCTAATTGGAAACAAATACATAAAAGAAGGTCAAACAGAGGAGGTTAAATGGTAAAAGACAGGTATAATGAAAATAGGGAGCAAACAAATTGCATTCGCTAGTAGCCAGGATCTAAGCTTTACGTGAGTTACTGCATCTTTTCACTAACCTTAAAAAAGAATGAGGAAGATATGTAATTAAAATAGATGACAAGTTATATAGGTTAATGCACAATATCCAGACTTTAACTACGACAAGTTATTGGCTTTTTTATTTAATTTAAAAATTAATGAAATGGGAAAATTACATGGAAAACACAAATGAAAAAAAACAGAGAAAATGAAGGTGCTGGAGCGATCGGGAACCACGTGGCTCTCCGAGAGGTGGCAGATGTGCTGTAAGGGCATCGTGACCAGCAGCTGGGACAGGGAGGGCAGGAGGGCAGTGAGGGTGGTGAGATCCCCAACGTGACTGATCGCAGAGGCGGCGGGAGGCTGGCAACTGCAAGACAGCCAAGGGGAGAAGGTCAGAGACGGCAGAGAGAAAAATTCCCAGGATTCTTTAAACTCCAATTTATTTACTTAACATCATAGCCAAAGAATTGAGGACAAGCGGCTGAGACATGCAGAGCACCTGTCATTTACTACGATTTTGATTAAAAATCCTACGTAGTCTCTTTTGGCAAGGGATTGCCGATTTGGTGGCCATATGTCACACGTGCTTCCCTTCCGGGCAATGCAAATGAACGTGCGATGCGAAATTTTAAGTTACTGTCTCAAAATCCTAATCACTTGCAAAACGGAAGGAATAGGCACATACAGGCACTTTCCAGGTGGGTCCGTCGACACCCTGCGAAGGTTTCCTGAGGTCCCTGTTAGGACATCGACTGGAAGAGCACCGATGTGTCCGAGCTGGACCGTGCGGACTCTGTGCGGCTGGAGGGGCTCCGCACACCCAGGCACGCCGCGGGGTTACAGCGGCTTTGGTTCCCCACTCACTGCTGCTGACTTTGCTCATTTTCCTCACCCAGCCTTGGCTTTAACGCATCGCTGCACTGGCAAGACATGGGCAAGGAGCGATGCAGCCCTTGGATCTCGCGCACTGTGTTGTTTAATTTGGAAAAAGCAAACAACAGCTTCTACTCAAAGATCGCTCCTTTCACAACAAGCACAGCTTTCCACTTCCCTGAGAACTTCCCGAACAAGGCAAAGATATTCCCAAGTTATTCTCCTCCCACTCGAGGCCAACCCCTCACCAAATTGGCAGATACCCCTCCAAAAAACCCCCGCGCCGGGGTTTCCCCTGACCCGCCGCAGCCCCACCACTGCCCGGCGCGGCTCCGCCCGGGTCCGGGGCAGCTCCGGGCAGGGCGGGCGGAGCTCCCGGGGCCGCCAATGCGGGCGGGGCGGCGGCGCCTGCGCCGCTCCCACTGTGCAGTGCCGGGCTGTGCTGAGCTCAGCTGAGCTGTGTCGGGCTGCGCTGTGCTGTGCTGTGCTGTGCTGTGCTGTGCTGTGCTGTGCTGTGCTGTGCTGTGCTGTGCTGTGCTGAGCGGCCCGGCCCGCCTGGTCCCGCCGCCGAGCCCTGCAGCCATGTGGAGCCGCTGCCGGGGGCTGCTGGGCCGCGGCCGGTGAGGGAGCGCGGGGAGCGGGCGGGGACACGGCCCCGGCCCTGCGCTGCCCCGGGCCCGCTCGGCCCAGGGATGGGCAGCGCGTCGCTGGAGGCCGGCGGG
>VXBA01005217.1:250617-321464 GCA_013399895.1 Serilophus lunatus | reverse complement strand
GGTGCGGTTCGCGGCGGGAGCGTGTTTGTTTAAAGGGAGTTGTTGTTTCAGGTCCCTGAGTCGGAAGTCGTGGAGGTGGAAGAGCGTTCCCGCGAATGAGAGAGCGCTGGAGTACAGGGTGGGCGAGCAGATCCACGGGTTCACGGTAAAGCAGGTGAGAGCATCGCGCCTCGCTGGCGGTTCTTCTCTGTGTTTGTGTGCGTAAACTTTGCCGTGGTTGGAAGGCACCCAAGTGAGACCGAGGGTCTACACACTAAAAAAATACTTGCCAGGATGCTCTGGGTTGTTAGTCAAAAAAATTATACAGGAGTTACTTGCAGTTGCTTCTCTGCAAACCAATTCTTTAGGTGCCACTAACACAAATTGCTATAGGGAGCTAGTTCTAGAGTAAATAATGTACTCCGGGAGCTTGTGTGTCTGCTGCAGATGTGACTGGTGTGTCCTGACCGATAGCTGAACTTAACTGTAGGCTCCCTTATGAAACACGTTCAAGTAATATTTCCTAAGCCGCTTTTAATACCTTTGTTGCGAACCTGTGATGGAAATAACATGTTGACTTTCTTTTCCCTTTTTTAAGGACAAAGGAGAAGCAGACAGTGAAGGTTATTTGCAAGAGGTGATTGCTAGTGGCAGAACTAGTGGTTGAATGAGGTTCCCTGGTTTTTCTTTTGCTGCCCTAGCCACTAGCATTTGAACATATACCTTTTCTTTGTATTTCTGTTTGAATTTCTAAGAGTACAGTTCTTTGGTTGTAGTGAGTCAACAAACAGGATCAACAAACTGAACGTTCTTATGTCATCCATGATTTATTTGATGTAGTTGCAGTCACGCTGCAATACAGATGTTTTCTTCCAATTCAGGTGACAGCTGTTCCTGAGTTATTCCTGACTGCAGTGAAGCTTAGTCATGATGGTACAGGGGCCAGGTATTTACATGTGGCTCGGGAGGACTCCAATAATCTGTTCAGGTAAAACATTAATATCTGTATAACATATTCAATCTCAGCATCACCTTGCGGTTTCTAAATTGTAATCTGCCTTCATGACTGGATTCCTCTGTGGTAACAGAGAGGATAGTACTTCGTTTGTGGGACTTCTTGGTTGAAACAGATGTCATGAAGTTTGTTGTTCAGTCTGTTGCTCAGAACAGGGTCAGCATTTATTTTAGGTGCAGTTCCTCAGACGTTTGTGCAGGTTTGTGTGTTTTCAAGGTGGGCCTTGAAAACTTCCAAAGACAGAGATGTGTGCAACCGAAACCTTCCATGCAGTTTTTGGGGCCTTTTTCTGAGCCTTTTGGATAAAAAGAAATATTTACTTGTGTGCTGAAAACTTCTGTACTACCTCCAGAAGTGCAGGGGTTGTACACCCTCTGAAAGAGGTGGCTGAGCACTCAAGAGTCTGAAGAACTCAGTAATTCTGCATCCTTGAGTGTGCCATTGTTAGCTATTAGCCAGTGATGATGTTCCCATAAATCACAGCTGCAGGCAGGAGTTGGGTGGGCTTCTCCTCACCATTATTCCTCTGTGTGCTCTCTGTCTTGCAGTATCCAATTCCGAACCACACCAATGGACAGCACTGGGGTCCCACATATTTTGGAGCACACGGTGTTGTGTGGTTCTCAAAAGTATCCCTGCAGAGATCCATTCTTTAAAATGTTAAACAGGTCACTGTCCACTTTTATGAATGCTTTCACAGGTAAGCTCAAAGTAAATAATACCACTTAAAATGTATGAGGTTTTATTGCAGTAGAGCTGTCTCTTGGCTCCCCTTAATTTCACTTTGAGGAACCATTATTATTAGGTGTGAATGTTGTGAGTGAGATATTAAAAAACTAACAAGGCAAGACAACAAAATAGATCTTGTTCTTTTGTCAGTTACAAAGTCCCAGTAGAGCTGAAGCTTTGTAGTATACAACAATGTATTGAATTATTTATATGTATATATGGCTAAAGCAAAGCTTTTGTGGTAAAACAACTACAGTGTTATATGTCCATGTATTCCTCAGCAAAAATATATTTAACGTGGTCAGTTCCTTCTCTTCCAGTTATTTATATGGATAAAAAGTTAAAAATAAATGAGAGCAAAATATGTCTTAAAATTTCTAAAATTCTGATAATTTTTGTGTTCATATGCAGCTAGTGATTACACACTGTATCCATTTTCAACACAAAATCCCAAGGACTTTCAGAATCTCCTGTCTGTGTACTTGGATGCAGCTTTCTTTCCATGTTTACGGCAACTGGATTTCTGGTAAGACAGCTTGAGATGTATGTAAACCTTAAACTAAAAGAAAAACTCCCAAAAAATCAACAAAACCTTCAAACTCCCAACACTTCCTGTTATTAATTTTTCAGGCAAGAAGGTTGGAGGTTAGAGCATGAGAACCCAGCTGATCCTCAGACACCTCTTGTCTTCAAAGGAGTTGTTTTTAATGAAATGAAAGGGGCATTTGTAAGTTTTGTAGATGTTTGGGTTAAGATCTTGCATATGGTGAAGTGGCTTCAGCTGCAGGTTATCAATGTCATTATTGCAGCAGAGATTCTCATTCCTCCTTTTGAAAATTTAAATTCTTGCTATAGTCAACAGTCAATTGCATAGTCTGTTTTTTTTTTTTTAAAAAACTATACTCCGAAAAGTTCATTTACATGTAAAAGAGCACCTTGTTGATGGAATTTATTGTACAATTTTTTTCTTAAATTCACCTGGTAACATAGCTAGTTTTATTAAAGTATGTGGGACTGCAGAACTAAATGCTTATGTGAGGAGATGGTTCTTGTGTAAGTTGGAGCACTGAGGTCTTATTGAGCGCTTTTTATCTCTACAAAATAGTTTGAGTTTTCACTGAAATGTGGTGTTTTCTTCTTAAGACAGATAATGAGAGAATATTTGCACAGCACCTGCAGAACAAAATCCTTCCTGATCACACTTATGGTGTAGTATCTGGTGGAGATCCGTTATGTATTCCTGATCTTACATGGGAGCAGCTTAAACAGTTCCATGCCACACATTACCATCCAAGCAATTCCAGGTAACTAAAACTGTGGACTAACTTCTAGGTTGTATAGTGAATTATAGTGTATTTTTCTGAGGGGAAGTGTTTCCATCCACATGGCCAGCAGTATAAATAACCTGTGCCCTACAGCAACTAGGACAGCACTGAAGCAAGGAATTTCTTCTAGGAAGAGCAGTGATGGTGAATGGGAGGCAGGAAGGAGAGGTGGCTGATTTTCAAGGATGCGTCTGTCTGCTTGATCATGAGGGTTTGTTCTGAGGATTTTTATTTAGAGATATGTAACTCTGAACTGACATAGGCTGGGGGGAAACAGAGCACACTTTTAAGCATTTGTTGATAGTGTGAGGGAGTTATGATACAAGTAGCATAAATGAGTCTAAGGGTTGCTATCCTCTTTGAATCCAACACAGATTAAGTTGGAAATTACAAATGTTCTTCTGCTCCTAGATGACACATTACTGTAATGAGTTGTAAATAATGGGTATTATTTGAATCAGATACTGATTTGTTTGGTGCTAATAAGGTATTTAAACTAAAAGTCAATTTGGAAGTTATATGGAGGGAAATAATTGTTTCTTCTGTACTAATTTTGTGCTTAATCTGTTACTCTGACTGATTCACTTTTGGAACATCGTCTTGTGACAGTGAATTTTACCATCCATTGTTTTTCTCATCTCGAGTATTCTACTGTACCTGTATTTAGATTTTAATAGGGGGATAAGATTTACCTGAGATAACTCATGCTTTTGTAGTTCCCTGGAAGTCTTGTAGGTATGCAGATCATAACATGGATCACTGTATTTTATACTTTATGTGAAGACTCTAAGTTGAATTTTGTCTTCTGAAACTTGAGAGCAGTGGAGTTCTGGCTTCAGTTACTGATGTTTTTTCTTGGAACATTGCTGCAACTGAACAAATTTGAAAATAAAAAAACCTGAACATAAGGAAAATCATAAGTTATTTTGTGGCCTCAAAAGCATAAAACCAGCTGAAAAATGAGGAGTGTTACCTGCGGATCTGTGAGTTTTATGGATGTTCTAAAGTGGTGGGTCTTTAGCCTAGGGGCCTTACAAACAATGTCTCACTTTAGATGTAACAGAATTACTGGAAAATATGTCAAATTCAGAGTATAATACAAGATGCTACTGTGTACATTTCTTGTGAACTTCATTAATTAATCCTTAATCCCAATCCGATATTTGAAATGCAGATTTTTCACTTATGGTAATTTTCCACTGGAGCAACATTTGAAGCAAATACATGAGGAAGCATTGATAAAATTTGAAAGAATTGAATCCAAAACTGACATCCCAAAACAGAAACTCTGGGAAAAGCCTGTAAGTAAAAAGTCAAAGCAAAAAACCCCCCCAAACAAAGCAAAAAACCCCCCCAAACAAAGCAAAAAACCCCCCCAAACAAAGCAAAAAACTCCCCCAAACAAAGCAAAAAACCCCAAACAACTAAACAAACAAACAAAAAAAACCCAGCACACATCCAGTCATGGAACTGCAGAAACTGAATATAACAGGTTAATATTTTAACCCAACCTGCTGGAGTTACTCTTTGTTTGGAGTTATGTAAACGGGCTGAAGTTTTTATTTTTAGTTACAGCAGGGACAAACTGCATTTGAGTTTTGGTCGTGTGATGATTGCATGCAGTTGTTTATTAATTTCCAGTTTTCAAGTCCCTTGTCATTTGAAGCACAGAAGCATTTATTAAAGCATTTAGTGGTGCTGATAAAAATATTGATACTTAGTGTTAGACAATATTCCTTTTAATGGTACCTAATCCTCTAAAGATTGGTGTCAAAAATATTTTTTTTCTGTTCTCTCCCTCACCCCTCCTTTTTTTCTTCCATGGCCTGTCCAGAAGTGTAAGCATGTCTTTGAAACCCAGCTCAGTTATTTGTGGCCAGATCTTCTTTACATCTGCTCTGTTGTCCACTTCTAAAAATTGAGATACCACTCATACTTTTCAAGATACCATGTGTCTGTGTATTTGCTCATGAATATTGAACATAATCGTGAATATCTGTAAAATTATTTTATATCTTTGGAAAGATGTTCTGAAGATGCAAGCAGTCATTTTTTCTTTGTAACTTTTGCTCTTAAGTTTACTCTGAATCGTTTTTTATACTTTGTAGAGAGAACACAGTGTAACTTGTGGCTTAGACTCATTTGCTGCTGATCCTTCCAAGCAGACAACTGTCAGTGTCAGCTACTTGTTGACAGAGTAAGTATATCAAAATGAAATTTTGAATCAAAGGCTCACTTTAGAACTTTAGGCAAGGTGCAGGCATGTTTCACATCCCCAGTCCCTCTTGATAAATGGCATCCTTAAAAGAAATAACACCGTGGGAAAGTTAGACAAATCCTGCTTTAGTAAATGGAAGTTTAATTGCTAAGCAGAATTTGTCTTTAGCATATAGACACAAGGATAATCAGGTGTTATTTTTATGAAACTGCTGAGTGAATGAGACATTTGATAACACTGTCTGTCTTTCAATTTTCTGCTACTTACCAGCTTTTCTGTACGACCCTTCTGCTAACTTATCTCCCCTTGCAGCTCAATTTAACTTGCTTTACTGGTAGGTATAACAAGTGAAAGATGCAGAGCTCCCTTACTTAAGATCTGTGTTCATAACTGACAGTTGTTTCTCCCTGGCTCCCTCTGCATTGTTTTGCAGAAGTAATTCCTCTGAAGTGGCCTCAGTGATGCTGGGTGTCACATATTTCTAACTTGCTGGTTTTTAAGAACTATTATTTTTTTCTTTAGTATTACAGACACTTTTGAAACATTCACACTTAGCCTGTTGTCTTCATTGTTGGTTGATGGCCCGAATTCTCCTTTTTACAAAGCCTTAATTGAGTCTGGTGTTGGTACTGATTTTTCTCCTGATGTTGGGTAAGTGTTACAATTTACATTTCATCACTACAAGCAATATTAGAAAAGTTAAAAACCACTATTAATTTGGGAGAGCTCTGCTCTCATACAGGCAGTTAATGCCAGAATAATCTTATTCTAATATCAAAACATCTTAAAGAGATTCTTCTGGTGAACTGTAAACCATTCCCAAGTGTAATTGTTGGCTCGTCAAAATAATTTCATAGAAGCTAAGTTAGTTTAAACAGAGTTGTATTGCTTGAAGCTTATGAAATAAAAATGGGTATATAGATGGTATAGAACATGGTATACCTTCAGTGTCTTAATTTACTTACGTTTTTCATCCTGGACATTTAGCATTGCTCAGAAGAGTTTGCTAGCCCTTCTCTGTACTGTGTTGGTTCTTTTTGCTTTAATTCTATGATTCATTTGTAGGTAGGTTTGTCACAAATGTGCCTCTGTGCAATTAGATGTCATTAACTTGCCATCACCTCAGTACAAAAAGGGTATTTCAGCCAACACTTACTCAAACTGTGGCTCTTGCAGCCCATCTTCTGATTGTCTTTGTGCTACAGGCAGAGGGTGAGTGCATTGTCTGAACTACAGGCTCAGCTGGTCATTGTATTTTGCCTTTATTGTCCCCACAAAGACAGAAGCTCTTTTTAGGCATAGTTCTTCTGAGTTTTCGACTTGAGGAAACAAAAACCATGTCTCAGTGCTCTGACTGTCTCAGGCGTTGAGAAATCTTACGATGCTCACCTATGATTTTAATGTCTTACTCTGCCTGCTTTGACCACTCTCTATGTGAAGTCATTGGCTTTCTGCAAGTCCTGTGTCATGCATGCCAGTGCCTTGCAGACATCTTAATATTTCAGACTATGGTAGTAGAAATCTGTCTTTAGACACTGAAGTGTAGTGGTTAGGTTGCATTTTTGCTCAGCTGAGCCTTTTTGTGGTTAGCTCTACTGATACGGGGTTGAACCATGTGGTGATCTGGCTTGTATTTGACTTAGTGACTTTCAATCAATCTCCAAGAATAAGTTTGGGTCTAGAGATGAGTATTGCAGAATTCAGTGCCTGAGCCTGCCCTTGAATTCTTTCTCTGCTTTTCAGACTTGGAATAGTGGTCGTATATGGGTTGATGAGCACCTATTGTTTTTTAGTTTGTTGGCTTGGGTTTGAACTGTTCTATGTTTCTGCAAGTGTCAATTTGTCTCTTTAAAGATGAGCTCTTATGTTTAACTCTGCCTGACAGCTTGGGCAAAATTGCCTTTACTGTTGGCATTTTTTTAATGCTGTTAATAATAATTGCAGCAAACATGGATCACTTCACTTAGACCACTTACTTTACAAATACTGCTTTAAAACTCCCATTCCACTCACCTGCTTAAGTAGAGTGTATGTGTTTGGTGTTGCATGCAGCTAAAATTTTCACCTTGAAAAGACTTCTTTACCTGAAAGAATCTACAGTTTAATGGGAAGATGAACAGAAAATGCCACTTTTCCTTCTGTAACTGTTTTGTTTTTCTCTAATGTTGTATGCTGTAGGTTTTCCTAACAGTGGCTACTACTACTGAAATTGAACAAAAAAACACTTTTAAGTTCCATTTCTTGCGTCTTTGGTAATTATTTTTCTATCTAGCTTTTAGAATCTCGCGTGTGTGTAGAAATTATGAGTGTTTTTTTCCTTCTGCCTTTTTTGGCAGGTTTAAGTTCGAGTACTCGTCACTGAGTAGGGTATGTTTTATTTTAGGTTTAATGGCTCCACAAGAGAAGCTTATTTCAGTGTGGGTCTACAGGGTATTGCAGAAAGGGACATTGATACTGTGAAACAGATAATTGCAAGAACAGTTGATGAAGTTATTGCGTGAGTAATGCTAAATTTTTTTAAATACTGTTAGTTCTTACGAATCTTTTAGGTATTAAGATAGTAATATGTAGGCATATAATAATACATTACATATATAATAATAACATGCCTTAAAAATTTAGTTATATTACAATAAAGACATTGAAGAACCAGCAATACTGTTCAATACTTTTTAAATAAGTATCTGCTGCTTCCTTTACGCTGATGAAAATAAGGTACAATAATCTTCAGGAGTTTAATGATATTAGTGCAGTTTTCACTAAATGACTCAACATGTTAATATTATTTCATATAAATTTTAATTCAGTGTGGAAGACATTATGTTGTAATACTTCCTTTATTGATATTATTATTCATTTTCATGATTTCATTTAAAATGATTAGTGCTAATGGATACGATTTCCTTCTCTCATCATCCCTTCCCAAAGGAAAGGATTTGAGGAAGATAGGATTGAAGCTCTACTTCACAAAATTGAAATCCAGCTGAAGCATCAGTCTACGAGTTTTGGGCTTGCCCTGACATCTGTAAGTGTGTATATTCTTTTTAAAGAATAAAAAATCTGCTGCCGATATCTTTATAAAATATGGGATAATTTTGCAGGCTTGTGACATGTAAAACTTTTTACTTACGAGCTTTTCCTTTGTTATTTCGTATACATCTTTTTTTTCAGTAGCCATCAGACTATCTCCTCACTGTATGACTTAATTGGGCAGTGAGCCTGTTGTCTTTGCCTGAATGATTACAGCAGCACTGATTTACTTCTGGGAGGGCCATTCCATACTGGCTCTGGGAACTGTATATTTTGGCTAGATGCCTGTGTTTTTTTAAAACCCAAATAGAAGGACTGTATTCTTCCATGGAATTTAGGATTGTACTGCTGTAACTTAATTTCAAGATTCAGAAGTGAAAATGTACACTAATTCAGTTTCTGTCCTCAAATTTTGATACCAAAACTACTATGGAAAACATGTTCCACAGGAGAATGTGGTGTCTTTAACAAGTCTATTAGTTGTCTTGTATTTGGGAATGAGTTAGCTGCAGTATTTGCAGTCAGTGTGCAAACCAGGGTCTCTCGCAGCCCCTCTTTTTCTAATGTCCTCTGTTTCCAACTTCAGTTGCTTATGGATGCTTTTGCTTTGTGTCTCTCAACTGATGTATATTTTTCAGGATGAACAGAAGTTAATTTCTCTGGCATATAGAGTTAGGTAAAGAAGCAGAGCCCTGGATTAACACGAGGCTTGCTAATGGGATAGCACAACCAAAGGCTGTTTCAAATCAGGTTGCCATGCAGCCACGTAGACAAACTGTGGATATTTAAGTGCCTGTCATATTTCATGGCAAGATCTGGCAAAATATGCCTGACTTTGATAAGCCAATACTTTGTGGCATGTCTTCAGATGGTGGGAGTAATTCTGTCTGATGAAATATTTATGTTTATACTTTATCTTTCAATACTTAAAGTTGATTGGACCTTCATTCTAGAACAGAAACCTCTTAAAAATTTCTTTCTTTTAAAGACAGTCTTACAACATTTAGTGTTAATACTCCCATAGAGGAGGGTTATATTTCAGTTTGTTTCTCTGACTGTTGACTTTGAAGAGGGCCTGAAAGGGGATCTAGTTATAATTAAACTGATCATAGATTAAGAATGGTTGGAGGTGACCTTTAAAGGTCCTCCAGTTCCAACCTCCCTGCTGTGAGCAGGGCCATTGTTTACTGGGTCAGTTACTCAAAGCCTCTTGCAGTTTAGCCTTGGGTACTTACAGGGATGGGACATCCACAGCTTCTGTTAAAATCTGTTCTGAAATCTGTTCTGCTGTCTCACCACTCTCATAATAAAGAATTTCTTCTTTTGTCCAATCTAAATATACCCTTTTTGAGTTTAAAAATGTTGCCCCTTGTCCTGTCAGTACAGGACATGGTAAAAAGTCTCCCTTCATATGTTGAAAGGCTACAACAAGGTCTCCCATAGGGTTGTTCAGCCTGGACAAGAGAAGGCTTAAGTGTCTCAGCCTGTCTTTGTAGGAGAGGTGTTCCAGCCCTCTGATAATTTTTCAGTCAGTCCTCTGAATCTACTCTAACAGGTCAGTGTCTATCTTGTACTGCAGGCCCCAGAGCTGCCTGTAGTACTTCAGGAGGGGTCTAATTGGAGTGGAGTAGAGGGTAAAATACCTCTACTTGAACTTGTGGTCACACTGTGATGCAGCCCAGGCACAACTGGCTCTCTGTGCTGTGAGCACACATTGCAGTCTATTTTCCAATTTCTCATCTACCAAAGTCCCCAAGCAAGTCCTTCTTTGCAAGTCTCCTTTCAAACCGTTCATTACCCATCTTGTGCTTACGACTGGTCATTGTCCCAGCTCAGGTACAGGACCTTGCACTTGGCCTGGTTGAGCTTTGTGAGGTTCACGAGTTCACTCCTCAAGCCTGTCAGGTCTCTCTGGATAGCATCCTTTCTTTCCAGCATGTTGACTGCACCTCTCAGCTTGGTGTCATCTGGAAACCTGCTGAGTGTGCACTCAGTGCCACTGGCTGTGTTAATTAGTAATGATGTTGAATGGTGTTGGACCCACTGTGGATCCCTGGCAGACAGACAGAACTTATTGCTGATCTCCCTTTGCATGTTGAGCCGTTGAATGTAACTGCTTGCATATGGCTGTCCAGCTGATTCCTATCCATTGAATAGTCCATCCATCAAACCCTTATCTCCAGTCTAGCAACTAAGGATGTGGTGTGGGACTGTCACAGGTCTTACAAAGGTCAAGATAAGTGATGTCAGTTCAGATATTAAGAAAATTACATATTTCCTCACTTTCAACATTCTGATTCTCCCTCCACATCCAGCTCTGTGAGGCCAAGCTGCCAGCCAGGGGTAAACTATAACACCAAGGAAGTGGTCATGGCCCCAAGCTTGTCAGTGCTCAGAAATGGTTTGGACATTGCTCTTAGATATATGGTTAAGTTTTTACTTTGTTACTGAGAACCGACATTGAATTGTTGTAACGACCCCACAGAAGCTTCAAATAAAGTCTGACTGCTTTTAGTTCAAGAGAACTAACTCAGGCATATTCTGAAAGAATACTGTCCTTTGAACCACATTAGGGAATTTCTACAGAATAGATAAAAATAGTTATTACTGATAATGGCTGAAGGCTTATGGTACCTGCTTGTAATTAGGTAACAAAAGAGAAGGTGGTTTCGACAGTTGCCATGCATTTGTTCTCTCTGTGCTTTTAACGGCTTTTCCTTTTGTATGTCTTGGGGTTTCTATGTTTTCCTTTGTTTCATTATTTCTCCATTCATACAGAGGAGAAATAGAGAAGCTCTTAGTGTCTTCCCCTGTGGTGTAATTGAAGAACTTTCATTAGCAACTCGAGCAAACTTAAAGACTAAAACTAGAAAAAAAAAACTTTCCAAAAAAAATGTCCTGGGGATATTTCTGGTTATTTAGTATCTTCCTTCTCCAAAGGACATCTATTTCATATATTTGAGTTACCTTATTAGAAATCATTTAATCTGATGGATACAATAAATGGGTAGACTGTAGTATATGTACTACTGTGTCCCTACCACCCATTTCTTTTTTCCTTCTTCCCTGAGCTGAAAAGTTAATTTATTTTAATGTGAGGGAGGAAATAATATTACAATATATTTCCAGAATACAGATAGACACACCTTTGCAAAAAGAAGTAATAATTAAAAAGTGGTTTGGCATGATAAAGTCAGAGGCAGGAATGGAGAGAACAGGAGGCAGACAATAATAGAATAGTCCCTTAGCGAACAAAGATTTCACCTTTTTTTTTCCCCCCCCTCTAAATAGATTAGAACTACCCATTATATGCCTGCTATTCAGATATAAAAGATAAGATGCTTTTGGAACAGGTGCTGTCAGCGAAACACAGATGGATTGTCCTGATTACCCAATTATTCTTTCCCATTCAGCACATAGCCTCTTGCTGGAATCAAGATGGGGATCCAGTGGAGCTTCTGAAGATTGCAGATCAAGTCTCTCGTTTCAGGCAGTGTCTTAAAGAAAATCCCACATTTCTTCAGGAAAAAGTTAAAATGTATTTTAAGGTATGCAAACTTGTGGACAGTTATCTTCAGTATTAATTTTTAAATCATACTTTTGTATTTAAAATGATACTGAAGGCTAATTTTTTATCACCATATTGATTGTTTCTGGATGTAGATTGAACAGCAGCACTTTGGAATGAAGCATGTTAAATTTAAATGGTTGAAGTGAAAGCTTTTCAATATGGAAAACAAATTACCTGATTGGACGTTTGGAACCACACCTTAATAGAACACTGATAAAATGTTAATATTTTGTCCAACTGTAATACCTGATGCTATAGAAGGGCAGATGGGTATTTGCTGAAGAGCAGTTCAGAGAATTACAGACCTAGTTGTATTCCGTAGTATTGACATAGCAAAGTGTATCTTCCTCCTTGAAAAGGATTCGGTTATAAGAAGGATTGTTTTGGTGGGGTTTTTTTTGTTAATTGAACTACCGTCTGAATTTTGCTGTCAGGGAAAATTACTTTCTGCTCTTTTTCTTGTTTTCCTCTCCATGTGTTCTCTTGGAGTTCTTGCAGAAATAAAACCAATAAAGGTGTTATAACACTGAATAGTTTTGAAGCCCTCACTTGGCTAATGCCAGAAACAAAAAACCTCAAGTGGGTTTCGTTTTGGTGTTTTGTTGGGTTTCTTGTTGAAGTTGTGGTTTGGGTTTTTTGTATGGTTGGTTTGGTTTTTGTTTGTTTTGCTGGTGAATTTTTGGTCTTTGCAATTTATTTATTTTTTTATTCCTGGTCAACTTGTTTATACTATTTTGAAAGGCAGATCTATTGTAAGTAACTGTCAACCTGATTGAAGTAAATGTTGGTTCTCATATACTCAAAGGCAACAAGAGACAGTGGCATCAATTGAAATAATTTTTCTTAAAGGCATTGTTAATGTCTGGAGGTAGCAGGAAGCTGTTAAAGTTTTGGAACAAATAACAGGTGCAGTATTTTTGTGAGTGTGCTTTACCGTACGGTTCTGCTGAGGGGGCTGAGGCAAAAACATGTCTTGGTAGGAAATGATGAAAGTAATTGGATGTTCTTAGATCAGAAGATTTTGCACTGTCATACCTTGTGCCAGGAAATCAATAAAGCAGGCAGGGAGCAAAGAAGAGAATGTCATTCCTCCTGTCCATTTTACTAGAGCTGGTTAATTTTGCATTTTTCTTTTCAACTCTGTGCTCAGTTGGGTTTCTGTAGTCTTTCCACAGATAAACTCATGGAGATAAACTCATGGAACAGAATCCAATTACATTGTCCAAATTACTGGCTATGAGTGTCAGTGACAGATGTTGCTGTTTGACTTCTACATTGAAATGGGCAGTTTTTGAGGTCACTGTCTTTTGAATAGCCTCCCAGTATTAGGGAAAATAGAAGCTGCTTGAGTAATTTTGAAACTAAAATTCCAGTCTGGTATAACCGAAGAAGAATTCAACAGCAGTCATGGCACTTGGGTAATGTCTGGAGTTCTGTGGCAACAAGGCTGATGTAAATCATTTCAGAGCAGGATAAGGCATGCACACTTTACATTGTAGGGGATCTCTGTGCACTCAAGCTTGGGCAGGTTGAAATAGGTATTTAATGAAACCCTTCTGCATTTAACAAAATTCCCCATCTTAGAACACTCTCCAGATAAAACTTGTGGTATGCAGCTCTGTAGCGTAATGTACAGTTGTTTAACCATGGTTTAATTAAACTAATGAGTGTTGTGTGTCATTGAGGGATTCTGAGTCTATACTGAAATTTCACAGAAGGTTGTTCATGCTTGTTCTTGTGGTAAGTGGCTCCCCTCCCCACCTGCACAGCAGATTGTTCTGTATGAAATCAAGAGGTCAGACTGTATGTGTGTGATACTTTTGATAATATGCAAGACAAATGATGCACAGACTGTTTTTATCTACTGCCGATGAAGCCGTAATCTGGGGCCAAGAAGTTGCCCTCAGAATTATTAATACTTTTTTTGTGGGTATATTTCTGCAGGATAATCCACACAGATTGACACTGTCAATGAGTCCAGAGGAAGGCTACCATGATAAACAAGCTAAAATGGAAGCAGAAAAGCTGGAAAAAAAGGTCAATGCGCTTTCGGAAGAAGAAAAAACCCAAATCTTTGAAAAAGGTTACCTTGCTTTTTTATATTTTTATTTGTATAACTACATAAAAACACAGGTTTTTAGCTCATGTTATGTAGAATATCTTAAATTTACAGACACTCTCCAGCATTCAATCTGAAAGGGTTTGTTGGGTTTTGGGTGTTGGTTGTTTTTTTGTTTTTGTTTTTTGTTTTTGTTTTTGTTTTTTTTGTTGTTGTTTTTTTTTGTTTGTTTTTTTTTTTGGAAATTTGTGTGTATGTGTTACAGGGCTATGCAGTGCAGTGCTTGCACTACAATATATGGTTTGGATATTCCATTAGGTTTAGCACTGAAAAATAGAATAATCAATGTCTCCATTAGGACAGAAGAAAGGAAATAGTTTTAAAATATCAATCTGCTTATTCTTTCTTAACTTGCATTAAATGGGAGATGAATTCACAGAATCACAGAATAGGTCCAATTGGAAGGCACCACAGTGCCTGTTCCAACCTCCCTGCTCAGGCATCCCAGAGCACGTGACACAGGATTGTGTCCAAACAATTCTGGAATATCTCCACCGAGAGAGACTCTACACCCTCTCAGCACTCTGTTAAGTGCAAAACCAACCCTACACTAAAGAAGTTTTTTCTCATATTCAGTTTCTGTGCATCAGTTTGACAGCCTCCTTCAGATACTTACCAACTTGTACCTTGAAGCTGTTTATTTATGAGCATGAGGTCTGTTCCTTGGATCTGTAAAGTTTAACATTTTGTAATTTTATTTCTTATATTTTCTGCTTCACAAGCCAACTTTAAAAGTCATGTTGTGTTCAACTTTTTCTGGACAACAATTTAAACTTGGAAACCCTGGGCAGTAGTCTTAATTTTATGAGGGCATTGATCTAGTCACACAAATCCTCCAAAAATGTGGTGTTAATATTCTGAAGCTTTTGTGTGAGGAGGACAAAATCAGAGGAGGCTTTCTCTACTTACAAAGAGAAATTGTAGAGTACTTAGCAGTGACCAGTTAGAATCTGAAAGGCTGAAATGTGAAATTAGTCACGACAATTTATCTGCATCAGTGTTCTAAGAGAGCACTTGAGTAAGAACTGGGAGGAATGGGTGAGAAAGAAGCTTCTTACTTGGCACGTCTGGATCAATATTCACAGAGCTGGATAACAGGACAGTCTGGCAGGTATCTCTTCTTCAGAGATTAAATTGAATGGTGCTGTAAAACAGGATGTGAAGAGGGGAGTGGAAAGAGTGTTCTGTTTGTTGTTATATGATGATCTGCAGAATTTGCTTCAGTAAAATATTTGAAAGAGTGGATAGAAGATTCCAAACTTCTTTTTCTGATCTGTCATCACTGTAGCTTTTAGGTTTTGACTTTCACTAAAAGCTGAAAATGACAAACTGATATTCTCTCCTTATTAGGTTTGGAATTAATTGCTCTTCAAAGCAAACCTCAGGACACATCTTGTCTCCCAGCTTTAAAAGTGTCTGACATTGAGCCCAAAATCCCATTCACCGTGCTGGAGACAGCACTCACAGGTTGGTGTCACCACTGTTTCATGCTCAGAAAAACAGCACTGTTGGGTTGTTACCTGGCTGCCTGTCCAGCTGTTGCCCTTTGCAAAGCACATGGACTCCCTTAGCTGTCCACACCCTCCAGCCCAGCACCTCTGAGCAGGCAGGTTGCAGTAGATCTGCAAAGAGACCATCACCTCTGAGGGGCAACATGGGGCTGTTCTCAGTTGGAATGGCTTCCTGCCCTTCCCAGGGTGTGATGGAAGTGCTCCTGATGCCAGCTCCTGCTGTGGGTGTACTCCCCCCTTGCCCTGCTGTCAGGAGAGTCTCTGGGTGGCACGTTCGGTGCTCTTGAGCAATCTCCCTGTTTTCCAAAGACTCACCCAGGTTGCAGCACTATTGGCAACTGCTGCAGTGAGCCTTCCTCAGTGCACTTCTCCCTACCCATCTTTTGCAGAGTATGACATACAAGAGCCATGGGAAAAAGTTAATAATTGTCATTTCTCATAACTTGGGTACAGGTTTCTTTCTGTTTTGCCAGTCACTACCTCATGGATTGATAGAAAATGTTAGATACCAACTTTGTTAGTTCTGCCGAAATCTTAGAGGTAGATACTGTTCTGTAGTTGATTTCTACAAGATACTTACCTGCAAAAATTACCAGCAAGTGTCAAGACTGTATAGTTTTAATGCTAAAAATGACCTGGTTTTGTGAAAGTTCTAATGTGTATATTCTAATAGCCTAGCTTAGAGAGTGTACAGTGCAGGAAACTATTTTCCTCAATTTCTGTGGTGATGAAGGCAAAAATAAGAGAGAAAACTTAATGACTTATTCAGAAAAAAGTTACAGTTTTCTTTATTTGACTATTATCTCTAAAATATGACCTCTGTCAGCCAATTCATCTATTCGAGTTGTCCAGGTATCCATTATCTTTCCATGGACAGAAAAAATAAACCCTTTCGTCCAGTGTTCAGTATAATATGCAAAATTTAAACTAGTGGTGGTTCTGAAATACCAACAGAAAATTATTCTTGATGAAAAGTTCTTATAAGGAATTGTTTTGCTTTTGTGTGTTTATAGCAGGAAGCTGTTGGTTGTTCTTTGCTTTGGTTTTTTTTATCCCCAGCTGATGAAATCCCTGTCCAGTACTGTGCTCAGCCAACCAACGGGGTGGTTTATTTCCGAGCTGTTTCCAGCCTGAACACGCTTCCCGAGGAGCTCAAACCATATGTGCCACTCTTCTGCAATGTCATTACAAAGTGAGAGGTTTACTTTCTTAGAAGCTGAAGCAACAGGCTGTAATACAGCCTGCCAAAATAGTACTGCTTTTAATAATTTCAGTGCCTGTTCTTACTAGAGAAGGGAAATACCCCTAAGCTAGTTTCCTGCAAAGAGTGGTCTCTCTTCCTCACAGAGTTGCCAACTCATTTTCCCTTTTCTGTTACTCTCTGCATTGCCTTGTTGCCCAGTGTCAACATAAACATTCTCCAAACAGATTGGAAAATTGGTGGTAACAACTTATGTGATGTTATTAATGTAGTTCCCTATGGAAACCTGCACATAAAGCACACTTTTTAATACACCATTTTAAATTAACAGGATGCTTTTTATTGAAAAAATGAAGTACTATGTTTCCTTGATAATGCCCCCAATTGTTTAGTTGCTAAGGTAGTGTTGTCCTAAACAGAGTAGCTTGCAAATGCTGTATGGTTTGGCATACACTGAAAATGGAAACATATCTCTTTACTTTTCACAGGATGGGCTGTGGAGCCCTTGATTACAGAGAACAAGCCCAGAAAATAGAATTAAAAACAGGTGGCATGTCTGTCATCCCACATATCATTCCAGATGATTCACACCTGGATGTGTATGAACAGGTAAATTAATCGTAAGCTTGCAATAGCAGCTGTATAGATAAGGGTCAGTCATACCTTCCAGGTAGAGGGTCAGCTAATGAAAACTTCGTGTATAAGAGGACTTGTGCCTTTCTGTGTAAGGTATAAATTAGACAATTACAGAATTTAGTATTTTATCTTGAGGAGAGTGCTTGATGTGGGGATCTTGTCTAAGGCAGTGCTTCATTAGCATCTGTCACCATATTCTTGAGTGCAACAAAACATTTTGGAAGCTGAGAGTAGAGGGCAGGATGGTGTAGTGTTACACATAGAGATTGCTGTTAACATGTCACTGTTTGCAGGAACATTAGATCTAAGTACTGGATATAGCAGTTCTAGCAATATTTCTCAAGATTTTTTTCAAACTTGCTGGGAGTCTGTTGCCCACAGATCCTGGAATTGAATAAGGGGGACTTTTTTTTGCAGAAAGGTGCACTTCAGAAGTGTTTTACTTGTACTTTACGCAAAAATAAAGAGAAATTTTGTATCTGAACTGCTGCTTACTTTGAGAAAGAGGAGTTGAGGAATTGCCAGGCTTGCTTTGTGATAAGAACAGTCACATTTTGTGTCTGCTTTGATTCAATAGCACAGCCTGCATTAGAGTGATTTTTGTGATGTTACCATTAGGTTGTCGTCGTTACATCACTTTCATAAAATGTTATTGTGCATTTCTCGGGCCATTGCTTTGGTTGTCTTGTGTGAAGGGGTTTTTTTGTGTTTTTGTTTTTTTTTTTCCTTCAGGGTGTGCTCTTTTCATCTCTGTGCTTGGATAGAAATCTGCCAGACATGATGAATTTATGGAGTGAAATATTTAACAAGTACAGTACATTGGGTTTTGTTTGTTTGTGGGTTTGCATGTGTTTTGGGGTTCTCTTTTTCACTCTTCCTCCAACCACTCTCCTCTTCTTAGAGGTCCTACTTTGGGATTTCTTTCATAACTATAGTGTCTTTCTAAACCTTAGTATTGCAACAATTGCATGACTATATAATAGATTAAATGGACAACCAGCAGTTTAAAAGCTCTTTGAACTTGGGTTGAGGAATTATTTAATATAATAAATTCCATTGTGTCCTTTTGCATGAGACCTGCTTCTGTTCTTTTTCAGTCCCAGATTTGAAGAGGAAGAACATTTCAGAGTGCTGGTTAAGAAGACTGCCCAGGAGCTGTCAAATGGCATTCCAGATTGTGGGCATCTATATGCCTCTATTAGAGCCAGCAAAAACCTTACACCTTCTGGAGAACTGCAGGAGATGTTCAGTGGGATGGATCAGGTAAAAAGTTAATAGTACTCTTTAGTGAGGCCTAAATCCACAGCTTTGGAATTACAGTGCTGGGGTTTTGCTCATTGTTTCTTTGACTTAATTTGTGTTCTTTCTGCCTTCCCTTCCTTCCCACACAGGTGAAGTTGATGAAGAGAATAGCAGAAATGTCTGATGTTAAACCAATACTACGTAAACTCCCACGCATTAAGAAGTATTTATTAAATAGTGACAACATCAGGTGAGCTCCAGCTAAACAGAAAAGAGGCATTTTGGTTAAAGAGAGGCTACCATGGCCTGTAAATGTGAATTTCTTAGTGTGTCTCATTGTACTAGGGTTTTGTGAAACAAGAGCTCTGTGAGAAGACTAAGAATGCTGTTAATTTAAATTCTCCCTGCTCAGAGTGGTAGCTGTAGTAGCTCATTCCATTTTTAATTGCTATGAAAAACTTAGTGTAAATTTCATATGTAACTGTTGTACCCAAAATATGCAAGTGGCCTCTGGGATTTTACAAAAATACTCAAAATTCTGCCTGCTTTGTTTTTTCTCCTAAAAGGAAAGGAGTGGCATTCTGAAGTCTGCTTCGTGCATATATTGGAAAAACTAAAGAGGACATGTTAGGGTGTTTAGTGTCAGATGCATTAGTTCCCAAAATGTGTCTGTTTGAAGTGATATAAATTGCAAAGTTTTGTTTTGCAAAGCATAAGTTGATAAATAAAATTACGTAAATACCTGTACTGTTCAAAACCCTATTAGGGCTGCCTGTAAAGACAAGATATAGAGGGCATTAATTTCTTTCAGCAATTACTGAATATTTGCACTTATATTTGCAAAACTGAGGTAATCCTGTCTTGTGCATTAAAGAAGTGGTTTAACAACTACTGCTCACATTTTGTTCCGAAGGTGTTTTAGGTCAAGCGAAAGAAAAGCAATTGGACTGTGACTTTTTTTCTCTACATCGATGCTGGATTATTAGTATTTTGCCTTTTTCTATGATAGAGATGCCTACAGACTGGTGATCAAACAGTCTGATGATTTAATAGAGTGTTTAGAAAGGCAAAGTGGTTCAAATTATAAAGGACTGTCTGAAAACACAAAACCATATTTAAAAATTTGCTATGTATTTTTGACAGATGTTCCGTGAATGCAGCACCTCAGCAGATATCAGAAGCATCTAAAGAAGTAGAGAAGTTTATAAAGGGCATAGCTAGAAGTAAAATAGAGAGAAAACCCGTTCGTCCCCATGTGATTGAGGTGAGAAATTACATAATTTGTGACTAGGGCATCAAATACAGTTGACTTGATCATGTCACAACAACTATGCAATTAGAAGAAGATTGTTTGAACACAGATATTATGTCCATACAAAGAAGTCTGAAGAAATCTGCAAGAGTCAGCTCTGTAATCAGCTGCTCTGTGTTTTGACACACAGTCTGTCTTCACTGCAATAAAGTAGACAATAGAAATCCTGTAGATCAGCTGTTAAGCCTTACCCTGAGGTTACTGCTTTGGCGTGGGATGTGAAAAAGGAATTTCTTCCTTTCCCTGTTGCACCAAACTAATTTCTTTTTTAGATGAGCTTTACTTGAAATGTTGGCCAAAAGCAAATAGGGCATGATGTGCAGTTCCTCAGTTGCATAGGAATTTGTTTCGTTATCAGAGTGTTCAGGACATTTGGCACAAAATGTGCTTGATTCAGTGGAGCTGACAAAGGATCTTCTCTGTCAACATGCAGATCTGTCTTAATTTCTGCTGAGACTGGAATAAGCTCCCAGTTCCCTACCCATGGGTGAAATGATAGTCTGAAACTTTATGGGCCTCATTTAATCTCTGTCTTCTCTCAGTGCCAAATTACTCTGGGAAGGAAATTCATTTGGCATTTGCTTAGAAAATATAAAGAAGTAATTGAATATCTTGGTTATGTTTGTGAAGGCATGGTTTGATTGTCTTACAGAGGCTGGAGTGGAAGGGCTTGCATGGTATAAATTGTTAAGTCATCTTTTAATATGAGGACTGTGTCTCTTGTAGAAATCTTCAGAGGTGAAACCTGTGGGAAGTGAAATGGTTACTGGTTTGCAGATCACAAGGAAACTAGTTAATGTAAGTAAGTACATTGTTAGTTGGAGATACTGGTGTTACAGGGCTGTTAGTGGCAGTGCCTGCTAAGCTGTTACAGAAGTACAGCACTGAAACATAAAGTGCCCTTCAGTTCCACCCTCTGACTGGGTTGTTTCCTTAAACTGGCCATCAGGCTTCTTAATAGCCTCCAGTTAGTCCCTTCCTTTCCTTCATCTCCTCCTTAAATGATTCTGAATTTGAGTGATGCCTGACAGAAGAGCATTAGTGACAATTAAGTGAAAATCTGTATTTGGCTACAGGAGAGAAAAGCAGCTTGGCATACCCTGAGCTCTCCTTTGAGAAAGGGGAGGGAGAGCTCAGCCCACGGTTTTGCCTGCTGGCCAGTGCTGTAAAAACACTGCTCTGCTTGGCCAGCCAGCCAGAGTTGTGTGAGGGGCTGGGAATGGGGTATCTGAAGTTAAGATGGGGAGAATTGAAATGGCAGCATAAAAGCTACTAGAGGTGTGTAAGGGTCTATTCATCCTTAAGGGAGCACACAAGCATATGTATTTTGAATGAGGCAAAGAAGTAAGCTCTGCAGGGGCCTGGAAACATGAACAGGACTGAAAATTTTGTAGTGGCATAGTAAGAAAGAAATTGAGTTTATTGCAGGGGGTGTTTGAGCAAAATTCATGCTGCAGCTGCTGGTGTAGCTTACGTATTGTAGGTTGCAGTTTCTGGATGGATTGAAATAATATGGGACATAGAAGTGGAAAGTTATGAACACTTGTTTCAATTGCAGTAAATCCATGACAAAATCCAAACTTCTTGGTAGGGATAGAAGATCTGCTGAACTGGGAATCTGGGGTGCATAGCTGATGCATGGTGTCCCTGTACTTTAGTTTCCCAAGGCAGTTCTTTGTACTGGATCGCTGATACGGGCACAAACAAAGCCTCACCGGTTGCAGCACGGGATAAGTGGCAACTTTAGCATTTGTGCGTCTGTATATTTGACAAAATCTCAAAAAAAGTCAGAGTTCTCAAATAGATAAATTTTATCCTCTGCTAACTGTGACAATACTGCATTCTTCTCTTAGGATCCTACTTTCAAACCATGCCAGATGAAGACCCATTTTGTACTTCCTTTCCCAGTGAACTATATTGGGGAGTGCATTCGGACAGTTCCCTACACAGCTGCAGACTATGCAAGGTGGGAAGCAGAACATCAGGGAACTTAACTTCTCTGTGTGCTGCATAGCAAAAAAACAAAATGGGAAGTGTTGGGGTGGCTGCAAAAAATGGAGTGTCAATAGAAAATAATTCACAGTGCATTTCTCACAAAATCTTTATGAAGCTACTGTTGCAGGGGTGGGTCCAGGGATGCCCTGTAAATGCTGAGATTAAGTAATGAGGGGCTGCTATCCCCTAGCTTTGAATAAACAGCCCTGACTACTTGGATGTGTCCTGAATTGGCAATCCTATGGCATGTAACAAGCTTAGGATGCTGTTTCCACCTATCAGTAAAGTGAAATAAATGGAAATATTTAAGGAATGTTTCAGAGCAGTGCTACTCTTACAGTGATGTCACATTATTCATCTCTTGTTAAATATTGAGTATTGCTGTTGTTACTGTTGTAGATTACAAGAAGCAGTACATTGCAAATGGGAATCTTGGTGAGCTTTAGAGGAAGTTGAGGATATTACTATTGTCCAATTCACTTAACATCATTGCTGTTGCTGTTTCTGTCATTCCAGCCTTCGAATTCTTGCACGGTTGATGACAGCTAAATTCCTGCACAGAGAAATCAGAGAGAAAGGAGGGGCTTATGGTGGAGGTGCTAAACTTAGTCACAATGGCATATTCACTTTCTACTCCTACAGGTAACAGTGGATTTGTTCTTTCCTGTTTATGGCTGAAGGAACCACTGACTGTACTTGGCTGTATCTTATTTTTGACTTAATTGTAGCTCTCTTTCAAGACGGAGTGAAATAAAAGGAATGAAATAGCAAGAAAGTGATTCAATGCAGATGAAGTTAGATTAATTGCTTAATGAACCCTCCTTGCTTTCACTGATTGGTGTCCTTGGGGAAAGCCTAACTTGTCTGCACTAGCAGCAACCACTGTTACATCTCTGTACTTTGATGTTTACTGTCTCAGTACCAGATTTATGTAAAACTGGGTTTTTCTTGTTCTATCCTGGGTTGAGAAGGCCCTAAAAAATGGAATTTAAGACTATTCTAAGTTTGAGACCAAGAAGTAGAATGATCATGTTCTGCAAGGTTATGCAGCATCCTTCAGTGACTGGCTGGAATCATTGGAGATTGAGCAGAAAGCATTGCTGGTGATGAGCTAGAACTGCTTTCTCCTCTTTTTTGCTGATGCAGAGCAAGTCCCTTGCATTGGGTTTCCCAAAGCACATTCAGATGGAATTTGAACTGAATGTATTAATAAGTAGTTTTAATCCCTACTAGAAATGTCATGTGGCTGGAGTCCTGGCTTAAGTCATTTTCCTAACCCAAAGGTAGCCTACCACAGTGCTTGGTCAGGATTCCTAATTGAAATTTGAGCAGCCTTGCCTCTCTATGAAGGTTCAAGATGGTAGGGCTTGTCTAGACAGTAGCCCTTAACTTGCCAGTAGCTGTTAACCTGTGGCACCTGTTTTACAGAGAGCAAAAACAGGTGTGGCAGGAAAAGCAACTTAGAGAAGATAGGGCATATCATAAATATTACTGGCGTGGGTAGGATTGGCAGCTGTGCTTCCTGAGCTGCTCCAGAAAACTGATAGTGCACTGTGAACAGTGCTGGCATACCTGAGCCTCTGTTATTAGACCAGTTCTCTGCACACTGTCATGGAACTACTTCTAGGTAACTCAACTGCACCTGTGTATCTCAAATTCTGCATCTGCCTAGTTTCTTCTGGGAAAGAGACTCAAAACCAAGCAACCTCCTGTGTATGTTTGTGTGATACTTAGTATATTATGAATGGAATGAGAACACAGCAATTTTGGTTTTTCATTTTGTCAGATTGATGTAATTATTTTTTTTTCTCCTTAAGAGATCCAAATTCGTTAGCCACCTTGAAAGCCTTTGAAAAAGCAGTTGAATGGGCCAAATCTGGAGAATTCACACAACAAGATATCGATGAAGCTAAGCTAGCAGTGTTTGCTGCTGTGGATGCACCAATAGCTCCTTCAGATAAAGGTATATTCCCAACAGCCTCCCAGTGCTGCCAATGTATATTTATTTTCTTAGTTTAAAGGGAAGAAAAATCGTTTGCTGAACTGTGTCAGATGATAAACTTGTACTTGGTAGTTGTAAGAGAACTGCAGTTTCAAGGAAGCAGTCTGTTCCTGTTGCTCCCTTTCAGAAACACCATGTGCACTCTAGCACTCAAGCCTCTCTGCTGAACTTTTTGTATTCCTACTGCTCAGGTGCATACAGATGGAGGTGGCAGTAGATTGAGAAAATTACTTTAGGTTTGGAAACAAATGAAAAGAAATGCTGTCTTCTAATTGAAAGAAAGCTGAAGGACTATTTTCTTGACACAAGCAAGCATTTTGACTGTGAATATCACTAGGCAAGTTTCCTGAAGAAGTTAAAGCCCAGAAGTCTGTCTGGTGAGGTGGAGGGTGTTATCTTCTTTACATATCTGCACACTCACGATGCCTTGGTATTATCTTCACATCTTTTCAGTTTATTGACATGTTGCTCTGCATTCACAGCTGAATTTCAATCCAAAGCTTGCCAAGTTATAATACATTCCCGTCCTGTACATAGAGGAATTACAAGGTTAAGAGTAGTGTTATTTTAAAATGTGCTTGTATTGACACTAACTTATTTAGCAAGAAAACTTCAAATGAAGTTGACAGAATCTAGTTTCGGTCTGGGCAATTAAAAAGCAGTGGGTGTTAGGAGCACATGAGTGCAGTGCCTGCACACTGGGTGTTGGTGTTAGTGAGGGATGACAAACATTCTTTGGCATTTGAACACAGATCTTAACAGAGTGATGGCAAACTCGGTGGACACACTGAATAGGAGAGCACTGTTCCATAGGCCTGGGAACTGGTGCAGAGAGAACACATGTCCTTTCATGCTGTTTAGTTCATTTCAATCACTGGGCCCTGCACAAGGACTTGAACCTTACCTGGCTGGGAAGTCAGCCCTGCTTTGGGCAGGAACTTGGACTAGTTGGCCTTCCATGCCACCTTTTTTCCTCTGTGCCTATTTCCCTGACAAAAAACTTTTTCTACGATTGGAGTTCTCTGGTTGCTCAGGGAGCTGTGTTATTAAAGTACTGAAGGCAAGTATTCCAACAAAAGCCTTGAACCGTTTGCATGCTGATTTCTGTGTGTAGTACAAAAAGATGATCACAATTGATTGCAAATTGTAAGAGTTCTAAAAGTAGAAACTTTATGAAATGCAGCTTGGCTAAAATATTGTTAGAAAGTACTGGGACTCTTGGAATGAATTATGCCTAAGTTTGCTGGACCACCATTTTGTTCAGATTTTTGACAATCTAAATCACTTGCCAGAATAGAATACAAATGAGGTGTTTACTAAATAGGAAACTCTTACTACCTCAGCCCAGTTCTAACCTTTGATGCCTGATTCAGTTAATGTTCTCTCAGAACAATGGCCCGATGGTAGTCTCTGTTCCTTTCCAGCCACGTTCCTGTTGTAGATTGCACTTATTCCTGCACTTGGCTGTGACTTGTGCACCCGTGCAGTGTGTGGTTTTCTTTTCCCTAGGAATGGGTCACTTCTTATATGGGATTTCGGATGAAATGAAGCAGTCACACAGAGAACAACTTTTCGCTGTCAACAGTGATAACTTGGTTGATGTATCAAACAAGTAAGCCTGTGCTCAACTTAGAAAAATAGCATGAAAACATGATTTTAAGAAGTTTGTGGAAGTTGTCATACTTATTTTCTTCCCTTGGCCCTTCATACTACTATTTTGTAGAAAAAGAGATGTTAATTATATCCTGTTTATTTTATTTTCCATTGTAGCAGATGTGACTCCCTCCTACATTCTGAATTTGTGGGAGATTGTTTTACTTTTGGACTGGAATGTCAGTACACTCACTATAGGAGTTAGTTCTACTAGACTTGTAGCATTTTGTCTGACTTCTGAATTCCACTACTGCACAGTACAGGGTTAAGGAGATAAATGGGCTGGGGCTGTGCCTTAGGAGACTGTTGTGATGACTGGTGAAAATACTAACAAGCTGTACATATCAAAGGACACTTTTTCCTGAGATGAAAGTATTTTTAACTTGTATAGCAGAGCTGTGGGTAACTGAATGCATCAGCTGCTCACTTGTGTATGGGTTTTTTTGCAGGTACCTTGCTGCTGGGAAGAGCACTCGTGGTCAAGCTGTACTTGGCCCAGAAAATGCAGATATCACCAAAGATCCCTCATGGGTCAAACGATGACTTGCTGCTGAACATCCTTGCTAATGCAAAACAAGTCCACCTCTGTGACGTACATCATTAGGGTTTTTAAGTAACTATAGTTCTGTGGTCCCACTGAAAGGTTCTTTGCTGTTTTTAACAATGTTCACTGAACCAGTTAGAAGCTGCCTTTGTTGAAATACATGAAATACATGAAAAATTCTCTAACCATACAGAATTATGTGCTCTGTGTGGCAAAGACAGATCTTAATGTTATACTGAAGCCTATTCCTCCAACTGCCTATGAATACTATATAAATGAAGTATTTTTGTACATGTAAAACTCTAGTTTTAAGTGGTGTTTGTTTGAAATCATGTCTGCTGTTGGATATATAAAGAACTGTCTCTCACACTGACACTTCATTCTGTGGTGTAATTCCAGCTTCCTTTGCATAAGCCACCTACAGCCAGAGGAGTCTGTGACGGTACATTCCACCTCATGTCAAGCAGAGTGTGTAGTGAACTGCAGTGCAGTGGGCGAATCCCTAATCAATCAGGGGACAGTCTATTTTAAGTTCAACTTAGCCTGCCAATTTGGGGAATATTCAAGTCATATTTTGGTATGACACGGTTTAGTATTTAACTTCTTAGCAAGGTCCAATTAGCATAAGCTGCCATGAGGAAACACTTTTGGCTGTCTGTCAGCCCAATTTCAAAAATCACATTATCCTTTTTGCTCATTATGGTGTCTTTTTCAATAGTCTTGAAGCAGCTCTGAGAAACAGGAAACATGAAGGATCAGATTACGCCCTTCTGAATCTCAAGTTTTTAAAACTTCTCCTCCCCACTCCCAACCCCCAGCCATCATTTTTATTGTTTATTGTTCCTGTGCAAGGAGAAAGGATTCCAAGCCCTAGCCTAATCCTGAAGAAGCAGTGAGAAATATTTGCCCCTGCTCTATTTCCTACAGGGCAGTTTCTTTTTTCCTTCACTGATGTGTACAGAGAATCCTTTACCAAAGTGTCATTCCCTAATTGTTTCAAACCAGGTGAACACAATTTGTAACACATCACACGTGCTATTTGCAACAGTACTTTATTTCACTTCAGAAACATTAAGCACATCCTGTAACTCAACACAAAGCTAGTCATCTACACTTAGTTTTGGGGTGTAAGTACTCTGAAACAAAGTGCAGTACATGAGTAACTTACAGAGTGCATAGAACGGTGTTGCACTTGCTTGTTAAAGGGCAGTATCATTACCTGGTGCTCTTCCATTAGATGCAAGGGTTTGTTTCAAACATAACACACATACAGGACAAAATCTGTGTGACAGCTGAACATCTTGTTTCACATAAAGTGCTGGAACAATAATTTAAATGTTACAAAACAAAGCTGTAACGATTCTAAAGCATTGTTACTCACAATGTGCATCTATGATAACAATCTAATGTGATGTGTTCAGATGGCTGCGGGCTCTGCTTCCTTTGGGAGCATGGCCACGTGCTCCAGCTGGCCTGAGTCTGACACATCATAACTAGTCTTGTACTTGGCCAGGATCTTCATCAGCGGTCGCAGCTTCAGCCACCACTGCTCCTTGGGAATCCTGTGCCTGGTGGGGAAAAGTGAGGTGATCGATAAACGTGGGGGTAAGGCAAACCCATTCCTTATAAACAGGATCAGACGTTGACCTTTATGGTGGGATGGACCCAAAATGAGGAGAATCAAGGACAGAATCCTGGAAGATGTTATTTATAGGTGAGCGTCATACCAAATTTGGCACAAAAATGCTGCCCCACTGAACTGAACCAGAAATAATTCTAGGCATTAGAGCAAAGGCAAATACAAGAAAGTTCTTTAAACAGACAGCAGAGTACCAGAATTTGCAATGAGAGACTTGTAAATAAAAGGAGGAGGAATAGAAAACACAAAGGGAAAAGACAAGTGAACAAATCAGAGTGAATGGGAGGCTGAATGCAGACCCAAGCCAAAGGCAGTAAGAGGGGGGTGAAGTGTTTGAAGTGGTGAAAGGAGGGCTCTGCTGAGGTGTTTAACATGTAAGCAGCGTATACGTACACAAAGTCTGTTTCCGTCTTGAGCTCAGCCACGGGTTGGAAAACAAGGTTGCGTCTGCGCATTCCCAGCAAACAAACTGAGTCATCATTATTGGCAAATACTTTTCCTATAAAGAATGAAGTAATTCAGGATCTATCTTTCTCACATGTATAAGAGCAAACATCATTTTTCTGTAATTAAAATGAATTAAAATCTTACAGTAGCTTAATTTCAGCTACTGATTATTTAATAGAATGATCATCAATTAGTGC
This sequence comes from Serilophus lunatus, assembly GCA_013399895.1. Lineage (NCBI taxonomy): Eukaryota > Metazoa > Chordata > Aves > Passeriformes > Eurylaimidae > Serilophus > Serilophus lunatus. The sequence goes on along the minus strand of VXBA01005217.1, from coordinate 293,099 downwards.
TTTAATAGGGTTAGATCTTCACTGTTTTAGCTTCGCTTTGGTAATTAGCAATGAAAGTACAGTGCAATTAATCAACAATAATACTGAATTTTAGCATCCAGTTTTAAATTATTTTAGGAAATAAGTGCTTTACAGAAATTCCCAAAGAAGACGTATTACCTCCTTCTGTTTCCCATGCAGGCACCATGAAACAAAAAGGAAGAACAGATATAACTACATAAGTATCAGTTCCTTCATGCATGAAAACCTGCAATTACACTAGTATTTTTTTTAAAGATGATAAAACAGCTGTCTGAATTACTGATCTCACTCTAGTGGAAATCTTCATACAGCAGGAACCACAGCAAGGCACTCATTAATAATAAAAAACATCATCAAGAAGGGAAGAAATATGTTGACTAACAAGCATTCATATGTCTGCATAGTGGAGTAGTCTTATACTGACAAACAAATACAGTTACAAAAAGAGATTGCACCAAACGTTTCTGCACCTTTCCGATAAGTTTCTTTCAGTTTTTTGGAGATCCACTGCATAGCTTTTGCAGAAATTTTTGTCCCAAAATTTCTGTCAAATGGTGAAGGTGCTCCACCCTGTGTGAAAATTAAAGCATGGGTTAGTGTAGCTATCAAACCAGTATCTGTGTCTGTTTTATCAGTCATCTCTGCTAATAGCCTGCTCTACCTCTTAATTCATTTTCCCCACTTAGAAAAACAAATGGACATGCCAAAAACTTCTCCCCAGAAATTAATCTTACACATTTAAAATTTGTGCTCAGCACCTGTAGAATTCTCATGGAATCAGTGCTGCTTCTGATGAATGGAGGGCACTGTTGCCCTTTGCTCCACCTCAGCCTTGGTGGTATGTGCAGCCAAATCAGAAACTCCCTCTTTGGCCATTAGCAACCTTTAGTGAGGTAAAGCCACGCAGGTACAGAGCCCAGGAGTACTGTCTCTTCCATGAAAACACCCATCTGCACAGATTTTAGTAATGAAATCTCATCTCTTCCAGGGTTCAGAAGGGAGATACATTATGCACAGGCAAGTTAAATGTGTTATAAGAATGGATTACATTAATAAGATGAAAAGTAGTGGAATTGTTTCTTAATATAAACAGGATTAAAAATGAAAATCATTAAAATCTTATACATACTTTCCCTAGATTTTTAAACAGAGATTGCAGTAAAATCAAATGCTAAAAACCTCTGAAACTTCTAGGTAGCCTACAAACAAAAATCCACCACACTTCTTTGCTTTAATCTCGAGTCAGACTTGTTAGAAATGATTGTGTACACTCTTTGTCCTTACAAAGTCAGTGTTGTCTGCAACTTTAAGGTCATGTTTACCTGCTGCATGTGGCCCAACACATTTTTTCGACAGTCAAACACTCCTTTTCCTTCTTCAGAATACAGCTGATAAATGAAGTCAGTTGTGTAGTTCTCGTTGCAGTTCTCATTTCTGTAACAATTAAGGCCAGATACAGTTAGCAAATTTACTAAAAAAAACTAGATTTTTTTATAGCTATTGAATGACAAGTGTTTTCCCATTCTTTTGATACCAGTAATCCTGTCTTGGACATTTTCATCTCATCACATATGCTCACTTCCCTGTAACATGCTCATGATTTTGCATTCTGCATTATTGTTACTACATCGACATCACTGGCAGGTCACTTGGAATCCACTGTTGAATAAGGCAGTGAAAAAATACTTCTTTTAAGTCTGAAAAATTCATTAAAGAGGAAATACTGCATTAAACCAAAAAGTCATTAACACCCAATGTCATCATTTTGATCTTTATAAAAAACACTAATAATGAATAATAATGAATATTGTAAATCTAGGGTATTTTTCACCCTAGTCATGTAACTAGTAGAACCTGAACAAATACAATGGAATCCTCATATATATAGCTTATGATGGTGGAAATTTTTGGCCCTCCACTATTTGGGAAAGTGAAAATAAATGCTCAATGAAGAGAGAGGCTACTGGCTGCCTACAGAGGTACAATTTTAAACATGATAATCAGTGTATTTTAAATCTTTTCGGAAAGGTATTTTATTCTATGCTATCTCCTAAAATCTAAGTACGATTTTTACAGCAAAGGCCACATTAATTGTGGAAAGAATCTATAGACTAAAAGACAAGAAAATGGACTGGAAAATACGACAAAATATTAAGATTACAGGACAAACATACTTAAATAGAACAATGTTTTAGATTTGAGCTTCCAGACAGGTCCCAGAATTGCCTTCTAGTGCTAAAAGTCTCATGGTAAAGGAGTAATGACCCAAAGACTTGGGAGTATCATTCCAAGTGGCCAAGCAGCCTACCAGTCTGGAAATGCTCAGCATCACTGCTGCCATCTATTACAATTATTTTTACCTACCTCAGCACTAGACCACGCTGGATACTGGTTTTCATTTTTTCAGTCAAGTGTTCCACATTAGCCTAGAAACATCAAAAGTATTTTCAAAGAGGCATACAGAACTCTAAAACAACTTTAATAAGGATTTCTGTCAAGTATTTCACATAGGGCATTATATGCAAATTCAAATAATGGAGATTTTTGGAAATCCAGAATAACATTCTGTGTATGGCTATCCATCTTGGGTTAGAACTAACATCCTCCTGTACATCACAAGTGACCGATTTAAAAACTCAAAAGTGGCTTATATGGTACACTGGTACAGCATGAAGCTTGATATACATAAAAATACAGAAATTGTCACAGAAGACCACAGCTTGCCCTTACTCCCACTCCTGCCAACAGTCCTGTTATGGATACAGTGCTGTGCTGATACTCCCCTACAGGACATGATGAGTACACACTGCTGAGAATTGAGTGGGGATAAGTTACAATTCATTTCACATCTCTGTGCCTTTCAGGAAATTTCTGTTGGTTTAGCTTTGTATTTGTCCATGACTGCATTTCATACCAACTACTGCCGAAGTTTAAAGTCCTCATAGTAGACAAGTTCCATCTCAGCTTGTGTATGTAATACACCCTAATCCATAATCCTTAAAACCTGAGGTCTTTATTTTAGTTAACACCTCCAGACATGCTCAGAATAGCTGTGCTAACAGTCAGTATCTAACAAATTGACCAGTTCCTGACCTGAACAGCATTTGAACACAATTCTACCATAATGAAAAAATAGCCCTTTTGGGGGTGGGGGGTGGGGAAACGGAGGAAGGTCTCTATTTTTGGTCTTATTTTAAAACTATCCAGGCCTGTTCATTTAATCTCAATTTCAATCAAAAGTAAAAATGAAGCAATTAATCTAATAGTACTTAGTGGCTAATACAAGTATTTTCGTCATTTCACTGAACTTGGTGTCAAGAGTAACTGTGTCTGTGTTCCTTTATATTATGGAATAAGAACTGGCATGACAGGCACAGCTTTTGGATACAATATAAACTGAGGGTTTGTTTTCTTTTTCTTACATGAGCCATCTACTTCAAGTATACACATTATGACGTACAACAATATTAGGATCTACTTAAAAACGAGCAAAACGCTTTTAATGCTGAATACCTGGAGCTCTCGAATATCAAACTGTTCTTCAAAGATATAAGCAGCATCAGCTCCTGCTGCCAGGGCCCCCATGTTGGCCAGGTATCCACAGTAGCCACCCATGGTCTCGATGATGAACACTCGGCGTTTGGTGCCACTGGCCGACTGTTTGATTCGGTCGCACGTCTATTAGAGACAAGATACAACCATACCTTAAAAAAACCCTCTTTTTTTCATGTTTTTATGTGTCATGCAACTTCACTTAAAAAATTAAAGTATTATAAAAAATAAAACTTTAAAAATTCTAAAGTAGCATAATCCATTTAATAATTGCCAAATAAAGTATTTCTTATAAATCGTACACTGAACACCAGAGTCAAGATAAAGTGTTTTTTTACAGTCAACCCTTATTTATTTGTTTCCTGCAAATACTAAAACAAAAATTCATCTTGGTTTGTACATGGAATTAACAGTTGTGTATCTGTGTTTTTTAACACAAGTAGATATAATGGAGCTATTTAATAAATCGTGGTAGGAGTAGGTTTCTCTTTTTTACTTACTACTGAAATTTGTTTCTTCTTAGTATTGATGTTAAAATTCACTGCATTCTCAACCATATTAAACAGTTAAAACTTCGTAAGTCCTGAGCATGTATTGCCCAATTAGTTTTCAACAACAATATCCACACCAATCTCTTTTTTTCAAGCATTATTGGTGCAAGTTTCAAAAAGCTTTTTGATTTTTAGTAATAGATACATACTATTAGGAGACTGCAATCTACACTTGCTCCTTCCTCTGGACAGTGTAAATAACATTCTATACAAGATCTGTTCTTTAACCAATTAACACCAATACTTATTAGAGCAGCGAGACCATCTCCAGTGTGGCAAGACCTAGGAAACTTAGGAAAGTGCAGAAAACTAGGAACTAGATTACTGTCCACCTCTAGGTTTTACTAATGCTCAAAAATCTATTTGACCAAAGAACCTCCTGGAATGAATTTTTCTGCCATTCAAAGTATTTTCAAGTCATCAGTTAATATACCTTCCTTTTAGAAAGAAACAAAAAGATCCTATGTCCTTGTCTTAGAAATGTATAAATAGGATATAGCACACTTTGTGACAAAAAGAATTTTGTGAAACTGATGTTCACAAACATCAGTTCAGTTTAGTAAAAAATGGAAATGGAAGTACATAAGAAGTTTGTCATCTTGAAACCTGAATTATGGTAATGTTTAATAATTCCCATGCATTACTGATTCTCTGAATGAGTAACTATAGATGCTGTAGTATTTGAGGCATTTGCTTCAGTTTTTTAAAACCAGAACTTCACTCAGCTAGGTAGAATTCAGGTTGTGAGCAATTTAAAAAATACCTAACAGACCACAGAATAAATAATGAATTGATATGTAAGAATACTTAAAATAATAAACTGTGGAACTTCTAACACAATACAGTTTAATTCACGGAAAGACTAAGACCAGTGCATGCATTCATTTAGGCTCACCTAGCAAAAGATACATCTAATTTCAATTATGCATATTATTTTTCTGTATGTACATTGATGCGTGTTTTGTATATACACACACAAGCACAAAATTCACATGAATTTATTCAGAACACAGACTGATATTCTGTTATCCTAAGCAGATATTTCTAAAACAAACTATATGTCACAAAAGCCTACACTGAACTTCAGTTTTTCAAAAGAACATTTTCTTTTACCTGTCTAGGATTTTACAATGTCCACAAGCACTTTCCCATTCCAGATCTTGTTTCATGAGAATTTCTGCAGAATACTGCAGTACTGAATCAGTTTTAACTCATTTTTAAAAAGCTACCTTAAACTGGATAGGTACTGTACCTTTATTATTAAAAAGAACTCTTGGCTTCAGACATTAAGTAAATAAATACATATGTGAAGATATGCACCATTTTGAGAGATTTAAACATATGTAAGCCCCAAATGTCTAGAAAAGTCTTCCAGCTGCTGGTAGTAGAATGCCATTTTCTGCAAAAAATTTCCACAATTCTTGCTCTCTCAGAATGACTGTGCCAGAAATACCCAAATACAAAAAAGGCACAGATGGACCTTAATGAATCATTTATTCATATATTACTCTGCAGGCAGGAAAGGCCAAACCTCAAACACCCAGAGCAGGTTTCAGATATATTAAATATGAAGGCATATGGACTCTTTATGGAGGACTCTTAGGAATTCCATTGCTAGTTGAGGTTTTATATGAACTGATCCAGCTTAATGAAAAATCCTGACATTCAAAACTTCACCAAATCAGCAGTGTTTCATTATTAGCATTAACTAAACTATAATAAAATTCAAGATACAACCATTTTTTTTACTGAAAGCTTTAGTGAAAGCTGTACAAATTGCAATTAAAATTTATAATAAAAACAAATAAGAAGCAGCACTAGATGTGATCATTTGTTGCCCCATTGTGTTTTCTTGTTTTCACTTTTAAAGCTGCATCATTATTAGAAGTGCTATCGGTCACAATTATCAGACTTTCCTACTTCTATAAATGTCAGGCTATAGTGGGGGAGGAGTGGGGAGGGAGGGGGCAGCTAATGCAGTAGAAAAAGTAACCTTGTCCTGCCTACAAACTAGTGCAATGATGTGCCCAAACTACACCTTAGGACATGTTCACTCCAGGGATGCTGTGCTGCAACTCCCAAAGACCAGGCAACCCTGTATTCTGACACAGCTCTTCCAGTTTTCTACTGCACTATAAGTAACACTGTATTAGAGGAGAAAAATAAACTTGCATTTCTCAACTCCCTGGATCTCTAGACTGACTTTCTGGGGCAATTTCTTCATAATTAGTTATATGGATTGCTAATGAGAGGTTTGACAAAACCCAGAGCTGTTCAGAGATTTACTCATTTGTTTGCATTAGAGCTCAGCTCAGTTCTCTTTGCTATGTCACCAGGAGAGTGACTAGCATAGTGAAGAACAAAGAGCTCAGAGCAGTTGTACCCAAGGGAAAAGGCTATGGCAGACTAAAACTAGAAAACCGATTGTTCTGACTGAAATGAAAAACTCAATTCATAGCAAGTTCTGGCCCCGCGTTCTTTAGTTAAACATCAGTGACAGACTTAACTGCTTACACTATGCATCCATTTACATACACTTAATGTATGTTAAACCTAATGGAGTCTATGGGATTATTCATGTGTTTAGTGTTAATCATATACTTAAAATACTCCACTGCACTGAGATCAGTCAGTAGTTCATGCAGTAAATGGGGCATTTATTTATAAAACATGTGCTTTCTTCTTTTACCTAAGGAATATATAAGATAAAAATTAATTCAAAGGAAGCAGAATATTTTATTCTCAGTAAAAGCAAATACCCTAAGCACTAATGCAGCAGTTCTGAAAAACAGAAAAGAGTACCCCAAAGTTAAACATAAATATAATATATTTTGTAAGGTTAATCTTTAATCAGTTTTGGAAAACTTAAACGTAAACCATAAATAAAATACAGTAACAGTTACTTTAAAAACTAGACATTTCAAAGTCTTTAGGTATCCTATTCTTACTAATTTTATCATCTTAACTTTTAAAAGATATGCAGTCTTACCTCCACAATAGCATTCAAGGCAGTGTCAGCACCAATGCTAAAGTCTGTGCCTGGCACATTGTTGCTAATAGTAGCAGGCAACACACAGATAGGAATGTTAAACTCCTCAAAGCGGGAACGTGCCTCGTGGAGCTGCAGACAACTTTCATAGGCCTGAAGCAGTGGTACAATTGTGAGCGATACATTCCTTGTCTTTGGATTGCTCTGCTAATGACTCCTGGCATGTGATGGTAAATGTGGCTGTCCACTGGCCCAAATAAATACAAATGGTGGGATTATTTGGGGTGGGGAAGAATATGCTGTTCATACCACAACAGTGCACTGGGGTTGCATTGGCACAATGCTCTTTGAAGAAATGCAGAGAATTAGTACAAGTTAGCGCAGACTGAATGTGAAGTGTGCACTGCAGAGAGGTCTCAAGCAGTTGGGCAGATAAGGATGACATAAAGCTAGACTGGAAATCATCCCACAAGAAAGCGCTTGAAGAACAGAGTTTGATATATCTTAAGGAGCTTAGAAAGTTAATTAGTAAACCCATGGCCACTTGAAGGAAATGCTTAAAGACACTTTTCTAAAAAACTATGTTATCCTATCAAGATACACATCTCTTTCCAACAAGAAAAAAGAAACAAGTTTGCCCATGCCTTCAAGGATTCTATTATCATCACACATCTGGCTGTATGCACACAGACTGGACACAGGCCCAGAAAAATCCAGGAACATGTGCAAACAGATGAGTTCATAAAGTTTGCAAGTATAGTTCAAAGATTCTTTGAAAACCAGCTTTTTTTCCTTGGAAAGATTCTGCAAAATCAATAATCATATAAAAGTAAATATTTTGCAACACTAAAGTCAGTAATTTTTTTTTTGTTACATTACTCCAATTATTTCTCATCTAATCAGCATCTCTCATGATGTGTGGCAGTTTTTCAAACTGACTATGTAATGACTTTCCACAAGAAAGCCTCATTACATAGCACACTACTTTTTCTTCATTTCTTCCTCCCAGAAAGGACTGATGTTCACAGAAGTCTCCTTTTGTCAATTTCTCAAATCAGTTCAGAGAAGCAAACTAGTGCAGATCAAAATCAGGTAATTATTGAGGTGTCTCCAGGCATATTTATACAGGGACTGATTTAAGCAATAGCTTAGAAAATGATGGAGGAAAAAAATTCACCTGTGAGAGTTCTAGATAGAGCAGATCCTCTTCAATGAGAGGATCTGTAAGTGCGTAAGTGCAAACTGACTTTCTAAAATCTCTCTTCTCCTGTATTTTGTAAATGCAATTTTCACTTAAGCTCAGTGCTAGGTTGCACTTGCAGTTTAAGACACAGCCTAAAAGGTTGCACTTTCTGACCCTTAAAGCTGTGAAGCAGTATAGTCACAGAAGAAATAAATGTGGGGGGGTTGTTTGGGGTTTTTTAAGTGGATGAGACCTGGCTGAGGACATTTCAGTAATTGCCTGGTCCAACTCAATTTCGTCAGGGTGCTTTAAATTTTTTATTTCTACTAAAAAAATAAAAGCAAACACTGAATCACAGTGGTTCAGTAAAATTATATAGCTTCCTGAAGAACTGCAAAACATGAGCTTCTCTAAAAAGTTTTGTATTGAGGCTTCTGGAAAACCAAGTCGAAGGGAGATTTGGAGCAATAACATAATTGGTTAGTCTGCATTCATGATATGTTAAGATGCAATTAAGATATGTTTTACTTGCATTAAATACTGACATTTTATTTGATGCAAGTGATCTCAGCCAACATATCCAAAGACTGTACCTTCACCAAGCATGAGCATTACATGATTGTATGCAACATCTATGCATCACTGCAGCAAAATATGAAAATGCTTTCAATATAGTCACTAATTACAAAGGGTAAATAAGTGATCAGTGGTTCTAATAACTGCTACACAACCATTTTTTAAAATAACTACTATAGTAAGATCATAGAGGGACAGTGTTAATAAAATGGTTTAGTCATTTCCCACCCTTTTACTGGATTTGTATTATTAAAATGTTTATTGCCATAACCAAGGATCTTTATAAAAATATATGCAGTCAAGCAAACACTGTGGTTTGTTGATTTTAAGTTTATCTAAATGCAACAGCCATTGAAGGGAATGGCACTATTGCCCTTGCTCCACATCTGCTGTTACTAGGACTGAAGGAGATGAAAATGTAACTGGTGAACCAGTTTGGCCAGGCCCATCTTCAGCTTCCAGGTTCAGAGTATTGAGCCACATATACTGCTGGAGGGTACAGGAGTCTGTGCTTTCCTAGGGGTATGTGCGGAGACTGCCTTAAGGCAACCTAACTGCAACTTTCCTTGCTCCTCAGGGGTTGTTTGCTTTTTTTTTTTTCTCCACAAAAGCAATTCATCAGCCTTTACCCCCTTCCATTTGATGAAAGGAAAAGACATTGTCAAAGAAACTCAAGTTTTCGCCTCTTCCTTTTTCGGATTCCATTTTACTTCATCTCTAGCTGATAGCTTTTTCTTTTCATTTTCCCATTTATTTCTACATTTCCTAAATCAATTTTTCTTCCATACCTTGTTCTAGTTTATCCCTCTTTCCATGAATTTCCTCTACTCTATCAGTAGTTTTTGTTTTCAAATTAAATTTTCATCCTTTTCATCCTCTTTCCATGTTCTGCTGCTGAAAGAGTCTAACTTTTAATTCATTCTGTTTAATTACATACTAGGTTGGTACTTTTCAGTTCCACCTAGAGAATGTATTGCTAACATCTCTTTCTGATAGCTTTTAAGTAATCCAACTTACATTTAAGAAGAAATTTCCAACCTTCACAGTTCTGTAAGAAAAAAAACTAACACTTGGACGTCACATTTGTGAGGTTTGCTGTCTGAAACAATATTCTATTCATTTCACTGACTTAGCACATGAAGTTGAAAATATAGGCATTTTTATTATAGTAGTTATTTTAGTGATCCTCCACTTCATAGAAAACTCAAAGTTCACGTTCTTACCCTGCAATCCTAAAAAAATTATTTTGTATGTCTATATATATACAAGCCTTAAGAAATACACTCTTCAGGTAAGAAACATCCAGCTTTCCTCAGGTATTTTATATTGAAGTTTTCATTAGCAGTTGTTCTCACTAGTATTCTGAAAACTGGAGTGAAAAATACAGCTTATCATAAATTTAAAACACTATTCAAAAGACAAACCGAATTCAACTATTCAATTGATTACAAGATGTTTTAAAACAGAAATGGAAAAAAATGGAACATTTCAAAAGTGTCATATAATCTGTTATAGAATCTAAATTCTAATTATTGAGAAATGTACTGTCCACTATCTACGACTATGAACACCACACTCTTGCCTAATCACTCACTCAGAAGTTACATATCTGTTGGTGTGGTTTTTATTGTTTTTCTTTTTAAATGCAGAATCTTAACACATTTTATCTACAAATGTCTCAAGGTACCATTTACATGCCTTGACAAGTTTAAACAACTGACAGGTTGTCTAATAACGCCAAAACACTATTAAGTCCTTATTACCCAGTACAATTGTACTTACCTTAACTACAAGTTGTCAAGATCTGACAAGTAAAAACCGTACCACAGAAAAACTAAGTGTGATGACATTTTGGTGTTCAGAAGAGGTACTACTACTCTGAAAGCATCAAAAACTGATTTATTGGCCTCACAGTGGTAACAGGAATAAAAAAACTACATACAAGGTAGATATAATGTCTACCTCCTACTTTCGTTTACCACAGCCAATTATATGACCTGTATCATGTGAGCCTGTCAGTCACATTTAATAGGGGGCACAGTTGCTACTGAACCTGATCTGAGCATGACACAGGACTGAAAGGACAGACTTTTCGCTTTTAGTGAAAAAAGCGCTTTTAGTGAGCCATGTTTGAACAATCAGAGCAGGAAATGGAAAACACACCAATCTGAAACTGGTGTCTCCAATGTAAAACTCTGCTCCTTCCCAGAAAAAAAACAAACAAAAAACCCAAATTTAATTTTCCACTCAAGTGAATCTAAATCTTGCAAAGCCATTGCTTTTCACATGTATTTCAGAGAAAAATCTAGGCAAAATGAAATACAAAAAAAAATACAAGACTGAAGCTAGCAGCAAGGAAATACAATTTCGAAGTTTTCGACTACTGCATTGCACGTCTGGAAATAACAATATTTTACCTAAAGAAGGTGAATGATATCTAGAAATTTAAATAAAAGCAAACCAAAGCAACAAGGAGAGAATTAACGACTGTATATGCCTGTACATGAAATAACCTATAAAAAGAAGTCAGGTTAATGAAGCTTATGAAGATAAGAGAAGAAGGAAAAGTTGATGTTATGCACAATCATTTCACTCACCTTAATTTGTGATCTGTCATTTTGGAGGGGTATTTTTATTTACCAGAACTGGAAACAATATCAACATTTTTAACCTAAGTTGTCTGTAAAGAATATGTTCAATGAATTTTAGTTAGCTTACAGTCTTGTTCAAGGCAATAGTTAAGGAAACTGGTATTTCTAGTTTTCCAGTTTTCAAGGGTTTCTTTAAGCAAAGATAAAATTATTTATGTGGGCATGATACAAAAAACCCACTCAAACTGAATATTATGGTAATGCTTTTGAAGTCCACGGCATTTGAAGAATCCTGCAAATTTCCAGAAATACTATTATGAATAAAATTTTTAAACACATCTAAATGATAGAAGAACTTTCATTTAATTTTCAAAAGCAACCTGAAACTCTTTTTGCCCAATGGTGTTTAGTATTAGAGAATGAATCACAGAATGGTTGGAAGAGATATCTGGAGATCATCCAGTCCAACCCCCCTGCTAAAGCAGCTTCACCTACAGCAGGTTACACAAGGAATGCATCCAGGTGGGTTTCTCCAGCACTCTGTTACATTTAAAGTAAAGAAGTTTTGCCTGATAATAATCAACTGTTTAATTTTTAATTTATATTGTATTACTGGATTTGATTTTTAAAAAAATACTTCGTAACATCTCTTTAAATCTGTTATTAGTACAATAAATGCGATTACTACTATTAGTCACATACGAATCTTACATATTCTCTTAGAGGAATAAAGTTGTTACATAACTAAAGATCTCTTTCTGAACAGAGCAACATTCCCTCAGTGTTTGTTGCAGCTACATATAGCGATGCACTACATACAATGGGTGGAGATTTTTTCTATAGTGAACCAAATGAACATCAAGTCTCAGCTTTAGGTTTCTCTCTTTTTCATACAACAGACAGATATCGTCTTTATTTCGTAGTTCAAAAATTTACAGTGCATTGTAGTTTCAAAGGAAGCTTCTAATGGAAGCATTTGGGATCCCAGACTTGTGCTTTTTTATACAGGTGTCATGAATGTGGCTGTATCAAGTCACTATTTCCTGATTACATTTCCGAAGTTCTGGTCTACAAAAATATCCAGTTCTAGCCAATTGAGTCAGTTTTAAATAGAACTGCTTTGTTAGTAGTGCACACACCAGAGCAGACTTACATCAGTTATAGTGTTCAGAGCAGTATCTGCACCAATGCTGAAATCTGAACCCGGTACATTGTTGGATACAGTTGCAGGAACCATAACCATTGGAACACAGAATTCGTCATATTTCTCTCGGGCAGCTGACAATTCCAGAAGTCCAAGGTAAGCCTGTTGGGCACAGGCATTGGGTGAAAAATTAGGATGAATAAAGGGCAGAGTCGGAGTGATAAAATGGGAAGGGCCACACGGAGAGCCATTTCTACCACAGCACACTTCAGCAAGTCAGAGCACTAAGGAACTACTAAAATCTAACACAGACACAAAAAACAAAGTGTTAAAAACAGGTATACATTTGAAAACAAACAATAAATAGAACATTCATTTTCAAGAGAATGTATAATTTAGACATAACAAAGTGCTTCTTACACAAACTAGTTCTCCAATCTTCAGTTACTGTTACTCCTGATTTAAAAATTTTACAATTCCTGAATTAGGGTCATGGCTAAGAGCTTGGGCAAAAAGGACGATTCATTCCTTATCAAGGAGCAATGAGTAATGTTCATCTCTTCTAACAGTTGGCAAAATACTTTCCTGAATCAAGATTTTAAAAAATTACTATTTTTGTAAAACAAAGCAAACATGAAATACAGAAAATAAAAATAAAATACTTCTCTAGATTAAATGCCTATTTTGAAATGAGAAGAGTGGCTTAAATAAGGAATCATAGTGCAATTACTGCTAAAAGTTAAGAACTTCTGTAAGTATGTTCTCTGTACTGATACAGTACAGACTGGAACATGAACTACAGAATTCATTCATATATTTTTATTCAAAAATAATATAATGCTATCTCACCTTATTTATGCATTTAGCACGTCCTGTTTAGCAGTTGTAGTCACTGTTTTGAATGACAGTTTTCCAGAAAATCCCAGTTCTTTGTGATTGACAATACTTCTGATCCTAAACACTATTTGTTGTTGTACATGAAATTCACTTATAACCAAATGAACTTTACATGAAGATTGGGTAAAAATTAAAACGGTCTACTCATTTTGTTAGGAATTCTACTCTATTTAGACATAATAAGATATTTCAGTGTACCTCAAATCCACCAATAACCATAAGGGCGTTAATGTTGTTAGTGCGCATCTGGTCAGCAATCTTCTCCAAATACTTTGCAGGAAGAGTACTAAAAATCATTAAATCAAAACAAAAATGAAAACAATTTACAGACTCTGCAGCAATAAGAACTAATTACTAAACTGAAACCATAAACTGAGCAGGCAACAAAATATTTCATGTTTTAAATATTTATCTGTACAAATAACTCTGCTAAATAAACAGCAAGGAATCATGTCAGCTGTAAAGAAACTAGGCTTGCAATCCTTTGAAGTAAAAGGACCCAGGAAATTTTTAAGCTGAGGTCCTGAGCTGCAATTTCATTGTCTCTCCAAAGCTGTTTCAGAGCTATAAAGATACCCAAGTGGAAACATAATGATTTAAATGAAAAAATACAAACACAAACAAACAAAGAAACAAAAAAAACCCACACAAAAACTGAAGACTTAAAACACTCCATGGAAGGAAAAGAGCACAGAGTCATACACTGGTTATAAAAAACAGTAGAATTCATCTTATCAATGGGGAAAATATTTTTGTTACCGTTTTGTACCAAGAATTGATCCTCCTTGACCAGTCCAGCCTCCAACATCTCCCCAGCTGATTTCCTTTATCTTTTAAAAAAGGTAAAAAAGGAGATTCTGTTTAGTAATTACCCAATTACTTCTCCTGACCTGCAACAAACACCAGGTACTTCTTCATGTAAGACTGCTGGAACAAGTTGTTAGGTACAGACATCACTAAAACTGAAGGAAGCAAAGAAACAAAACAGCACCAATGTGTTTCTTAACGTCTCTTTAATTATTACCAATCCTTTTCCATTCAATTTTTCTTTCTTGCTCCAGACTATGATGAACCCTGCTTCCTAGTTTCACATCTTGATCCTATTTTCATATCATCTTCTACTATATGTGAAACACAAAAATATAAAACTAGGTCTTTGAAGTTAGTTTTGAGACACCTGTGGCTCCAGCTAGGCATAGAAATCATTAGTCTGTGTTCAGTTTCCCTTCAGTATACCAACAGATGAATAGCACTGAAATGTGGGAAATCGAAGTATCTAACGCACCAAGGGGAAGAAAACCCTCCTCCCTCAACAAGCATAATTGCAAAGTTTCTTACAGCAAAGCAACACAGATGCAATAACTCACTGCTCAGAATCAAAGATTATTGTTATTAAACATTGAGCAAAATTTGAACGCAGAATTCATCTGAGCTAATTTTGCAGTTCTGCAGCACACTAGTAATAGTCAGCATAAAAGGCTCTATAGAGCTGAGAAATACAGTTACAATTTGGGTTTTATGCATCTTGATGAAATTAAAGAACTTATATAATCAGTTCCCTCAGCAGTTATGACAGAACACACCTTCTAAGAACAGAAATATAGGTGGTGCTGTGGGACAGGTACATACTACTTGGTAATGCACACATGTGATACTGACCTTTCCTCTAGCAAAACCTTCAAATCCATCAATGACAGCAAACATTTTGTGGCCTTCAGTTATGCCAACTCTCACTGCAGCCCTCACTGCAGCATTCATTCCAGCTGCAGGGGCACCGACATTTAAAACTGCCACATTAAAATTAGTCTGAAAGATAAAAAAATTACTTAATAAGCACTTTGATTTCTAAACCATGGTTAATTTGTACATCTTACACAGATGCTAAACACTGGATAGACATTTCACACAGAATATTTATTTTTAAATGAAAGTTCACCATGTTTTCACTTGGTTTAAGCTAGTGAGATTTTTATATTCTAGCTCAGCTATGTGCAAGAAACATGAAACAGAAATATAGATTGTTTTGAGTTGGAAGGACCATAAAGATCATCAAGGTCTACCCCTCCACCATCCATGAATGGACACCTTTCACTCAACCAGGCTGCTCAGCGTTCCAGCCTGGATGGTGTTACTCAACTAGCTTCAAGTCATTAAAGCAGTAATTATTTTTTTTGCATAAAAGCTCAGAACCAGAGCAGTTTGTGAAGGACTGTCTCCCGTGGGAGGGACCCCATCGGAAGCAGGGGAAGGACTCTTCTCTCCGAGCAGCAGCAGAAAACAAAAACTGACAGTAACCCCCACCCCTTGTTTCCTTGTATCACTGAGGGGGAAGAGGTAGAACTTGGAAGGAGAGGGGTGGGGGGAAAGGTGTCTTTAAGCTTCTCATCTAAAGCTCCGGTCTTGTTTTGCACGTGATGGTGAACAGTAAGGAATCTCCTATGGTCCTTAACTCATGAAACCCTTTGTTATATTTTCTCTCCTCTGCCCGTATGCAGGGGGGAGTGAGAGATTGGCTTTAGTGGGTCCTGGTATCCAGCCAGGGTCAAACCACTAAATAGTTTTATCCTGGAAGACAGGAATACAAAAGAAAAATAATAGAAGTGTTTTTGTAATGATCATGGAATCTGTCCCGATAAAAAAACCAAAACAAGCAAACAAAAAGTCTA
Organism: Serilophus lunatus; assembly: GCA_013399895.1. NCBI lineage: Eukaryota > Metazoa > Chordata > Aves > Passeriformes > Eurylaimidae > Serilophus > Serilophus lunatus. The sequence continues at coordinate 276,929 of VXBA01005217.1, read as the reverse complement.
ACACCACCCACCCCCGCCCCCAAACAAATCCACAAAAACAAACCAGAACAACCCAAACCAGAATATATGTGGTTTCTTTTTTAGTTCTTGTACAATTGAAGGATTTTAGAAAAATGCAAAGGAAACCCAAGCAGCAAAACACCCTGTGTGCAGCAGCACTGCTGAAGCAGAGCATTCAGCTCAGTCTACTGATATGATTAGCTCAGCTTTTTCAACTCCTGTGACATGCACATTTTATCTACTTTTTAATTCCCATTCATCCTCTTTTAGTGAGGCACAGATTTGGTTAATGTGGCCAAATCCAAGTAGTTACTAATTACAAATGGCTTACATTTCCTTCTAGTGCCATTCATCACAAGAAGGTATGGCAAAAGCATTTTAAAACAAAATATAAAAGCCTAATGCTAATAGTCCTGAATTTGCATTGATATATTATAAAAACGCACCACCCAAACACCTGGTCTGGCAAAGAAAATGTTAAATATCCACCAAAAAAATCCTGAATTCCTTGATCTCTTGAAGGCCAACCTTAGGTCCATATTCTGTTTTCAATGCAACTTTTCTCTTTAATACTATTGAAAAGATACTAGTAATTATGACTCAAATATTTAACTGGAAAAAGAAGATATAGAAGAAAACCTAACAGCAACATAATTACGCCAATAAAGTAAAAAATGGTCACAAAACATAATGAAAAAAGAAATTAGCCAGTGTAGTGACAGAGGCACCAGCTATGATCAAATCCAGAATTATTCAGTAAACATGTAATGAAAACAAAATTCCCATCTAAAATTTGCTTGCACATAAAATTTAGTGTCTGCTTCCTAATAAATCCAAATTCTTATATAAAACTTAAGAACTATGAAGAAAAGAACTAAATATCCACTACAGTATTATGCACAGTGACTTATTAGAGCATAAAAAGATGATTCATATGTATTCGGTATTTCATCCCATGAATTCCCGGACTTGCTTGAGCCCTTGCTCAAGTGATTTTGCCCTTCAAAAGGAAGGGTTAGAATTCTTCTAATATTGAAACTTCCTTTATCTCAAGATTATTTTAGAGTCTTGAGCACGATTACATCACCCTTCCTTCTCTCCATGGTGAGGAAAAGAGAGAAAAACAGTAACTATCAGGACCAGATGCTGTAACAATTGGGACCAGACATACAAGACAGAAAGAAACTGTCTATACAGTAATTTTCTACTTACAATAGTGTTTCACTTTGAAAAAATGTTACTTAGGAGAATAAAGTTGTGAGTTGCAAGCATCCGTCTTTACAATATGAAACTAATTTTATAAACTAACTTATGGCGTAAGTTTGAAGGGAGTATTAAGGTGGGATGAAGGGCAGAGAAGAAGAAAAACACTGTTTGTTAAGTTACCCCGAAAGTAGACATGAATTGCACACTTCAAAGTCCCCTTACCTTTGGAAGCTCCGCATCTGGCTTTTTGTGCGACAGTAATTTGTAGGTGTTTAGGTTGTTTTCAAAGCTCCTAAACAAATGTGTAAGATAAATAAAATAGCAAAATTTTCATAGTAATTTCAAAGAAACACTTGAATTTTTCAGAAACTTTTAAAAATGGGTATAAAATATTAACACCGCTGTTATTACAAACATGTTAAAAACATGTTATTACAAGCATGGTAAAAACAGGAAATGAGAGAATGCTGAAAAATATTCAATCCTGTAAGAAAGCAGTGATAAAATACAACTATATAGCTAGCAAATCAGTTTTCCAGATTGGGGATAAAGCATTTTACTATCAAATGACTTGAAAAAGAAAGCACTCTCCTGACCTTACTGCTAGAAAACTACCAGCTACTTACAAACAAGTTCACAGGATTGGCCTCAGTATCTCAAATATACAAACATATGGTTGCTACCAGTCAGCTCATACAGCACAGAAGGTCTTTGCTTTGTGACTGCTTAGCCTTGTATCATTCACTAGTCTGACACAGCAGTGAACTACAGTTTGGTTTGCATGTTTTTATGAAAATAAGAATTTCAATTATTCTATTTAAGCAACTCTTCTTCTGTCTCCTATTCTCAAACACATAAAACCATGCAGATAGTAAAATACTTAAAATGTCACATGCCAGCAGAACAGCAAAGTAGTTCAGTTTTTCTGGAGTAAATAAGTTGATAGAAGCTGTTGGCCATACCTTCCACGAAGCCTCACAGCCTCAAGGAATCTTCCCTCATCCATGGCTTTCTGGACTTCTTGAGTCTTGAAAAAACAAGATGATCACTCAATATGTTTAAAAAACACAGGAAATCGATTATTTATTATATTCCCATATATTAATATGTTTCCATAGTGAAAAAAAGAAATACTGATGTTTTCTCAATTTATGAGCTACCTCCTATACACTGCAGTGTATAAGAAAGGAAGAAAGTAGAAACAAACACCTAAAGCCTTCTTGGGACAAAGAAACCAATGTACCTATTTTGCAATTTCTTTTTCCAGTTTAAGTTGAACAATTTTAGGGCAAAAATCTGATTTTTGTATGATGCGCAAGTGGATGAAAGCTCTGAAGAATTTTTTGTACCAGTGAAGTGAAGATCTGAGACGAAATTTTAAAACACATTGAAAAGAAATACATTTCTTGTTCCTTGGAAGTTTGCAAATGAGTAATAAAACATAGAGAACGTACACAAACTTCATTATTCATTCCCAAATGTGGAAAAGTGCCACACACATTCCCATCAGCATCCTAATGAAACAGACAATTATTGTACACAGTAGTCTGCTGTAGTAAACGAGTAACTATACATTGGCTTTTTGCCAGAAACTCACCATCTGCACACACTCCATCAGAGGCAGACGGACAGCCTGGTTTCCAGACAGGGACACAACACAGGCAGGGGTAGCTGGAGTAGCTTCTAAAAGGGCAAGCACAGCTTCCACACCCATACGACTCGCCTGGAAACAGGTAATATTTGAGTGTTCAAGCAAGCATTTAAAAGCACAAGGCTTCCAATCACAGAAATGGTCCTGATTCCTACGCAAATCAAGGTGAAAACAATTTCTCCTTGGTAAGATGAGAATATTGGGGGCTGCTCAATACCCTTAAGTATGGATGGTTGTTCCTAAACTTTGCATTTTAATCCTAATGTAGAGTCCACTACATAGAGTGCTTCACTGCTCTAAACTTGAGCTATTCAGACAGTTACTGCAAGATAATAATTTGATTTGTCAAGTTGATCAGGTAAAGAACCACCCCACACCAAAATAATTCAAAAAATAAATAAATAAAAGGTCTTTGCACTATGTGGTGCCATGAGTAATTATTTTTAGGAACACTCACCAGAATTCTGTCAAAAGCTGAAGGGGTTCCACCTCTTTGCACGTGACCCAAGATAGTTACTCGAGTGTCAAAACCAAGCCGCTGAACCACAAGCTGCAAGGAATTTTAAAACACAATGGGTTTACCATCATCATTACTTAATATACACATTAGCATTACTCTATGTGCAACTGCAATAAAATTCTAAACATACCACACATTAGCATGTCAATAATAATGACAATACTATAAAAGTTAAACCAGTTGTTACTTTATTCCTAACCTAGAACTAAACTCCAGGTTCCTAATTTAAAAGAACATTTTATAATGGCAAAACAGTGGCTTAGATGCAATGGTTCAACTACAGTTAGAATGGCTTCATTATTGGAGAGATAGAAAAACAGGTCTAAATACTGTATACTTGAAATAAGTTCAATTACAGTGTGTTATTCACTTCGTATTTCATCTATGTGCAAAATTACATGTCCCAAAAGATTGAGTAAAATTTCAGTGAGGATGACTTTCAGCGTTATCAGACAAGGCTTTTAAAACTTGCAGTAAAAATCATGATAATAAAACTATTTTACTCAGTCACTTTCTTTCCATTTTCTCTGTTACATATACCTTCTGATGACTTTAGATTTGATGTTTTATTAATGTATCTTAAGTGAGCAGGTAAGTCTAAGAATAAATACTCAATAAGACAAAACAGACAAAAAAATTACAAGTTACACAATCTTCTATCCCTGGTATTTAGTTTTTGAATGTTTGAACTGGCTGAAATTTGTAGCAAGGAAGTCTTGTTTCTGCCATAAATGCAAAATAGCTATCCACCATTATGTAGACTTAATAGCACTTGCTGCCAAATTTTACTTCATAAAACTGTAATTCTGAAAAAGGTCAAAGATTTCTTTCAAAACTTAATAGTCACATGACAGATAACTCCAGGTAAAGCCAAAGTGTCATAGCTCCCTTCTGACAGTGACTATTTGCCAGCCTCTTTTGTTAAGGGACCCTTTAGCAAAAAATGCAGAATAATTTCAGCTCAAAAGTTTTCTGAATCTTAGACGCCAATGAAACTTTCAGCAAAGCAACCATTCAGAAATAAGTGATAAGACTCTGTCCAAAGTAGATAGTATTATTTCACTGCGAGATAGACCAATTTTAAAATTTCTTAAGACATAAGAATTAAAATGGGATTATAAATACTGATTTGAGCTGATTTCAGAATCTCTGTCAACTAAGGCACTCATGAATTAGATGCTTTTGAACTACTGTGTTATATTAGAAGGAGAAAAGTTTCTAAGCAACAGTCCCTAAAGAAATTCCCTTTTAGGTGAACTTTGGATTCAGATAATAAAGGGCAAGTATAAAATACAGTTGCATAATAAGCTACCTTACAGAAACAGATTTACTTTACAGAAATGTTACTGTTAAGTCAGCCCCATCTTATGAACAGAAAACATGTATCATAGGGATGCTGACACTTACATCCTTAACCTTCTCCGACGTTATGGGTTTGTTGTGGCAATCAATAGCTCCTTCAGCTACAATAATAATATTCAGCCTTTTCTTTCGTGCACGGTTCTGTAGTAAAAATAAAAGCATAATCGTGTAATTAAAATAAAGTTACTGCAATTTTATAATCAGTTGCTTTACATTAATCTTCTAGGATTTGAGGAAATATTTCTTATATTTGATCATCCATATTTGAAGTATTTGCACACATTTTATTTTCATAGAAGTTTTTTCATTGATGAAGTTGAAATGTCTTACATCAAATTACTTAGGAAAGATACACACACTGCTTATATAGGAATAGTTTTATGTAATCTCCAGAGAAGGTCATATAATTCCTCCAAAAAAAAAAAAATCACAGAATGCAGTTAAAGAACTGTTCAAGATCATGTAAAACCTTGCACGACACAAAAATCAAAAATTTGCAGAAAGTCCTGAGCACAATTTTTAGTCACTACTTTAAAATAAACATCTGCAGTCATGAAGGAATTTCAAACATACTAACAGATTACCTCTGAAAGCTTAACACACATTGAATCTTCCCAGCCTTCTTCTGGTGGGTATTCAGGAATAAACACCCAATCTGCACCACAGGCTAAGGCACTAACCAGAGCTAGATACCTGTTAAAACAGAACAAATGATTAGACATTTATGGTTCAGATCTCCTGACCCTTCATAGTTACACCAGTATGTGACACAAAACCGGAGACAATACATACCCACAGTGTCTCCCCATAACCTCCAGAACAAATGTCCTCTGATGGCTGTAAAAATAAGAAAACATACTAAATGAACCTGGTATCAGGAAACAGCCCATGTTTACCATACTAAGAAAGTACAGAATTCATTAACAAACAGAAGGTCACATTAAACAATGTACTTAAAATTATGTAGCTTCCAAAGCATAATCCATTTTCACTACTACTACTTCCTTCAAAAACATGTATCTGCAGCTAGAGAGAAGGGGTGAACATTTACTGAAAATGTAAATGATGCAGATCCATAGTTAAGGACTGTAATGATATGGCTACACTAAAAAAAAAAATCAATCATTTAATTGCTTAAATTTTACTGAAACTGAGCTTATATCCAAACAGATGCTAATTTCTACTATTCAAAGCACGTCTGGACTTTCTCCAATAGACTATGAAAGACTAAAACACTGAATACCAAAGTCTGCCCCCTAAAGCTGATGTAGTCTGTACAATTACATGCTTAAAGTGCTGCCATGACAGGAATGATGCAAAAGCAATTACTAAGACAAAAACAAAACCAAGACATTTGAAAGATGAAGTCAAAAAGAACTTTTATTCCCACTGCAGAACTATTACAAATACCACTTACCTAACCTCTATTAACTGAAATCTTTCACTACTGCAGGGCAATAGCAAACAGGATTTGAAGCATAAGCAACTGTGTATTTGTTATCAATCTCTGTAAGAGGCACAATTTACCTTTGAGCAGTGGTCATGATGGCATCCACAACTTCAATTATTCTGTGCAAAGCTGAGTCAGTACCTATGGTCATATCAGTGCCACAGAAGTCATTGTCTATGGATCCAACCATTCCCACAATGTTAAGGTAAGCATATTTCTTCACAGCCTCTGCATCAATCTTTCCTGTAAAGAAGTATCCAGAGAAAGAGCTGTAAGACTATTAAAAAAATTAATTAGATATATTGCTTGGGTGCTCTACTTTTGTAAATTAAACACATCATATCCAAACATTAAATAATGTTTAGATATTTTAGGTAACAAGGTTAGTCAAAACTACAAACAAAAGCCAATCAAACATCCAAACAAAAGAATCCTGCATAGAACTCCTTACAGTAAGGAAAGAAATAAGAGCTTTTCAGTTGATCTCCAAGTGTCAACAAATTACCAAGTTTTGTAAGTAACTTTAAAACTGATCACTTCAAATTCAAATGTTATTCAAATTGTAGATGCAAACCTGTTGTGGTTATGGGCACATATAAACAGTCAAAAACTAGCATCAAACTTTTGAGGACTTCTCTTCTGCAACACTGAAAGGCTCTTGATTTCATTATTAATAAGCAAACAGAACAGAAAAGCTCCTATTCTAAGTCTTAGCTGTGTCTCCCGAGACATCAATGAAAATGCTGCATCATCCAAGAGTTCTAAAGGATCTCAAGGATGAAGTACCTTAGCTGCTTAAGCACTTAAAACTACCTTAGTATCTGTGGATGAAATGGTAGTAAAAATAATGCCAAATTTTTAATATGGGATTCAAGAACTATGTTATAAGTGTTTTTAATGTCTATATTAGGGAAAAACAGTAGAAGCCATAAATGAAAAATATAACTAATGTCCATGAAGATAAACACAGCATTGTGAAGAAGAATCCAAATGTTTTCTATGAATATATACCATGCATTACAAACCTTTTCTAGAGTTCCAAAGGTGACTTAATACATGCATAAGGGCTATCTGGTTAACATACTCTACTTAGACTTCCAAAAAGCCATTGACAAGGTCTTTTGCCAAAGGATTTTAAGGAAACTAGGTAGTCACCATCTAAGAGGGAAGTATTTTCATAGAGTCAGACGGCAAAAAATAGGAGACAGAGGGCCATAGTAAATGCAAGTTCTTGTATCTGAGGAAGGTAACCAATGGAGTTCTACAGCGATCTGTGCTGTTCAACACATTCAGCAATAACCTAGAAAAGGGAATGAGCAGCAAGGTGCCAAAGTTTACAGATCAAACTGAATTATTTTGGTTCTAAAGGTATGGAGTGTCTGAGAAGAAATGAAGAAGACTAGCAAGACACAGTGAGCAGCAAAGTATCAGATGGAATTCGTTACAGATAAATGTAAACTAAGACACATGGAAAATGTACCCTAACATTACAAACAAAATAATGCTATTTCCAGCATAACATAATGCTGTTTTCATTAATAAATCAGCTTCAATGCTCAACAGCAGTAAAAAACAAAAAAAAAATCAAAATATTAGAAAATATTAGGAAAAGAATAGAGAACAAAACAAAGATCGTTATACTACTGTGTAGATCCATGGTTTGCCCTCATCTTGAATACTGGGTGCAGTTGTGGTCCTCCCCACCTCAAAACATGGTAGAACTGGAAAAGGTTCAGAGAAGGGCAACAAAGATGATCAAAGGTATAGAATTTACATATAAGGAACAAATAAGCAAACTAGGACTCTTCCATCTAGGAAAAGAGATGATGAAGGGAAAATAAGACAGCTGTAAAATCTCAAGTGGCATGCAAAGAGGAAGGAGGATTGATCATTCACGGTTTGTTCTAACACAAAAATTACAGAACATCAAATGATATTAGAAGCCAGCAGAATCAAAGTAAACAGAGGAAGATTCTTCACAATCTTCATTATTCAGTGAAGCTGCAGAACTCCTTGCTACACAATGTTTTCAGCAAAACTGTGTACTTTCAAGTAGACTGTACATTCATGGAAGAGAAATTCATTAAAGACTGCTAATAGCATCTGGTTGAGGAAGCCCTAAAGATAGGAAGGGAAGGAACCTATCAGAGTGCTTATATATATTATGAATAACACATAATATCAACACAGCATTATTTTACTCTTCCCTACATATTCTCTTGGATGCTATCAAAGACAACTACTGGGCTGGATGTACTTTTATCGACAGCCACTTAATGTTCTGATCTCAAACAAACAATGATACATAGGCAGGAAAGCATCATAATTTAACAGCCAAGTGTGTAGCTCGATGTAGGAAAGGAATTACCATCTTAGTTTGGATATGAGGGTATAGGGCTTTTCAAACAGAAGACTGAAAGCTCAGATCTTGAAAATGATTCCTAATAGAGGAAAAAAGGCACACAGACTGTTGCCCTGTAATTTATTCAACCTTTTTCAATCTGTATGACATGCATGAGAGGATGTACAGAAATCAAAAACGTATTTTAAAAACCATGTAACTCCATAGAATGAATGCTTTTGATTTTTGAGCTTCAGAACTACCCTCTGGATACAGTCTGCACACCTACAGTCAGGGTGCATAACTTCCCTGCAGGTTCGACTAGAAGCCTAGAGGGTCTAAAGGCAAACTTACCTTTCTCTGCCAGTTCTTCCAGAAGTCCACTCCACTCCTCCCGGAATAGATTGGCGCCGGTCAAGCTTCCATCTCCTCCGATCACACAGAGATTAGTGATTCCCCTCTGGACCAGGTTGTAGGCTGCCTGCAGGCGGCCCTCGCGCGTGCGGAACGATTTGCAGCGGGCACTCCCAATAACTGTCCCTCCCTGGGAAAAGGAAGCACAGCAGTTTTAGTTTATAATCCAGCCTATTTTCAAGATAGAGGTTATGCTACAAAATTCGTCATTACTCTAATTTCATGTAAAAGATAACGAGGAACAGAGAATCAACAAACGTGTGAGAATTTACATTCTCAAGAACAGATGTGCAGGGGAAAAATGAAAATGCACTCAAAAATGACTGATAAAGAGCTACTCCAGAAGGAAGATGTAAAATAGTAGTTAAGTATTCAGAAGAATTTACCTCAGTGTGATATTTTCCCCCTAATATTATGAAATATATATTATGAAATATATAAACAGTAAGAGAAAAAAAAGTATCCCTGAAATTCAAAATTAGCATTCATTGTCAATCCACAAAATTAATAATTGCCTTTAATGCTTTATAGATCAGACTTATAGTATATGTTATATTTCATTAATTATCCCCTGCATTTATTAATATGATTTAAAGAACTTCCTTCAGAAATGGTAGTTATTATTTTCAAAAATGACTGAAGTGTCCTGTCACTGAAAATTGCTTGGCATTTTGCTGAAAACACACTATTTACACGTGTTCTGTGTTTATGTTGTTCAGTCACTCAAGAAGTTTTAATTTTTGCCTTATTTGTTATCACAGTAAAATTAAAATTGCAAAAACTTTCTTTCCTGCAAACAAATTTGGAGATGATTAGCTCACTTTTCCATAAACAATTCCTTCACTTTAACATACAATGAATCAGTCATGCCAATCTAAATTTGAGCTTCAAATCTGCAAAGGCTGTACTGATTTGATCTGCCCTATCAAGATATTATTTGGCTTTCAAGCCAGTCCTAGGCATTAACTTGCCATCTATGTTGCATAGCTCATAGTGAAAGAAAAAAAAATGTGGAAATAGAAGCAGTTCAGCTTTCTCTAGACAAAAAAGATGTGTACACAAGGAGAAGTTCTTAAAAAAAAAATCACAGCAAAACCATATCTAAACTAGATATTTTCATACTTACAAAAAGTAGTTGTAAGTGGAGAAGACATTATATATTTGAAACAATGTACTATTTGTTCTCATGAAACAGAAATATACTTTGAGCTGATAAGCCTTTCCGATTAGAACAACTAAACACATTCTTTAAGGCACATCCTCAGCTTCACTGTTCACTGTGTAGGCTGTATAAATGTATAGGACACCTACATCCTGCTCCTGCCTATACTGCTGTGTGACTTGGCCAAGATGACTCAATTTTCTCTTAACCATAAGATGCATTTGGATGATGTTCTGAGTCACACTGTTTAGGTTTAGGACTCAATGATCCGTATGGATCCCTTTAAACTTGATACATTCTATGATTCTATTTCAAGATTCTGCAAAACAGACATGCGGAAAAGAAGAAAAAAAAAGAAAAATAACCAACACAGTGAACAAAATATCTTGCAGTATTCCAGAGCATTGGTTTGTTTAAGAAAAAAAAATTGTCTCTGCTAACTGCTTTATGTTTATTAGCTTTACAGAAAGTTCCAAAGAAACCAATGCTTCACCTGGAGGTAGTTTCCAGAAAGCCTGGCAAGCAGTAAAGCCTCTTTGCCAAACATAGCACCTGCTCTGGAAAAGGTAACAACATTATCACGCTGAACAAAAGCTGAGGAGATCCAAATGGCTACATTGCAGAACATTGTAATAAAAACATACTGGTATTATCTGAGCTCTAAAGAACTGCACTGTAATTACATCCATTACTATAATTCTAAGTCCACTTACACAGAAAGCCAACAGGGTTTTGTAAGAAAGTGTCTGCCTTACAAAACACAGCTGTTTCAAGTTTTGGCCCTCTAATATCTTTTTTATTAAATATAGGCTTCTCAATATGGCTTTATGAGGCTAATGACATGTGATGTTGAAAATCTAGGGTAAAGGTTTTCAAGATTATTTCAGTGCACCAAATGCAAGACCACATCAAGATTTTTAGAAAACGCCAAACATTTATAGTGTAAAAATAAAGGTCTACTTGAAGTGATACTTGCTGGTCACTCAGTCATCACAGAGTTCAAATACATAATTACAGTAGATGTAATTAGTAGAATTTTGGTTCTTTTGTTTAAATAAAGAGAAGGTTTGGGCCCTACTCCCGTCCCTTAACACTTACCACTTGCAAGATACTTGAAACACTTTCCCATGAAACTTCTACAATGTTATCACCTCCATCCACCATTCCCTGGTAACCCTGAAAGAAAGAATTTCAGAAGTCTGATTTTAAAAATTGCATAAAACTTCCACAGCAGTAATACTCACCTTGTGCATTTCCATGCAACTTTAAGTAATTAAAAACACTAAATAAAAAATACTCCATTTAAATGAAACAACATTCTATCAGATATCACTGCTTTTTTTGAAGGTGGGAGAAAGCAAAGCAAACCCTCTTCCTAAAAAGAACAGTTCTAAAACCAACTTCAACATAAGGTAATACTTTTGCGCAGACTGCACAGCAATTAAACTAGAGTGGCAGTATATTCCTCCTTTCTTTGAAAAGCACTATAAAATATGTTTCCTGAAAATATAAGCTCAGCCTGAAGGTTGGTAAAACAAAATACAGAACAGTCAAAATTTTTTCATAAATGAAGAAGAAATATCAAGTCACATAATTTTATTTTTTTTTGGAAGCAGTTACACAATAAACAAATGAAAGAAACTTAATAGAAAAAAAATACAACTATTAATCATGCATCTAAGAAATCCTTAATAACTTAAATGGTCTTCCAAAATCACTGCCCACTGTAGTATGGAAAGAACTACTCTTGCAAAAAAGGGAAACTATCCAGTGAGCAGCTGAAGGGCTTTGTTATACCTGGGCTTCATTATCTCTCTATGTAAGTGCTAGCAGAATGACAATTGCAGATTCTTTTCCATTAAGTGATATTGTATGCAAGGTTCTAGTCTGGAAAATCCTAACTGACAGAGGACCAGAAAAAAACTGGAATTGCCATTCAATTTTTTAACATTTCTTGAAATCCAAGGGGGAAAACACCCTATGTTAAAAAAAGGAAATAAAAAAACCACTAAACAAAAATAACTATGACAATGTTTATGTCTCCATTTTTAGATTATGTGTACATATTCCCTAAGCCAAGAAACAATTAGTTAACTTTTTTATACACAGTTTTTTTCAAAACTGTACATATTCACTTTTAGGGTTCTCAATAATAAATCAGGTGGAACTAGAAAAAGAAGGGAGTTCAGAAGACAGTAAAACTGACATGATAAACTAGAGAAATTTACTTTGGCATGAATTAGAGTGTATGTAGATTTTACTCAGAAATGAACTTTGAAATGTACTAAGCTAATAAAAGCCATATATATTATAAAAACACTATGTCAAACTGAGTCCTCACTAGCATGAGAGGATAAGAATATAAAGGTAACTGCAGCAAAAGTACAAGTTACTCGAACTAAACTTTTTAGGATTCTAGTATAGATTCTAAGGGGAAAGCAGAAATGTTTCTGCTCAGGGAAACTTGACTGATTAATTTACATGTAAGATGATCAAGTAGTAGCAAAGAAATATCCAGATTGAAAACTCCCTGTATCTCTAATTTCTGTCATCCAACAGACCTTTTCAATATTTTGTACACTTTCCAGGTAACTTTGACATGTATCTAATGTATACACGTAGAATGGCTTGGGTTGGAAGGAACCTTACAGAACATTTAGTTCTAATTTCCCTCCCATGGGCATGTTCCTCAGGGTCCCAACGAACCCAAGATAATGGCCTTGAATACTTTCAAAGGTGAGACATCTGCATCTTCTGTGGGCAACCTGTTCCAGTAACTCAGCATTCTCACAGTAATGAATCTCTTCCATATATCTAACCTAAATTTCCACTTTTTCAGTTTGAACCTATTACTCCTTTTCCCATCACTAGAGTTCCTGATGAGGTGTCTCCAGCTTCCTTGTAGGCCCCTACACACAGGACTTGAAGCTAAGGCATTATTTACACAATTTCTTCAAAATTAGAGTAAGTTGGAAAAGAAATAATGCTTAATCCATGTATCAATTTAAAAAAAAAAAAAATCATCTTTCTCAGTTAAAGTACAAAGATCCTCATAAAGAAACACAAAATCACAGAGTATGCTGAGTTGGAAAGGACCCATAAGGATCATCGAGTCCAACTCCTGACCTCTCACAGGACCATCCCCAAGAGTCACCCCATGTGTCTGAGAATATTGTCCAAATGCTCCTTGAACTGTCAGGCTTGGTGCTGTGACCACTGCCCTGGGGAGCCTGTTCCAGTGCCCAACCACCCTCTGGGTGAAAAACTTTTTCCTGATACCCAAACTAAACCTCCCCTGACACAATTTCAGGCCATTCCCTCAGGTTCTGTCACTGGTCACCACAGAGAAGAAATATTATAGTGGTTCCAACTGAACTTGATAAAGGCTAATAAACTTCTAAGTGCATTCATCACAGCTTTGCTAGTTTGCTTTTCTAAAAAGCAAAGAATCCAATGTTCCTTATTCATTAATGGAGTGAAATCTTTTCCTATCAGTATTGCTATTGACACCTACAGTAACACAAAAGAACCTTAAGCAACAAACCCAGAAAGAATAGCGTGGTGTTGTATCATAACTCAGTTTAGAACTCTGACTATAGTCAGATGCACCACAAACTAACTTGAGAGGAAAAATAAAAGAAATGCATCCCAGAAACTATATGTATATGTACATAAATATATGCATATCTTAAGGGTTAAAATCCCCAATGTTTACATTAACAAATCTAAAACACAGGGAAAAGCAAACAGATAAACCACTATTTCAAACTGTCTGTAAGACCTGGAACACCTTACAAGCTGGGCTAAAGAGCAGCTATGACCAATTCCTTTGAAATAGAAAGAATTTGTGCATTTTAATCAAGAGTCCATATCTGTGTAGGTAACAGAGAGAGAACTGGGGGATGTATTAACAGCTCCTCCCCTTACTAGCTAAGGATATGGAGCCTGTGTAATCCTGATCTATTTGAGCTGTTATTTAGGTTTTCCTAATTCAGTTGTTGCTGAGGAGTATCTGTAAGATACCTCTGAACAATGGAGTTAGAATTTCCAAATTGTTTTCCACACTATTAAGAGATACAAACTATAGAATGAAAACAGCTTACAATAAAAAGTAGTAGGGAAAAAAAAGGATGACTAATTATAATTGAAGTACTAATAATGATTTCAATTCATTGTTTTAGTTACTGAAACACTAATAGGGACTGGACAATCCATTTTAAAGGTGGAGTGTAACTTGATTTAGGTCAACAAATAGTTCAACACTATGGGGCAAGAATGGAAAAAATAAATTGTCAAAAATACAGCCAGATCATTATGTGAAGATCTGTCCCATTTTATGTTTAGTCCTTCCTTTACTCAAAATCTGAATATTCAAAATAAATAAGAGGAAATCTCTGTGGGTCAAATGTTCACAGAGTACATACACACACACTGCAACTCCTGGAAAGAGTTGCAGTACCTTGCTTCCAATCTAAATTCTAAAGACAAAAGCTTTCAAAAAAGAACAAGCCATCTCCTGATATGTTACATGCGAGACATTTGGGGCTTTTAACAGTTGAGTTCACAGACTGAGATTGTTTAGCTACTGCTTGACAACATAAAATACTGGTGTCACTGAGTGCACAGACCACCACACCCAAGACAAGAAGTTTTCCTCACAGAATTCCATGACTGCTGTACCATTGCATTTCCAATGCTGGCCTCTTGAGAAAAAGACTCTTAAGCAAGATGAAGAATCTAAAAGCTCCATAGCTTAGCAGTAAGAGCACACAACCACTGGGAACTATGTGCTTCAATCCTGGAAAAAGGGCAGGTTATTTGTATAAATACTTAAGATCTCATTTTCTAAAATGAGTTGCCATAAATGAGAGCCATCCCTTTTTCTTCCCATTCTCAATTAAAAACAACAACACCCTCCTCCCTCGCCCGGACTTTAATAATTTTTGATTAGTGAAAAAAAAAAAAAATTGAACTAAGCCTCCTAGAGCAGCCTGGGACTCAACACTTACTTCCATCTCCTAGATTTTCACAGCATGAGTGAAATTAATCTAGAGGTATTCAACTTTTAATTCAGACTGGGGTAGACTTTAGGAGTAATGTGATGCTAGTCAAGAAGGGTGACTACAGACTGTTCATATATTAAAATTTTATACTATTAGATGGTAATATATATAAAATATGAAACCATAACAAATTATATTTTTTATATGAATTACATTGTAGTTTTTCTTAAGTTTGTTTTGGAGTTTTTTCCCCTTTACACAATTGAAATACATCCAAATAGCCCATAAATTCCAATATGTAACTGTTTCTTTGAGCTTTAGTAAACCCAACCTAAAAAAGGCTGGAAAATGAGTTATACCTAATTCATTATCATTTTTTATTTATTTATCTCGGTAATATTTCATCACAAAAAGAACCAAAATGGAATTAGGAAACAGAAGGAAAACAATTTCTGTTTTACTTAGAAAATGGAGCTAGTTCTGGCCACAGCTGTAGAAGACAGATGGTTTTACAGTGACGCAAAGGGTCTTAGGACAGACACAGAGAAAAAGAATGTATGGTGACTACAGCAAAGTATCTTGAAAAGGCTGAGACCTTCAACTCAATTTTTTGATCCAAATCACAGAATTAACTAGACCCTTGGAAAAGACCTTTGAGATCATCAAGTCCAACCTATGACCCACCACCATCCTATCAACTAAACCATGCCACTAAGTGCCACATCCAGTCATTTCTTAAACACCTCCAGGGACTGTGACTCCACCACAATCCTGAGCAACCCATTCCAATGGCCAGTCACTCTTTTTTTATTTTTCCTAATGTCTAAAAATAAGAAAACTTTTTTCTTCTTTTGGATGTTGTCACTTCAGGTTTTACCTTCACTTTTTTCAGAGCAGCTTCAATACAACTCTCACCTTACCCTGACTTGTGTGTGTCTAGTTAGAATGCCTACTCAAAATGTAGGCTAAAAATACACTAATCTCTTTGCTTAACACACTCAAGTCTGCATTGCATAAATTGTATTTTGGAACAAACACCTTAATAAATGAATGAAATAATTTCAAGTATGCACAAAAATACATTTTCTCTGTATAGATCATGCAAAGGCTTAAAACAGGGAACATTAGTGACAAGTATCAGTCTAAGATTTTTACCTTCCACTACACTTGTCACCTTGATCTGTTTCAAAGGGGTGAAATTTAAATAGCTGTTTCATTCCAAAGCCTGCAACCTCATTTCTCTGAAACACTTGTATGCATTGGGAAAGAAAACTGACTTCATACTTCAATTACCACAAAGTCAGAGAAGAATAAAGCATTCAGTACTTCCCAAAACACAGACCTGAGTGGACTAATCTAGAAGAAAAGATCTTTCTCAGAGCCCACACTTTCAATGAAATGTGCATTCTTCTCCCAGACCATGCTGTTAGATTGAAGACAAAATGACAATGTATAATAGAAACTCAAAACTCCCAACATTCATTCACTTGACTTTCACCATTCAGAAATATTTGTAACTTCACACTGGCAAGTTCTAGCATCTAACAGAAGAACATGCTAACTTAATTAGTGATATTATGTGAAGTTCAGAAAAAACAGAAATATTAACATTTCTCTGGAAATTTATCATTGAATACACTCTGTGATAAATAAAGACATTTAAATGGTGACATGTGATACACAAAAAACTTTAAATGGCGGCAGCAGATGGTAATTCTTGAATTAAACCTAATTAAAAAATAAATTAAAATCCAATTTCTGGCCTAAAGACAGTCAAAACCCCCTCCTTACTTCCAGAGAAGCATCTGACCCATTTCAGCAAGCTTGTAAAACAGCTGAACACTGAGGGAATTCCAGAGATCGGCCATGTAATTAGCACACGCTAAGTATTCAGAGTAACTGGCAGTACAAAAGAATTCTGGACCACAGTCCTCTGCTTATTTGCATTTTAATATATTTTGCATCTCATTAGTAAATGAGATATAAGAATAAGCAGACATGGAAAAAAATGTATAAATAAATACTTTTAAAAGATAAACTGTAAATTTGGCACGCACAAAACTCAAAGTATTTTCACAGCACTTCTATCAATTCTAATACCTCTTACATTAAGCACTAAAGTTACATTTTATTGGGAATATTGCCTACAAAGTTTTCCCCCACAGCAATTTTTTATTATGATTTGTAATAATCTCAAGCTATCAGGGTGTTGTATAGGAATTCCAGAATGACTTCTTGCTAAATATATTTAGTGCAAATTGTATAAACACTGAAAGCATCCTTTGCACAGAAATGTAACTCTAACATACTCCTATAAGACACATTCACCGAGTATTCCCTTGACATTTACAATGAACTCATCCCATGAGTTTTTGTATCACACAATTGTTACAGAAGTTAACAATCTTTATGCAGAAGTTTCAACCACAAAAATCTGCTGTTTGGACACACCAGTGATGGCCAGGTTTTTGATGGAGTTTTGTTTGTTGGTTGAATGTTTTCAGATACAACTTTCCACCTATTAGCCAGCACAGACGGCACCACCTGTCTTGACTAAAACTGAGTTGTGCAGTCTGTGAAATGAAGGTGTGACACATCCTTATCATACCCTAGGAAAATGGTCTGGGGAAAGCCAAAGGATAAAAAAATTAGTAGTTTAACCAGGTTTAGGAAAGCATTTATAAAGTACAATAAACAGGCCCTAACATCTAAGAAGTGCACAGAGACATAGCTCACTGCTGGGCGACAACTACCACTGGCTTTATCAGTATTTTCAAGCTTCTGGTGGCACATAAAAAATTACACATATGTAAAAAAATTACTTTCAAATTACATAGTTTTAGAATATATTTTGCAAAAAGTACATTTCCACAAAAAAAAAAAACTAAATAAAACACTTACATAATGAAAGGGAATGGCATCGACAACATTATTTAATTTATACCACTTGCTCTCCATGGTGTTTCCACAAAATTCAGGTACATATATAAAAACTCAAGACTAACTCAAGTATAGTCAAAGGACAAAACAGAATGAATAAAACAAAGACTTACCTCATAAACAAAATAGACTTTGGCTTTGACATAGATCCCCATGCGTACCACTGCTCGCACAGCAGCATTCATACCTGGGAAGAAAAAACAAAACCACATTATTGGTCACCCAATATTTCCTGTATCCTACAAATAATTCAGTGTCTTACAAATAAAGGGAACATTAATTCTTTCCTAAAGAAAATGATCAGCATCTATTAAAACAGAAATTGGCCTAATGACAGTGCAATCAGCCCATGATTATGAAGGCTTCAGACCTATTCTTTGTTACAATAATTATGTGGATGCCAGTATGTATGTTAATCAGAGATTAAATTGCTGCTGACTGTAAAACAACATTTTAAAAGTAACTATTAAACAAGAAAGCAAATTAATTTCACAATAATGATTAGTTTTCTGCCTGAAACACAAAACATTCAGCCAGTTAAAATTCTGCTTCTCCAAATGAGAAATTCTATTGTAACCATTCCTTTTTTTGAGATTTCAAAAATAATACAGGTGTTAAATAATATAGTATTTTGTGGGGACCTGGACAGATGCTCATTGAAAAGTGGCAGCAAATTAAGACAAAACATGCTACATGGAATGGTTTGGCAGAAGAATGTCCAAACACTACTTTGCTTCTCAGAATTGCAAGCTCTAGTTGGAATTCCCTGCTCACAGACATCTGACAAATTATACTTCTGTAAAATCTTCCATTTAAGTCCCATGGTCAAACACTCCTGAGCATCCCTGGAAGTTTCACTCGTCTCCCTACACAGGTCCAATGAATTTCTGTTATAACCCACCCCTTCAGATACTGCAGTACCTTACCCGTTCGTTACTCAGGAACTCTCTGAAAGTAACAAACTAATTGCTTCCAAGCAACTACAGCCAACACAAGGGATTATCAAAGCATGAAGACTGAAGCAGTCAGGCTACGCTGAAAGAACCAGCCTTGGCACATCAGTTGAAAAGGGATGCAGGAAACAGGACAATCCAAATTACAGGGCACCAAATCTCCAAATCTGATGCACTTAATACCAAAATAGCAAAGCAGCAGGTCAGCTCTGCTAAATACAGGTGTGAAGTGTTCATCTCTCTGGAGATATAAAGATCTATTCCTGCAGCATCTACCATTATTGAAAAACAATACTGAGCTGTAAAAGTCAACCTGCCTAAATAAAAAATGAGGCCGAGATTTTCTCCAGGATTCATTATTTAGGAACACACCAGAAAAGACCCTGAAGTCGCACAATGTGAAACAAAAAAATTAAGTTTGCCAAACTCAAAAAGTTGCTTTTGCTGTTTCTTTAGATGTCATTTTGACTTAAAAGTACGAGTACTTTCACATCAACTCTGTATTAGGAAACAGCAGCAAGAATTCTTTCAGCCAGAGTCAGACTTGTGGCAGAGCTGGAAAAAGTTCTCAAATGCCAAGACAGCTAAAAGCACAGCTTTAGACGAAGAACTGGATGATGCCAAAGAAAAGCAGAGAATCTCATCTGACAGCCTGTACTGAAAAGAAACACAACATGCTAAATCTCAGCTGAAACAGATCTACTGCACGGGGCAAAGTTATCTCCCCAGTGAAACAGTTTTCATAACAAAATTCATATCCCCACCCCCTTCACACACAGAGAAAGGGAGACAAAGACCTTTAACTTTACCAAACTGACAGTTCATCACAGCACTGCCATTTTTCACAAACAGAGAAGACGTCAGCACAAAGTCCTCCTTTCACCAAAGCCACAGCTTGCTTCTATTAATGCCATGTTGTGTGGGAGGCTTTTTTGTTGTTGCTTGGCAGGGAGGTTTTTTGGTAGTTTGGGTTTTGGCTTTTTGGGGCTTTTTTTGGAGGGTTGCTGTTGTTTGGTTTGGTTTGTGGAGGGTTTATTTTTTTAAATAAATACATACCTAAAATACATATATATATATATATATATATATATACACACACATATTTTTATATACATATTTATAATACAGTTACATACTTTCTTAGTGAACACCTTCCTGTTTCCATATTTCTTGCATAAAAATGGATAAAATTCAAAACTTTCCTGCTGCAAGAAAAGGAGAAAGCTCAGGAAAAAAAGCCCCAGAGATCACAGACAGAAAGCATCTTCCCAGTAGTATAACTGTAATTTTTTACATTTATGCAACATATATTTTATTATTATAGGGTGACATATATTTTATCTCCTTATACAGAAAAAGGAATTGGGTGTCCCCTGGCAGGCTCCTAAACAAGTGTCTTACATTTCAAAATGGCTGAGAATTAAAGGATGTTATAATTTGATACCCACAAAATACAGTTAATACACTGAAGCTTTAGATTTCTACAATTTGGGTGTCTAAATCAAAATACACTGGTTGCAGTCATTCAAGTCTGTAAACACAGAAAATTTCATGAAGCCTTTGTAGAACTTGCCTAACAAAACACTGCCATATTTGATTATTTGTGGAGTCTTACAACACTATTCATGAATTACTATAATAACTATGAAATGTAATTATATGCTTATTACTCAAAAAGAGATTTACTGGGTTAACCATGGATTTACTCCTGAATAATAAATGTACCCTGATAAACATATAGGATTAGAATAGCAGCTTCAAAAGAAAGCCACGAGTAAAACCAGTATGGGGTTTTTTATAATATAAGAATTATTTTAAGTCTTTCTGAATTGCCACTTGCTTTTGCATTGAAGTCTTAGAAAGAGGAAAAGATTTATTTCGCTTTTTGGGAATCAGCAAAGATTAAGTAAATTGCAACTACTTACAGGGCTTTACATAATAAGTGAATTAATTTAGAAGTCGATAATTTACTGTCCTTCTTGATATTGCCTGTTCAATTGTCTTTAAAAAAAAGGAACAGTTAGTTTTCACAGCAGGGGTGAAAAAAGTACTACAGGAATCTTTAAATTATTTCAGAAGCACTCCCTGCCTCCAAAAGAGTATTCTTCCTACATCCTGCTCTATGGACATATGTACCACCACGGCAGAGGAGGTTCCACATTATTCTGCGTGTAAGCCAAGTTTACCTCACATTATTCAGCCAGACACATCTTTAAATAAATAACTGTAATGAAAACCACACAAAAGAAAAATCAGACCAATGCATCTTGGACAAGAATCAAGAAATACTTAAGTACCACCAATTTTAAAGATAAACATTGGCTTTAATACAGACTTAATGACTTAGCACATATGTATAATAGTACCCTGAATAAAGATTCAGGCTTACAAGAACCATATAGCAAAAAACACTAAGGAAAATGTCTAAACATTATCAAAAGAAAGGCTTTACTCAAATATATAAATGGATATGTCAGTAAGCATGTGAGAGCCTATAATCACCCAAAGAGAAGCAGTTAAATACAAGAATTGAACAAAGCATAAAGAAAACAATTTGGCTTGTTTCGCTTACTTTTAATTACATTCCAGATTTTATTGCATATAATCACAGCAATTATTCTTGATGCCTGAAGAAAATACTACACAAATTTTCTGAACACTAATATTATATCAGAACATTCTACTGCTATATACAATAGAATAACATCTAGACAACAAACACCTCCTTAAAAGTTAAAATAGAAATATTAAGAGATCAGTTTCAATCACAGAATCCACTAATTATAGAAGCAGTTCCTAAAAAATACTAAATACATTGAAATAATTATACTTATCCACTAATAATGACATTCCTTAATTTTAAAAACAAATATTATTTATAATATGTCTATGGACACTCATATATGGATTTCATATACATGTCTAAACACACACACTATTCTTAGCTGGACAAGATGCCTTTTGGGGAGGGCTAGAACTCAAAAGTTCCTTGTGTCTATGTTCAAATTACAAAAGTGTTAACAAATAAACTGTAGTTTGGATAATGTAAGAGGAGTGTGGATTGTTTGGGTTTGGTTTTGCCTTTTTTAAAAAAAAATATTCTATTTTATTAGTTCAGTGGCCTAGGATGGAAAAAGAAATTCTGCCACCAGGACAAGCACAGTACATCTGCACTACTATAGTAAATACAAGTTATGATGTTCCTGGAAGCCTGTAATGCTTCCAGAGCAGAAACACGTAGATCTTTTCTTCCACAGTCATGGCCTGTGGTATTCCAAAAGTCTGGAATCCAAGGGGCAATAGGGTTCTTTTTAAGCTTTTCTAAACCCAGTATCTGCTGAAGGGAGTCAAGCTTTTTCATTTGTTCAGGGGCAAGACTTTTTCTTCCAATCTAAGTCACCAGGACAAGAGCCATAATCTACACTACTACACCAAACATGCTTTGAAATGTGGGGAAGCCTGTAATGCTTCAAATGTTTGCAGCTCCTTCAGCCGGATGGGCTGTGATGTTCCAGAGCACCACGCCCCTTACTTAGGGCTCTCTTCCACAACACCGAACCTTGGAGTTCATCTCAAAAATAACGTGGTCACACTCAAAGACAATAATGTGGAGCCAGTAAATTGGGCAGCAGCTCAGCAGCCACAAACACAACCTTCCCAGCAGTGCACAATCACCTTCTGTCGCCAGCATTTGATGACTCTTCCTGCTGGGGAGGAGCCTCCCCAGAGCCAGCAGCGTGTTTGGAGGCTGTGAACGCACCTGACATACAGTGGCCAAAATTGTCTGTGGCAGCCACTCGTAACCCACAGAAAGTACAACCAGCGTTCTTTATGACCTGAAGCAGACCATGGCCAGAGAATCCCACAAAGGGAAAACAGAAGTGTGTCTTAAAACTCATTTGTTAAACCACCTTTCTGAGCTGCAACCACTATAATTTAGAAATAGTCCAAAAAAACAAACCCAATATTTATATTGAGAATCTACTGTCAAAACTTATTTTGCCTCTCAAGGCACTCGTGATTATAATGGAAAGTATGTGCTGTAGTTCACAATCTAACAGCTTGCTAGCTAAAGTGATGGATTCTCAAATTTAGTACTTAGACATATTTAGTGTACAGAATATCAATCTTCTTTTCCTGTGAAAGAAATCACTGATAAATTATTTAACTCCACAAAAGAACAATCACTAAACCACAACAGTTCCAGTATGGCACATAGACATTCTATAGTCTTTAATATTCTACAAAGAGAAAAAAAAAAAAAAACAAGAAAAAAAAAAAACAAAAACCAAAAAACTTTCAAGAAAATTGCACAAGTGGGGGGAAGTAATTGAAAACTTAATGTGCCCTACAAATAGAAAAGGCTGTGTAATTTACATAATGCTCCTTCTACATTATTAAGAAGTGCAATAACAGCAAAGGTTGTTATTTTAAAATAATTTCGTGCACATTTTAATCTCCACTAAGATTTACAGCCCAATTTAAATCTTCATTGATATGAAGATTATGTGTTCACTGCAACACTAATGGCTGTTTTTTCCACTCAGCTGTTTGTGAGTTTAGTTTGGATTACAGGTACTCTGAAGATTTCTAGTGTCCAACAAATCTAAAACAAAACAGGTGACCACAACTTTTTTAATATTAGAACTTTTCTGCCTACTTCAGAGTTAGTAACTTTGCTTTAACATACTATCGTCAAACAGCAGTAACAGCAGCATATTTCCTTCTGTGTGTCCTTCAGGACTTCACTCCTCACACATATTTGCACTCTGTCCTACACAGGGCAAGTGACCTTGACAGGGCATGACTCATTCTGTCCCTTGTTTAACTCCTAACCTAGCCATCAAACTCACTTGAGGTTGCATATTTTACACATCTATGCTGTTACCAAGACAGTAAGGGTTATGGTCCTCAACTGCAGTGCATGATTCAGGGGAAATGATCAAATTCTACAATACTGGGGGGTTTGTTTCCTTGTTCTTTTAAGTTAGGACAACAATGCTGCCAACAAGACAGCCTGGAAGGCATCCACTTTACTTTGTTTGGTCTTTGTGACAACTCCACTGTTCAGACAGCAACTTTCCCTGGCTGCTACTCTTGGAACCCTCCATGTAAATATGCTTCAGGCAGATAATAGAGCCTAGATGTTACCCGTGGATTCTGCAAGTCCTTTAAATACCTTAATTCACAGAGTGGCAAGTACAGATTAATACTTTATAAAAGGAGATGCATCTGCTGTTGCATTATATAATGTCCAGTCATGCAGAAGCAAGTTAAAGGGTTCAGCCTCTTGCTGCTTGAGGCAGTGCCCTGCCACACTTTTCAATTAAAATGGCATTTGCCGTGATTCCCAGTCCCTCCTAGAATCATTTAGCAGTGGAATTGATGTCACCGAGAGCAAACTGTGGATAAAACTTGAACAAGTGTAACCCCACTGAGGAACAAAAGACGAGCCTTTAAACGCATGAATTTGCTTTTCCTTCAGAACCGCAACATTCTCCCCTCCGATGGTACCAAATCCCTTTCATCCCGATTAGAGTTTCGGATAATCCCAGGTAAACCCGGGGGCTCCCCGTTATTCCTGCGGGCAGGGGGAGGGAGGATGCTTCTCCCAGCCCAGATGACGCAAAGAGGCGGAATCTGCAGCGACTCGCAGCGGATCACGTACACACCGGCGGTGGGAGGGAGCGCGGAGACACCGGTCCACGCAGGGCTTCCACCGCATGGACGCGCCGGGAAGCGAGGGGAAGAGCAGAGCAGAGGCGAAGCTGGTGCTGCCCCCGGGCAGGACACCCCGGCTGGGCCCGGCAGCTCCCCGGGTCACTGAACGGCCGAGTCCCCGCAGAAAGGAAAGAAGCTCCCACCCCTCATTCTCTCCCCAAACGCGGAAGGGTGAAAAGTACTCCCGAGACACCCTCGACAAGAGAGGGGGTGGGGGGGGGAAGAAAAAAGTAAAATAATCGTAAATTAAGGGAAGGAGCTAAAAGCAATCACCGCTCAACAACGCTCCTGGCATGCAGAGCAAGAGTCCTCTCACATGGCACAGTGCATTGCGCGTTTGAAACCTTAATTAATTGAAATTTCTAACATGAAAACTGATGCATATTAATAGTATGAAAAGGGGAAACGAAGGCGCAGGAAAAGGTGAATTCTTGTCTTAGTATACTGCCATGAAGCCTCTCTTCTTTCCCTTCCCTCTTAATGTGTGTAGGTCTTTTGTTCGCCCTGTCCTGTAGTAGCTACGACTCCCTCTACGCTTAAGAGATTTAAGGAGGTGAGACACGTTTCCAACGTGCTCCTGCGGGGGAGGGAGAGTAAACCGAGCCTTCTAAACCACGGGTGGGCACATAATCGTGTTCCTGATGCCAGAACGAAGCGAAAAGCAGAAGAGGCGAGGGCTGGCAGAGCCCCAGCAGCGCAGCCTCCCTCGCCCCCGCCGTGCCGGGCGGCACGACCTCCTCCTCCTCCCGCATCAGCCATCCCTCCTCCTCTCCCCTCCCCGCCGCCTCCCGAGGGGACGAGACATCTCGCTCGTAAAAGTTACTGCAGTGTTTCTACCCCTCTCTCCTGCCCAGGCTGGCTCGGAGGAAACGTGACGAGAAAGGGGGAGGGCGAGAGGCAGAGAGGGAGGAGGAAGGGGCGAAGGGATGTTTGCAGCTCAGGCGCCCAGGCCGCACGAAAAAACTACTTATTTTTTAAATGCTTTTGGTAGGAGAGGCGGCTCGAAGGGCAGCACGGCAAGAGGAACCCGAGAGGGAGCAGCAGGGGAGTCCCGCGTGCCGCAGTCCCGGAGCCCTCCCTGCGCTCCATGTGCCGTGCCGTGGCTTCCCGCCACCAGCCCCGGGGCTGCCCACGCTGCCGACCCATCCCTGGCCTCCCGCATGGGGCCAGCCCTTCCTTCCTGCCCCCCTCACACCGCCCCCGAGGGGCTCCTCGCTCTCTCCTCCCGCTGCCCCGCTCCCCGCCGCGCCCTCAGCCCTCCCCCCCGCTCCCGGAGCCAACGGCGTGAGCCGCTACCTTGGGCATCGCCACCGCTGGTCAGCACCCCGATGGCCTTCCCGGTGCCCGAGAGGTTCTCGAAGAACTTGGGCTGGTGATCCATGGCGCTGCGCGGGCAGCAGCGGAGGGCGAGGCGGAGCGCGGTGGCTGAGGGAGCCCCTGGCCGCGGGGGTCTGCCCGCGCTCCGCTGCACCGAGCGCTCGGCCTCTGCGGGGAAGGAGCCCGAGCAGACCGGCGTCGGTGTGCGGGTGTCTCCTCAGAAAAAACTGAGGGGAGGGAGCGGCTGTATGAGGAAACCCCGAGCGGAGAAA
>VXBA01005217.1:233353-250612 GCA_013399895.1 Serilophus lunatus | reverse complement strand
GGAGAGGAAAAAAAAAAAAAAATTAAGAGAAAGAGAAAAAAAGCGAGGAGACCACAGAGCCCAGCAGCCACTCCGCACCTCCTCACGCCGCCGCCGCCCCCCCCCCCTCCTCTGCCCCGGCGCCGCTCCCTGACAGCGCGGCCCCGCCCTTCGCCGGCCCCGAGGGAGCGGCGCTGACGGGCGGCCCGGGCGGCCAATGAACGACCGAGCTGCGGCCGCGAGCGCGGCGGGGCGGGNCTCTCCTCTCTTCCCCCTGGCGCCTGAGGAGGGAGCGATGCGGGAATATGGCTGGTTCCTTGGCGGGGCGGCAGAGGTGGCTCACGCTCCCCGCAGTAGTGACTGAGGAGCGCCGCGTGTCCCCGCCGCGCTCGCAGCTCCCCCGCGCCGCCCCTTCAGCGGGAGTTCCCCGGCGGCGGCAGCGCCCGCCCGGTTCTTGCCGCAGGCTCCGGCGGGGAATCCGCCTCCAGCCTGTCGGCTCCTCGCCGCCCGACGCCTCCGGGGCGGCTCTTCCTCCCTCGCACGCCCGGCTGCTGTTCGGAAGGCTCCGCCAGGGAGCGGAGAGCGCGGCTCCCGCCGGGAATGCGAGAACACTCGGAATGTCGCTCCAGCCGGCGTCTGGCGGGGTCCGTGTCATGGGGGCTGGTCCTCGCCTGCCTCGGCAGGCAGGGAAACCCGCAGGCCCCGAGCTCTCTTCGTTCCCTTTATTTCTTATCCCTCCCCAGGTGTGTCCCCCTGCTGAGGCATCTCAATGCTACCGCAGTAGAAGTTCAGGCGCTGGTAGGAAAAGGAAGTTATTTTAGTGAGTACAGCTTGGAGACAGACATTGAGTCCAAGAGGCAAAGCAGTTCTAAGAAATTATGTACTTAGGAATCCCAGTCTCTCTGCCTTCCTTCCTGGTCTCCCGTTGGAGATTCCGTTTCTTGGGAAGTGCTTAGTACTCCTAGAGAAGCGCTCTCTTAAACTCGCTGTATTGCAACACCACACTGGAGTTCAACAGAACAATTCTGTTGGTCATAGCAGTGTGTGTAGTTAAAGGAAGAGTTTAAGCCCCCGCCTTTGGTAATTTAAGCAAATAAAGCTGTGTTATCCAGCTCTTTTTGGTACTTAGCATAAATAAAAGTATTTGCAGAATCGGGTTAAGTTACTTACCCAAAATTATAAAGCAAATTAGGGAGTCAGGAACAGCGTCAAAATGCTGACTCGAGTTTTATATTTTAATTGCTGTAATAATTACTGGTTTTATTCAACATCTTCATCACATCATAGACAGCTCACATAGTGAAAATACACGTGCTCATCCTGTCAGCTTTCACACAGACACACATGGAAGCACAGTCATTTGAGTAGTTCAGTCAATATTACTCATAGATAAATGTTTGAAGAAGCCATATCTACAAATAGATATCTGTACCTAGTGTGTGGGCAGCTCACACTTTGCAAATCTACACAGAGGCTAAAATAGGTTTGATTTAACAATGGAAAAGACCCATTACCAAATAATTTGCATATCAGGAACAGTGGTGACCCTACAGGGAATTTACTGTATTCTTCCCTGCATCCAAAAGGAGTTCTGAATCATAGATTATAAGGAAGGTGAACTCTTGTTACAGGAGTATGTAAACATCCCTAAAGTCACACTGTGTTTTGAAGGTTCTCATTTGAGTTGGAGTCACATTTGTTTCTTGAATAGTTCTGCAAAAGCTAAATTAAGGTATTTGAGTGATTGGGGCTTGATCCAGACCCTGTGAAATCAGTAGGAAGGCGTTTTGCTAATTTAAACTATGACTATTTTAAGGTCATGGACCAATGACCACTGTCATCTCAGCAACACTTTCAGGAAGATTTTGATTTCTCCTGTTTGATTTAGTGCAGGTCATTTTTTAAAATTGGCTATTCAGTGTAGCTAAAGTATTTACACTTTCACTGGAAGTAGACTTGTCTCTCTTGCTTCTGAATACAATCTTGATGTTTATTTTCTGTAAGTATTTTTTTTCCTCTATTTTCTTAATGGTACATCATAGAAGTCTTTTTTCACCCTTGTGTAACTAGGAAACTGCCTCTGATTTTGCTGTTTTCATAAGTTATTATAGCTATTCCTTGTTCTTCAGCAGAGCTCTTGGGGAAGAACTGTGTTTTGGCTGTGTCAGATCATTAAAGAAGAGGTGGGAGGAGAGAAAAGGATACGGAACTATTTGTTCCTGAGGCTGTCTTGGTAAATATCTTCCAGCAATACAATTGCCTATAATCTTGAAAGGAGTGATTGTTTGACTTAAGTGTTGAAGATTGTTGAGAAAAACAATCTTAGCCTTGTAGCATATGGTTGCAATGTAGCCAGGTACACATGGATAAATCATACTGACTGGAAGAGAATAGGCTTTTTTAAGATATGCAAATTGATAAAAAGTAACTGTGTGTCTGAATAAAACCTCAGCATGTACTTTGCACGCTACATTAGGTGCTAAAATTGGCCCATTATTGTAACACTACATAGAATGAGTTTACATGGAGCAGGGAGAGGACAGGTGAGTTTTGTCTGTTCTCTGATACTGACCATTGCAGGTGCTCCGGTGCATCCTTTTCCCATTGCCTGTTTGTTCCCTGTGCCATATAGATCAAGTGTCTCTGCCTGTCTTCGAATCTTATCACTACCTAAAAAATTTTGCTAGACCCTCTAAAATACTTTAGATTACTACCCACCCTTTCTTACTGTGCCAGCATCATTACATGTGCCTTTGCACTATAGAATGGTTCTTATCCTGGATGCAAAGCTGCAGATGTGTCCAGTACATTTGGCACATCATTTTCCATTGAAATTAGGTTAAACTGGGAAGAACAAGTTATGCCCAAACCCAAAGAGATTATTGCAGGAATAACAGAGTCAAATGAATGGATTTCCAGCCAAATGAAACTTTTCTACATCTAGACTTTTCTTGCATATGTGGATTCTCTGGCATCTAGTGATCTGTGAGCCCACACTTCCAAGTTTGTTTGAGGTGCTTAGAGGAACTGTCTCTTTCGCCCAGCTGTTGTTTTTTTCATGAGACTTATGAATCATAATGACAAATAACTTCTGCATATTTGACTTTTTAGTATTATTAAAACGCAGGCAGAGAACAGAAAATGAGATGGAAGGATTTACAGAAATTCCAGCATTTTAAAATGAAACAGGCTAGTCATGGAAAGCACAGGTCAGCATGAAAATAAGGAGTGAATATGTCATTGAGCTGTTATTTCTGGGCAGATGGTTACAGTGATTCCTTTAAGAGAGCTGACTGCTTTCTTCCATTATACTTCCATACTACAATGTTCCCTGGCCCTATATCTCAGCTGTAGAGGATGGGGTTTTTTTTCATTTTGTTTTGATTTTTTTTCCAGTGAGGGATCATAAAACATCATATTCATCATGAAGGAAAATCATATGCTGAACATGACCTACAACCTTTTGTTGAATGTCAAGTAGCTGTTGCTTTGAAATTATACCTTACTCTTCAATTGAGGGTTTAGATACAAATGTAAGGCATTGAGTAAATTCTCACTGAAATAAAATTAAAAGGCTTTTTAATGGTACTTGAATCAGGCCTTCTATAAATGAAAAGAACTAATCTAATCACTGTATTTACTTAACTGTAACTGTTCTTAATTAAAATAAAAAAGACAATGATCGAGCAGTATTTTTTCTAGAATTTATTTCCTCCACTGTTTTTTTTAATCTTAGACTTCAAATGTAAAACATGATGAATCAGTGGCAAATTAATTCTTAGACCAAACATTTTGAATGGGAATGCTGTTACACAGCTTCAAAGCCAAAAATTATTGTTCAGCTCATAGTACTTTTGAAGCCTCCAGATTTTTATGGAAAATGTTCTATAAGTAGTTGTATGAAGAGTGTGTCAATATGGTCTTTAGGCTTGGCAATTGTTTCTTCTCTGGTAAATTGATGTACAATTTCTCAAATGACGCATAATAAAATCTTAAATGTGTTCAACAGGTTCATTATGTGGCATTGTTTTTCATTCCATCTGCTGCCAGCTGCTAAATTCACTGCCCAGTGCTCCCATCAAACAAATACTACTGACATGCTATGTGTTTCTAGTTTATCTAACTTTCAAACTTTGATTCTTGGAAAAAAAAATCCGACCCCTAAAAATGCATCTTTTCTTTGATGTGTCCTGATGTCTACTTCTTAATTTAAAAGTGTGTTCTTTGTATTTTATTGTGTAGAAAAATGCACAACTGAGTAAAACACCAATCAAAGTTATTGCAGATTAAAAAGGATTTGTGTTACTGGGAAAGTTACATTGTGTCAGATGTATTCCATGTGGGAAAATTGAGCCACACTAGTCGTGTATGTATGTATCATCGTTGCTCAGAAGTTTAAGAAAAACCTGAGAAACAGGAAAAAAAGCTGCCTAATGATTCAATAAAAGTAATGTGCTAATTAAATGATTAATGAATCATAGAATTGACTAAGCTATTTCTTCTGGTTTGGGGGAGAAGAATACATAAATCTTTCTCATATAGATAATTCCCAGTGAGCATCATTTGGTGTCACAGGAAAATTTTTGAGCTTGCTGACCTTCCTGGAGTAACACCAGTGAGCACCCAAGCCCCTCANGGAAGAGTAAAAGCTGGAAAACTCATGGGGTTAAATAAAGACAGTTTTACAGGGAAAGGGAAAGCTTTACCCACAAGCAAAGCACGATAGGGAATTAATTCACTGTTTCCTATGGGCAGACAGGTGTTCAGCCATCTTCATAAGAGCAGGGTCCCACCACACAGAGCGGTTACTTAGGAAGACAAATGCCATCACTCCAAACCTTCCCTTCCTCATTCTTCCTCACAGTTTTCTATACTGAGCATGATGTCATGTGGTCTGGAACATCCCTTTGATCAGTTTGAATCACTTGTCCTGGCTGTGTCTCCTCCCAGCCTCCTGTGCAACCCCAACTTCCTCACCAGCGTGGCTGTACGGAAAGCAGAAAAGGCCTTGGCTCTGTGTAAGCCCTGCTTAGCAATAACAAAGACATCTCTATTATCAAGTCTATGTTCAGCAGAAATCCAAGACACAGCCCATACTAGCCACTATGAAGACAATTAATTCTACTCCAGCCAAAACCAGCACACTGCACTATGAGCCCCCAAAGGTGCATGTCTCTCTGGAAAACAGGTAGGGCTTGTGACTATGTGTTCATACTCTGCATTAAATGAGTATGGGCTGTTCATGACCCTCAGACTATGGTAGTTCTGCAGCTTTCTCGTAAGGAATGCAAATAATTTTGAAATACTAAGGAGAGTTCTTACTGTTTATGGGATGTGAATTATATTTGTTTTATGCTCAGTGTAAAAATATGAACAATAACCTTTGAACATTGTCTAGAATGCAGAAGTTTCTTATAGATAAGTACCCTAATAGGTTATAGATGGTATTATCCTTTGTATAGTAATTCTGAATTAGTGAATCCTTGGAAGAGCTTTAGCAGAAGTGTTGGAGTGTCCTCATCCAGAAAAAACATCCTCATGACAGATTGTGGTGGAAGGTTTTAATATACCTGGGCAAGACTTATCTCACTGGGCAAAATTTATTTCACTGAGCATCTGTGAAATTTGACATGGGGGTCACTTCTATTGAAGAGTGGATGGTATTAAGGAGTTCTCTGAAGATCTGCTATATCATATTCCATAACAGAGTTTGACTGGAATAGTGTTTAGCTATTTATTTCCGACAAGGCTTGAATACAGGACACATCAAATAAGTGCATATGTGGATTGGGGCCAAATGGACAATTTGGCCTGAAGCTTTGTCTGTTTTCTTCCCTCAGTAGAATTGATGGAAATAACTGCAAGAGAAGAAATTCTCAAAGAAGTAGGAGAGGTAAAGAATATATATTATTTTTGTGTGTTTGTGTATGTGATTTTTGGGCTGCTTAAGGGAACAGTAGTCTCTTCTCCTATTTTATGACCTCAGGGGTTATTTTTATGAGGAAAAAAAAAACACTAAAAAAACTACAGAAATATTTTTCAACTTAAAATTATGTACTCTTAACTGTATTTAAAAAATTGGTAACATTATTAATTATATAATCTAGTTTAATTGATTTGGTAAGTGTAACTTCATTTCTAAATGTAAGCTCTGATGTTCTACAAACATCACAATGGTCCTTCCCTTCCACAAAGTCTAGAATGTTAGAATCCAGAATTAACATGGCATTATGGTTAAGGTAATATAAATGTAGTTACATGGCTACTGATATGATTAGTTGAAAATGCATTCCTCCAAAATATTTGTATGTTCAGCAGTTCCCCTAAATATGCAACAATTCTCATGATACTGGAGAATTTCAGTTTATCTAAAATTAAACTGATTGAAACTATGGTTTATGATTTGCCATCTTTATATGTTTTACAATAAATGAGAATTAAATAGATGAACTTGCTCTCTCTTGCAGTGTAAATACTAAACTTCCTATTTACTGAATGGTTTTGCATAAGTTATAGAGTTTATATTGCTTTTATTTCTACTATTAAGCAATGGATTTTACATTTATTTGTCATGGGATTCTTTTCCCTTTTCACCCTTCACAATAGAGATTATGCATGTTTTCTTTGCAGTTTTGTGGCTTTCCTGAAAATGGAAACTCTGGCAATGCTTAAAATAAAGTAGGTGGCTGTGGAGACTTTAGGCAGCCTTTAGGGACAGGCTGCTCAGCTGGGCAGAATGATATATGACTTCGCTTTTTATTGTACCTGCTGTGACTGTAGTCCTTCAAGGGCTCTTGGTATTCATTGTGTTGTCTTTTGATTGAAAGAGGATTGTTATCTCAGTCTAATGGAGATATTGATTGGAGGATTGTGGAGTGCTGGGAGAGCATAGCTGCTCTAAATGGAATGTATTCCAGAATGTACAGGACATCTTTGCCTCTTCCATGAACTCTCTGGGGGGTACAGCGTTACAAAGGTGTTTGAAGAACTGAGGGGCACTCTTGGTAATAAAGCAGATATTTGTGACATTGTTGAAGTTGTGTGTTAGCAGGCATCAGGCTGTGAGGGAGAAAGCAATAAAGTTTGGTATTTGATCCAAATAATTTGCACTTCAAGAAGCAGTCTGCTTTTGGTTGGTTGGGTTTTTTTTCTTTTTTGTGTGTTTTTTGTTGGTTTTTGGGGGTGTTTAATTGATTGTTTTTTATTGTTTGGTTCTGTTACAGTGTCATGAATAATGTATAATAGCAAAGATTTTTGTTCAAGAGGACATATTTATTTTTACTTATACTGCTCCCTGGTCAGTCAATGCATCATCTGCTTGGTCTCTTATTCCTCTCCCCCCAACTCCAGCCTTCCTTTTCTTCTTTTCATGTATTTTCCTTTTTTTCTTCATTGATTTCACTACTTCCAGCTTCCTTCCCACCTTTCTTCCTTTCTTTTTAACACTGCAAATGAAAATGCCAGGTTTTCCACTCCCATTGTTAGTTTTATTGTAGTAGTAAACAAGTACAATTTTTGTATATTTCCTATAAATATTTTTATGACACAGGTTTTGTGGCATCATAACTTACAATTTATGTTTCTACTTGTAGAATTAAATAATACGATTTAATGGCTGCCAGAGTTATTTTCATTCGCAAGAAGCCAGTCTAGATGCCTTATGCAATGTGTTCTATTTTCTTCCAGTCAGGGGTATTAATAACATCTCATTTCTCCTTGTCTGTGAAATTTAATTAGTTAACAAAGATGTATTTAATATTGATTTATGGGGAAAATGCATGCTATGTGACACCAGAAAAAGTCTTAATCTCACATTCTATAGCATTAAAAAAAACTCAGAACAAAAAAAATGTCAAGCATGGAACAGAGCTGAGGAAAACAACCAAAATTGGTCAGTTTTCCTTTTATTTACAGAATTAATGATGTTTTAAACTTCTATGGAGTGTTAAATTTAAGAGTTTGAGCTAGTGCTAAGAACATATTAAGTATCTGACTTTTTTTTTTTTCCTTTACTTGCATTGTAATTCCTTGGAACTCCTTAGATTTCTAATGAAGAAAAGTTGATTTCTTTGGCTGTTTTTGCAAGTTACCAAAGTTAACATGTTTCAGTGATACCATTGTGATCATCATGTGAAAATAATCAGCATATTGTGATAAATTGAAAGGTGATTGTTGGGATCAGGCACAGATGGAACATGTTTAATGTTTAATTTTTACTGTGAATTATCTTAAGCTTATCATTCCCCTTCCAGGAAGTCAGTATTTCCTTGACATTGAATGACTCTTTGCTGCTAAGACTGAATGCCTCACACAGTATCTTGTCTTTAGAATCTCAATGTTGTGCTTTAAATAGTTAACCTTTTTTTAAAAAAAATGTAAACAACTGCTGAAAGAACAGGTGGAGTAACAGCAGCTCCCTGGAGTTAAAAAGAAAATACTTGCTGCAAAGGAAAATGAATATTCTACATAGATGAGAATGTAACTCATTAATTAACATGATGTAAGAGGTTATTTGTCAGAGTATTTACTATTTGTTATTGTTTTTGTGAGTTCAGAACTTGAAGAGTGAATTAAATTTTACTCTTGAAATCAAAAGAACAAGTTAGCTTACAGCTAGCTCAGTTTTGTGACATGATGGAATGCATTCTAAAGGAGTAGACAGGAATAGGAGGGGTTATAGGGAGTCTGGGAAATAATGTGTGGTAAGCAAGAAGGGGATCAACTGATTTCCAGGGCAGGATGAGCTTCATAAAGAGTTAGTATAGTAGCTCCCTCTGTGGTATGGTTCCTCTAGCCTTTCTCCCTCATGCCCTTGTCCATAGCCAGTCTGATTTCTCCAAGGGGTCAAAATCTGCTCCTGTGAGGCTTCATTCCATTTTAGTGGCACAAGATGGTGCTTGCCAAGCCCAAACCAGTCACCTGTAGCAAAGTGCTTCCATTTTGCTGAGTAACTGAGCAAGAAAGAAATTCCCATTCCATCTGTGAAACAGTTCTGCTGCAATGCTACAGTCTATAGCTTGGGATCCACAAGTCCTTCAGGGTCACGCATATACCATATAAATCAAACAAATTATTACCTTGGGAAACCCTGATCCTTTCCAGTATGTAGGACCAGAGTAGGGTGCATAACTGAAAGTAAAATAAATAGAACAGAGAACAAATCTAATCACATAGGGCTAAGTAAGATGGGAAAAGAAAGCAGAGATTATGTCCCCTAGGAAGAACATTATAATGCCTTCTTAACCTTCATATTACCACCAATAAAAACAATTTATCAAGGATCACAAAAGAATGTGAACTGCTATGAAGAATATTCAGTTTTCTTAAAACTTCTAACTTAGTAGATTTCAAGACCTGATTGGACAAAGCCTGGAATCCAGTGATGACCCTATTTTGAGCAGGAGGTTGAATTCAGCTCTTGTGAGGTCCCTTCAACATAAATAATTCTAAGATTCTGCAACTATTACTCAATTTTGTAAATGACCGAGGATGAATATCTGTAATAGCTTCTTAGTTGTTTGGAGTAGAAGGTGAGTATTTATCTTTAAGTGCATTTGCATACCAGCAGATGATTGAAAGCATACCTTTCTAAACAATTTTATTTTGGAAAGATAGAAGTTTTTATTACTAAAAGTATTCATAAACTATTATTTTCTTTTTGTTTCCAAAATTCATTGTACCAAGTACCAAGGAGGGTTGGCATGGGTCTCACATTGCTTTCTCAAGTGTTGCAGTGCAGTTCTCTTCAATATTTTTCCCCCAGGAAATTAGAAGGTCCATCTAACTGATCTCCTTCCCTGTGTCCCGGTGTAGGGTGTGACTGTACTTTGGAGTATGGTATGGCATCTTCATGGAAGGGAAGAATGTCTGGCTAGAAACGTCTGATAGAGGTTGCACACATGGTTACACTGTTAACCAAGTTACAGCTGCTCTGAAAAGAATTTTGTTTTAAGAAAGAACCAGTGCAGTTTTAGAAACTTGGGATCCTGAGAGGAAATTCTTACTGTGCAGCTGTCAGGGTGAGCAGCATGAGTCAATGCAAGATTGTGATTAATGAGCAAACAGGAAGCACTTCACAGCTTGTAGAGATTCGCATCCAGGGGATACCTAGTTGTCCTGGGACAAGAATCACCAGAAGCATGAAGACGCCAAAGTAACTGAAATTGCAGGCATTTTCTTTGCAGTTTATAGAGCCAGAATGTCCCTGGAATCCGTTCACGCTGGCAAGAGACCGCAGTCTGTGCTGCTGTAGATGATGTCACTGAGGGATAGGATTTTGCTATCGAGCTAGGGCAGTACTGAAAATGAAACTGACTATAACTTGTAGAGTAGGTCTGACAGTATGCAGCCAAGTCTGGAAAGCAGATCCTTCCTTGGCACCAAGCAGCAGTCACTCAGCAAACACGTGGAAAAAGAGAACAACTGTCCATAACAGGAAAGATATGGGTGTTGGAGGGAGGGGCTCCTGAGCACATGTACAACGCAAGGATCACATTAAGAGGGCATTTGTGAGGAAACCTGTACTCTACTCCTTTATCACGGGGCTAATTCCATTTCACAACATCTCCAGTCTTCTTGTGAGTTCACATGGTCATGTTTGCAGCACAGTCTCTGCTCTGCTGTGGCTTACATGGACTAGGCCTTCAAGTTAAACTTCATTTGTGTGAGATAACAGATGTTATAAGACCGTCTTGAAGCAGTTTCCAAAATAACTTTTTTGTTACAAAATCCTTAACATCTTTTTCTCTAAATATTTTAGAATTCTTTAAAGCAAACTAAACACTTAGGTTTAGTATGATTGCAGCAATATGGTTGTGACATGAAGAGTGTGTTGTTAACACAACCCCCCCCAAAAAAAAGCAATACAAAATTATCCTTCATTAAAGCACCATAAAGTATTAGAGTTTTGATACACAATATGGACTCTGACAAGCTAAATGGCAAGCTCTGGTATGATGAAGGAAGAAGGATGGTTCTCTGTGTTGTTCAGACCAGCTACTGTTTTCTTATAAGTTACAAATTGCTTCCCCAGCCTGTGACAGGCTTTGCTATAGCAAGGGGTTTTTCTCCTGTATGCCTCAGAGTGAAGATCACATAAAATGGCAATGTGGGTCTGCTTTCTTCCCATGTTGTGGTTAGCTTGGATTAAACTGAAAGCCATGCATTCTCATTAAAGTCTACAAAGTGGTTTATGGTGCTCATTTCTTCTTTTTTTCACCTGTGAGTTCATGTTAAAAAGCTGATTCACTGCTGTTTTCCTGTGTTGCCCAAACAGCTCAATTGCTGTAGCTGGATAAAATTACAAGTAAACGGAGTTTTCCCATTCATGGATTTGCCTCATGCTATTCTTCCATGTACCTCTGTATTGGTTTCCCTGTGGCCAGGTTTTGGTGGCAGCGGTGGGGCTCAGGAGGAGGCTTCTTCAAGAAGCTGCTGGAAGTTTCCCCATGTCCAGCAGAGCCAATGCCAGCCGGCTCCAGGCTGGGCCCGCTGCTGACCAAGGGCAGGCCAATCAGCAGTTAAAGGAATGCCTCTGTGATAACGTATTTAAGAAGGAAAGAAAAAAAATTTAGTTAGAAAAAGATGGCTGCTGGAGAGGAGCAGGGTGAGAGCCTGTGAGCAACAACACAGACACCAAGGTCAGTGCAGAAGGAGGGGCAGGAGATGCTCCTGGCGCCAGAGCTGAGATCCAGCTGCAGCCCATGGGGCAGACCATGGTGAAGCAGCTGTGCCCCTGCAGCCCATGGAGGACCACAGGAGTGCAGAGATCCACCTGGAGCCCGAGGAGGAGCCACGCCGGAGCAGGTGGATGCTGGGGAAGGCTGCAGCCCGTGGGAGACCCAAAGTGGAGCTGAGTCCTGGCAGGGGACTGTAGCTCATGGGGGAGAGGAGCCCACACTGGAGCAGGATTCTTCTGTTAGGGCTCGTGGCCTGTGGGGCCCACGCTGGAGCAGCCTGTGCCTGAGGGACTGCACCCTGTGGAATGTGTTGGACTCTCACTAGAGCAGTTTGTGAGAGGAACTGTGTCCTGTGAGAGAGACCCACGCTGCAGCAGTTTGTGAAGAGCTGTCTCCCATGGGATGGGACCCCATGGAATGCAGTTGGAAGGACTCTTCTCCCCAAACAGCAGCTGAAAACAACAGTTGACCATAACAACCCCCTCCTCCACCTCACCTTTTCTCTGGACCACTGCAGGAGAGGATGTTGGATATAAGAAGGAGGGGGTGGGGAGAAAAGGTGTTCCTCATTGTCTCTCACTCTTAAGCTCTGATCTTGTTAGTAATAAATTTAATTATTATTCCCACATGGAGACTTGTTTTGCCTGTGATGGTGATTGGCAAAGAATCTGTTATAGTCCTTATCTCAACTAATGAAACCTCTCGTTATATTCTCTCTCTCCTCTATTGCTGGGCGAGGGGGAGTGAGAGAGTGGTTGTGGTGAGCCCCTGGCATCCAGCCCAGGTTGAACCAGTACAATCTCTTGAGATACCTCTGTGCAAATAGAATGTTTTAAAACTTCAAACTTTAAATGACTAGTGTATACTTGATTTGCCACATGTTAATAAAATAAATATCTCCATTTTCACTTGTGCTTGCTATTCTTGCCATTCCTGTATGCCACCAGGTTCTTTTATCCTGAGTAGTAGCTGGGTCAAGGACAGCTGCAAGCTCTTACCATATTGGATACACTAAAATATACACACTGAATCTGAGCCACAAGCCAAGTTATGTTATGTGCTTCATTAAATTGATTAGTTCAGTCTATAAAGAGGGTACAACCAGATTTTTAATGTGGTGTTGGTTATTTGACACAGTCTGGGAGAGAGTTCAAAATCAAATTGCATTGTGTGATATTAGGAAAAGCCTATGGAAATAGGAACACAGGCATGCAAACCTTCAAGGTCATCATGGATCTGCCTGTGTTTTGGAAAGAGGGACCACTCCCTCATCTCTTTCACAAATTGAAATTAGAGACTCATTAATAAATCTGGTCTCACTAAAAATTAGTATTAATTCAAATATAGTACTGCCTGTCAATTGCCAGTATTGTCCCTTAAAAGATTGTATTTGCTACATCAGAGGATATGCACACATCTTGTAATTATCAAGGCTGCTACTTAGGAAGGTTTTTACACAGATGCTTTTAAGGTGAAATTTTGAGTATGAATGCTCAACTGGTACAAGAAAATATTCTTTAATTTTGATATTACAAATTCCTCTTGGCAGATAAAGTCATATTTGCTGGATTTAAGTAATTGTGATAGGAAACAGCATTTTAAACTTGTGCATGCTAGCGACTTCAAAGAAGGGAAGAGAAATCTAGAATCTATTCCAATATTCTTTCACAGTGTACACAGTCCACTTGCTTTATTTATATTCTGAAATATTTTCATGTTGAAATACTTTTCAAAAATATGGTTAATAAGACAATCCTGTATCTACAGCTTTCTAAGAGAAGGTGTAGGCTGCTAAACATGATCATTCTTTTATATTTTCATATTTTTCCCTTTTAAAAATCTTTCTCCTTCAGCCTTCCTCTTTTTTTTTTTTCCTAAGTGCACAACTAGTGTTTTAGAAGATGCTGAATAACTTCTGCCTTTTTTTTTTTTTTTTCTTAAAGCATAAATATAATAAACCACTCATCATAGTGAGTTGTGCATTGGTATTTTTTGACTCATTTTGCATTTTTGTTGTATAAAATCAAGATTACTGTTATTCTGCTCTTTACAGCCTAAGTCAAGAACTGATACTTTGACCTCTAGCCTGAGTTTTGATCATGTTATGCCCAAGTGTTTTAAAGCTAGATCAGATATTTTTGTACTACCCTGTGCTGTAGAGAGATGTCCTTGGAATAGTCTCTAATGGAGGCCTTATACTTGCTGGTCCAAAATTTTGTCACTGTCTGGCATACAGAGTGGATTGTGGCCATGATTTGTGATTGTTATCCCCCAGACTGAAGATAAGAGACATCTTAGTTTCATATATTGCTTTAATATTGCTTTGCCCACATTTCTGGGAATAGACATAAAAATATATTCCAATGAAGAGAGTGAAGGTTGTTTTATTCATTAAACATCTCAGGTTAGAAATTGCCAACTTTTCTAATAGGAATTAAAGTGTCTGTCCTTACCTTCTACTTGAAATGCACAGTATCACTGTTAGAAGCCTCAAAATTTCCTCAAACTAATGGATCTTCCTCTATGGCAGGAGATTGGGATAGATATTGTAAGAATGATGCATTCATCAAATGAGTCACTAACTGAAACTTGAAAGCACGATGCGTCTCTTCACGTCTTTATTTTTGCAAAGCGTTTTTTGCCTGCCTGTATTTTCTGCATTGCATATTTTAAATAATTGATGTTCCAATCTGATTAAAATAGGTTATAACCATTGTTAAAATAAATACTTAGATGTATTAGCATAATAATCCTACCCAAACTCAGTTTACAAATGTCTAGATGTTAAGGAATAAATATGTATATATTTTAATTGAACTATATTCAAGGGAAATGTAATGGTAAGACATTTTAAAATTATTTTCTTTTTAGGTGTTTAATTCTATCAGTATAGATAACATGCTTACACTGCCACTGTACTGTTTATGATGGAAAGGTCAAATCCATATCCAAACTATACTAATATATGCACCAATATCTGCCTTAGAATGCAGTGGATGCAAAAGCTCTTCAGTTTAAAGATGTGGAAATTCTGTTCATTATTTTAATTTATTATTTGGCTCAGTTGAATTTATTCATTAAAAAACTTTGATTCTTGTACTGATTACTGTGTGACTTCAATAGATGATTTTTTCAGCTGGAATACTGTCTGCACTCTCTCTGCACATGGATCACGTCTCAGCTAACAGTTTCCAGTGATGCATGAATGGGGCTGTATAATGAATATGCTGTGAAACAACACAGCTGTGTCTTGTTAAATTTGGTGAGAAAGTGATTGATCTGAAAGGGATAATATTGGTTACTGATTACCCGTGGTTTTCTTTGTAAAACATAAAGGTTTGTTGTTGTTGTTGTTGTTTGTTGTTGTTTTTTTCTTCCCCCCCAAAGCCATTTTTTGAAAAGAGAGCTAAACAGATTTTGTGGATTTAGGAAGGTCATACTGAAGTGAGGCACTAGACTGCTTGTAAAGACTTGAACCAGATTTTAAAAAAACAAAACAAAACAAAAAAACCCGAAAACTCAAACAAATGCCTAATGTTCAAGAATGGTAAGAAAATGACACATATGATATGACAAATATATTTACTCTTCTCATCCTCATGCATCCTAAATTAGGTATGAATATTCGAATCTTTTGAAAAGTCTCCTGATTTGCTTTGACATCTGTGTTTCTCTAAAGAGACAGGTTGAAAACCAGTGCCTAGAAATCAGGAACCAAGGGAGTATGGCTTATTTCACTGTAAAAGATGCTGCAAAACACTGTTCATTCACTGCACCCCTCTTTTCTTTTTTATGAAACTGTCAGTTGCATAGAAGTTATCTTCTTTTACAGGCTTTCAAAAATCACTGAGCTGTTTGGAAAAATGTGCCAGTATGCAGTGCTGCCAGTGCCTATTTGATACCACGAGAGTATTTAAAGGTGTGTCACTGTTTATGGTCTTGTCTGTACAATGAAAGATTTTTGTTTGGTTTGTTGTGGGTTTTTTTTTTTATAAATGCATATACATATATAAAATTTACATCTGGATAATCAATCTGAAATCTCAGAATTCCTGAATGGCTGTGGAGGCCTGGCAGCATGGCGTTGTGGAAACAGGCATATCTTCACACATGAATGGCTAGGGACCCTTGCAGCTGGAGTGGTAAAACTGCAAGAGTGCAAATGTGTCATATGAGATGTACCCTGGAAAAGCATTAGACAGTCAGAGGTTTGTATTCGTATAGCTTAGTGAGTGTATTGTGAAATCAAATAGTGTAGCTGATAGGCTCACTTTTTAGCTTGAAAATAAGAATTGGAGGGCTGTGTCTATGATACCTATTACATGAAAAATGCCTCCATTTTTTAAATAAAGCAAATAAACACAAATGTGTTTTCATACTCTTTTGCATCCTTTTTATTAAGGCTTAAGTTTTTATATTAGCTTAGAAAAATATCTTGACAAAAATAAATTAACCTATACATAGTCTAAAATAGAACTATGAGTTCGCTTCTTCCTTTAATATTTAGGTCTTGACATGACGGTAGATCCTTGAAGTATGCAATGGAAACTGGCTTTGCTAATGTGTGGCTCTTCTCTTGAAAGAGTAGTTTTCAATTCTTTGAAGTATCTCTCTGGATTGTGCGTGAATCTCTTGCCAAATGCAGTGGTCTTTTGACTGTGAGGAAAAAGTTATTAGTTATTAGTTATTGACTTTTATGTAAAAAATTACATCTAATGTTATGGCAAGCAAAATGTGAACTGATAACAAGTATGTAATAATTTATTTAAAAGAAATTTAAGAAGAAACTGAAGACTAATTTTAGGAAAGGAGTGCATCTGAAGTACAAGTGTTCTTTGGTATATATGACGATATATGCTTTTCCATCATCAGATGCATGGTTACTCCTGAAGCATGTGAGGTAAAGTTTTTCTAAAAAGGCATAGACTTTGATGGTTTTTGGTGCTGAATTAAAAGTAAATATTTTAATAAATGGTACGTTGATCTTGAAATGGATGTGCACCAAAAGACTTTGTGCGAGTAAAAATCCATAGTGTGTGGTAATGTAGCACAATCTCACAGTTTTTTATAGCTTTATTAGCAATGGGACTGCTTGTATAAGAACAATCTTTAACATTCCTTAAATTGAGCTGTAAGTAAAGAAAAAAACCTTCTTACTTTGGCCACAAATTTATCCATTTTTTTGAAGCAGTCTTTCACTATAGATTCATGGATGATGTTAAGTCTGGGCTTCAGCTGTTATTTTAATAGAAAATAAAAGAAATTGTTAGTTTGAACAATGACAAGTAAATAGAAGTTCAAATAATGCCCTCTGTCAGACATGGTCATTGGCTGAGGGCATTGTAATTCTGCTGTCCTATGCAAACCTGCTGAATGTGTTAATGCCAGAGGTAGTGCAGTACACACTTGCTATGTCTACAGAGACATCAGGAAATAAATATATCAATGTTCAAGGCAAGATAAGCTTCTACGGGTTTTTTTGTTCTGTGACAATATTGGTCTTGTTTACGTATGGTCTCTTTGAAGGAAACAGATTTCAGAATAACTGATGGTCGTTGGCATGATGTTATGGATGTAGCAATGTGCTTATATTCAATCA
This sequence comes from Serilophus lunatus, assembly GCA_013399895.1. Lineage (NCBI taxonomy): Eukaryota > Metazoa > Chordata > Aves > Passeriformes > Eurylaimidae > Serilophus > Serilophus lunatus. The sequence continues at coordinate 233,356 of VXBA01005217.1, read as the reverse complement.
ATA